>OY730196.1:106314060-106703237 GCA_963422505.1 Pseudognaphalium luteoalbum
TAATCGCGTACCGATATATATTCAACAATATATATATTGATACATACAATTAGCCTAATATATAGTACTAATTACATGTATTTCTAAATGATTATGAACTAATAACTAGTCCTAATTTGACGGGTGTCACACTGTGTTATGCAACCAATAGCAACCCAAGCCCAGCCCCATGCTGGCCTCCATATCATGAATGCCCAAGGCAGCTCATCAATGCACAACGGCAACACATTAAGTGATCATATATCTACACACTCATCAGGGCATCATATCAGGCTAACAGTCTATTCACAGTATTATTACTAATAAACTATTATACTCATGGCAATTAAAATAATAGTAATAATATAATTACTCGTTGTAACAAACCAGTTACAACTAAATCAAACTGAGGGTTATCGATCCACTCATCTAATACCTCAAACGTCACTCAGTAGTCTAATATCACTGAGTCTCCTCAAAATCTGAGAATACAACAAAACAATGAGTTAATAACTCACTAATCAATAATAATTTGTATAACATATATTAGTACATATTATCAATCAACTAAACATTCGCTAAGTCGTAATTAAACCATATTACTTCATAATATACTTACATATGTGTATGATCTTGAAAAAAATTACACATGACAATCTAGCTGGTACATAACATCAAACTACAAATCATAACATATATACCCAACTCAAGTAATCTCTATTGTCTAAAAAAAATAAAAGTCTAATCCGAAACATAGAGAGTCTCGAAACAAGGTCTGAAAACGCCAAAATGTCAATTTCGGTCCCCAAATGACCTCCCAAAATAATAATTTATTCTTTTTATATTTAGACTCTAAGGATATAAACATCAAAAAGTAGACTCTTTTACCTTTCCAACGATATAAAGAACGTCAAAAACGAGTTACGGTTCATCTTTTATGACTATTATAAAATGTTGAAATCAGTTTGTTCTATTTTAGCCGTTAGGTTGAAGTCTAGCCGTTAGGCTGAAGTCCAGCCGATCGGCTGTCTGTCCTAAGCCTAGATGCCTTGTAACTTTCTGCAAGTTATCAGCTCGAACCAAAACCCCAAATTTACATAATTCAGATACAATACATGATTTTATCTACAAATTACCTCAAATATCATTCATAAACATAGCACAACAATAAACAACATCTTCTAACATCAAATTTCAACTTCAATCTACTACATAATCATATACTCATATATTTAACATTAACCCTAACCAATTCTTACTCAAACAAACTTGAATAACAATCAAGAAATTTGATTCATTATCAAAATTAAACATTAGTATCCTTACAATCAGTAAATACCAACTTATCTCACAATTTCATACATATAACAATACCTAATAAAAACTCATCAAGAACCCTTACATAATTAGTCTTGAAGGAGAACACTTACATGTTTGAAGGAAAAGAGATGATGATTATGATACTAATATGATGTATTGCTTCAAATCAAGGAATTAGTTGATTTTAATTTGATCAAAGTGTTTTTGTCTCAAGAGGTTCTCAAGAATGAAGATAAATTGAATTTTAGGGAAATAAAAGAGTTTAAGCCGGCTTCCCCAAACTAACCGACTTTAATATGTGGGTATTTTATATTCGTATTAAATCTATTGTCTGAAACCTGAAAATATCCGTGGAACAAAATATTTTTATTTTACCGTCAGGTTCGACAATTTTAAAAAAATAATATTTCATTTGTCACAATAAATCATGTGACTCTTTTTCCTATTTATTTTCAACTAAATCAAACCAAAACTATTTCCTAACAACTTAAATAATCATTTAAAATTAGGAAACATTATAAAACTTCTAGGCCCGAATTGAGGATGTTACATGGATGACCAGTTTTTAGTTTCATAATGTTGATAAAAAAAATCATGTAATTAATCAATATAGATAAATATTTCAAATACGATTGGTTTATTTATAAATTACCACTTGAAATGTCATGATATTTAAATTATAAAGACTAAAAAAATAAGGAAGTATTGAAAGTGTCAATTACAATACTTGTGGGTACACATTATAAAAATTGAAAAAAATGAAGGAAATAATTTTGACCGTAGGATCTTTGAGATGGAACAAGTATAAGGTTCAGATTGCTCCATTGTATTCTGTTATATATGTAACATTCATTCCTCGGGTCTAGTAATATTTTAATATTTTCTGACCGTGAATTGTTATTTTATGTGTCAGAAAATAGGTTCATTTGTTATTTGAAAATAAATGGGTAAAAGAGTCAATTAATTTATTGTGGTTAATAAATTATTAACTGTTTTAATTTAATTCAGTTGACGGTAAAATAAAATAATGTTTCCCCGCAAAAGGTTTTAAGTTCCAGACAATGATAAGTATGGGGAATGAAAATTAAACATCTAAAGTACACACTCACAGAGTGAGTCAGTTTATTACTTCATGTCAGTACATACATACATACGCATCTTACATACATACATATCAAATGAAAAACCCTAAATCAGTTTATAACATCAAATTGAAGCTTCCATGTTCGAATTCAAGCTTCAAGAACATGGATTATCATCATCTAATCCTTCTAATCATGTTGTAAGTCTCAATTTCTTGATTTCTTTAAATCCTAGAAAATGGGTTTTTGGGTAATTCTATGACTTAGGACGAATTTCATGGAATTAAAGCTTATATTAGTGATATAGTTGCTAGATATCGCTTAATCCATAACTATAGGTTAAGCCATAACCTAGAATTGAAGATTTGGTATATGATCATGTAGGATGCATATGAACATAATTGATAAAGTAAAGAGCCTTGTAATGATCATATTAGAGATGATATATGATGATTGTGGATATTGTTTGATGTAAAATTATGTATAACATCGATTTCTAGCTTGAGTTGTGTGGTTTTTGGGGGTTGGTTCTGGTTAGACAACAGGGTTTTAAACCTGCAGATCGTAGGTAGTGAAGAACAAGCCGGCGGGTTCTATATCCCAGCCGGCGGGTTCTGCTGATTTACCCGAAGACCCGGCGGGTCCTAGACCCCAGCTGACGGGTCATTCCTCCTGAACAGCAACTCAGTTCTTGTTTTTAATATGATTCTTAATAATTTATTTTGTGTTATAACATTGATAAACTCATAACATGAGATAATAAGAGGTATGTTATGAATGATGAGAGACAATTAGGACTTGGTATTTTTAGGAAAATAATGTGTAGTTCCTTGAGTCTATTGTAAATATAAGTTATGTATTGATGAGACAAGTTACTAACTTATATTTGATTTGAATTCTCAGATTACGAGAAGACTCAGTGACATTAGACTACTGAGCAGAAGCTGAGGTGTCGATGAGTGGATCTTAATCCTCGGTGTGATTTAGTTGTAACAGGTTTGGTTACAACTGGTAAACGTATTATTACTGCTTTTGGTTTGGCATGATGATTTTGGTTTAATAGTAATAATACTGTTGATAGACTTGTTAGTCTGATATGTTGACTTGATTGAATATGTGAATACGTGATCACTTGATATTTGGCCTTCGGGCATCAGTATTGAGGTCAATCTATTGGTTGGGTTTGGTTACTATTGTAAGACGACAGAAATTTCCTTATACTTATCATTAATAGGAAATTAGGTCGTATGAGATTAGTGCCAAACTATCGGTCTATTCTGTATTGGCCATACAGATTGTGGTAAGTGTTCTTGGTGAATCTCCGGGTATTATGATATCTTAAGAACCATCGATCCTTATTGTATTGAGAGGTTATCCTCATTGATATTATATGTTTATTGTTGGTATTCTTGGCTGAAGGTTTTCCCCCAAGAACCATCGATATATTGTGGTATGATTGGTTTACGATTATTTGTTGTAAACATGATTTGTTATGCTAAGTTGGACTGTTGGTTATGTATTCACTCACTTAGCGTTATGCTAATCCCCCATATTTTACTTCCTGCAGGTTATGATTGTATGAGAATATTGTGGGTGAGCAGGAAGCTTTGGAATGGGATGGAATGTTTGACAGGCTAATTACTCTGATGTGGTTTGGATAACTAATGACATGTTTTGAATTATATAACACCTGTGTTACATTATTTTAGTTTGAAGGGAACTAAATTGTTGTATAATGCATGTGTAATGTATTGGGAAAAAGTTTATAGACATTTTAAAGTATTGTATGTTTTAAATATACGCTTTCGAGTCAAAATTATTAATATAATGGTAAACGAAATGAGGGGTGTTATAATATATATATATATATATATATATATATATATATATAATATAAAGATAACATTAAATTTGATTAAGAATACGATCATATACTTTAGTCAATATCGTACACTTTGCTTAAGAATCTAATGCCTTTTTGGGGTCAATTTGTGTTTTATCTTTAGGCTTATTAAACTCAAAATATATGTCTTGGAAAGTTGGAGTGGACGACTTACTTTTAGCCTTTTGGTCCTTACCAATATTTATTACGCCTCACCATTTTTCCATCAATAAAACGTATATAAATAAAATTATATTGATATTGATTCTTCCTTACATGTGTTATCGTTTTTGATGTATCAAAGATAAAACACAAAGGTTATCTAATATTAAAATGATCATTAGGTACGCAGAATTTATCGGAAACCATTTTAAACAGTGTTTGATTCTCATATGTATTAAATTGAAAGATATCAAATTTCTTCACTTAAAGGAATATAAGTTCCTTGAAATTCCAATTTAATTAAAGATATTTCACTAACCAACCATGGTTTAGATTCAAGGACCACCAAATGGGAGTTTCGGTCGGTCGTCCCCGGCCCTCATCTTTTCCTTATAAAGTGTTGGTCCAAAAAAATAAAAGATAAAGGCTCGATACCAACCAAATACCTACCATTGTGTAATATAATGATGCCATTAATTACTCGTGTTATTTATGTATGAAAACATCCAAATGATTCTTTTATATTTATTATTATATAATCTAAAAAAGTTATCTTACCACAAATCATCGTTGCATATTAATTAATTAATTAATTTATCTAAACATAGTCCTTAAGACTTTTAATATGCTTGAAAATCTTGTATAGTAAAAATAACCACCTCTTAAAATTAATATATAACTGTCAAGTACAACACTATTAAGCACACTAACGACAGTCCTAAGACCCATCGGGCACGTCAATTTCTCGTCCGTTTCAACTGACAAGACCAACACCAATGGCACAACGCCGTAAATTCGGCTCGTAATTTTTTTCCCTCGGATATCCGACGTATCTTCGTTTGGTTTGTGTGGGACCAGATTAATATTTAATTATCTTTTATTTTTGTTTAGTGTACAGAAATAATGGTAAATTTGTAAATGTGGGACTCAAAATTTAAATTGACGGTGTCACTGATGCCTGATAGCAGAGGACCAGAGGTCCGTCAGTTTCAGCTAGTTTTTATAAAAGCTGACGTGGCTCAGTCGATTTCAGTCAAATTTTTAACCCGTCTAAGCTGTTATTAGGAAATTTTATAGTTAAATAGTACTCAAATTAAGGTCAAAACTCGTACAAAACAAATGAGTAAAATAAATAAAGTTTTTCGTTAGTCATAACATCTTACTTTAATTACGGGTTTTCTTCATCTAGGGATGAACCCACTTTATAATCAACGGTGATACGTGATACTAGTCAATTAAGTTGACTTAGTATAATATTAGTTGAAAAGTTATTGATTTTTAAAGAATGTGTTATCACTTATTTAGGTAGTGTACCTAATTGTCTAAATAAACTTGATAAATTAACAAGTGTTTAAGACTTTAAGTTTAAATTTTTTGTGACTCCGACGATCAAATTTTTTGGGTCCGGCACTGTGTTCGTAAATCTTATCCATCTACCCGGGTATTCAAATCCGTGACATCTTTGCCATTGACATATACTCCGTATTTATGTTTCTATAATCTTAAGTTATTGTTTATTTATTATTGTTAGTAGTATAGTACTAGTACTAGTACTAGTATATATTAGTAAATTAGTAATAGATAATGGTCAACCTCTCTAACACGGTTGAATTAATGGATTATTTTACTTTTAGTTATAGAGTAAGATTCAAATGAGTACACCAACTTTGAGTGAGAATGAGAGAACTCACAGATTTCTATCATGTGTCACTTTATTCTCTCTCCTTCACATTTTTAAAAATTAAATATCTCACAAACCGGTAAGTCAAAAAATCATGAAAATTGCACCATAAAATTCAGCGTTTTCTCCTCTTCGATTTGCCGTTCCTCAAGGCATACTTTCGATAACTTTTTTTTTTCTTCCTTTTTTTGGTGGATCTTACAAATTAGTAACACATGTGTTAGTAATTGGTTATACATTTAATTTGGGCTTAAGGTTAGAGTTTATGGTTAGGTTTAGGGTTTACGGTTTAGTAGTGTTTAGTATTTAGTAGGGTTTAGGGTTTAGTATGATTTAGGGTTTAGAGTTTTATAAAGCGTTTAGGGTTTAGGGTTTAGGGTTTGAGGTTTGGGGTTTCGGAGAGAAACCCCAAACCTCAAACCCTAAACCTCAAACCCTAAACACAACACTTTAACACACGTGTTAGTAAATGTGAAACCCACCAAAAAAATGGAAAAAAAATCTCGTCGAAAGTATGCCTTGATGAACGGAAAATCGAAGAGGAGAAAACGCCGAATTTAATGGTGCAATTTTCATGATTTTTCGATTTGTCGTTTGTGAGATAATTGATGTTGGGGGTAAATGAGTTTTGTACATGTGGATCAATCTCTTTTCACACATGACATGATATTATTGGTTCCTTCATTCACACACAAATTACTATTCTCATTTGATGGCATGATATCACATGGTATTTATGTTTCTATAATCTTAAGTTATTGTTTATTTATTATTGTTAGTAGTATAGTACTAGTATATATTAGTAAATTAGTAATAGATAATGGTCAACCTCTCTAACACGGTTGAATTAATGGACTATTTTACTTTTAGTTATATAGATACCGGCCAGAATTATTTAATCATTAACTTTCTTAACTATGTATCAAACAAGAAAGACAAACTTGATAAATGTAATATAATACTAATTGGAAACTTATTCAAACTATTTTAGACACAAGTATTACATTATATACAAATATTAGACATCAAAACCCTGTATACACACGGACCATCAAATGTGTATTTGATTTTTTATAATTATGCAAATTATGTATATGATGATAACTATCATTTTGTAAGAGTAAAATGATATGCAATAAAGTTCGAAAGTCCTTTACACGAAAGGAGTATAATAAATTGACTTATTATATTAATTAATAATTGTAATAAAGTACAAAGTATTAAGATTAAGATTATGTTTTATTTATTACCTTACTTATTTAAAGTTAAAATCCTACTTGTGTAAGTCTCCTAATGAATTTAGGAACCTAAAATAATAATAATTATATTATAAATAAATATTTTTTAATTCAAAATATGTATTTATGACTTCATCTCATCCTAAATTGTAGCTAATTGAAAAAAATTAAAATTTTTAATTGGTTCATTATGACTCTGATAATATCATCACCCGCTTCCTATATATTTTGTATAATAATTTATTACTAAGATTTATAAACAAATTACAGAAAATCTGAATAATATTATGACTTATATCAAAATGGATAGAAGACCACATCATCATAGTTCACACGAACCAAACATTCAAGGACACACCACCTGATTATCAAAATATCGTAAAAACTTTTGTTACAAGGTGTGCGTACACTAGGTGATCGACTAGGACCTCTTCATCCGATGGAGCCATCATTATCGTTGGCCAACTAATCACGGGTGCACCGTCCATATCGCAATTGTACTGAACCTTGGCTCTGATAGGTTGTTGTGACCTTGGCTGACCTTATATTACATCAATGATCAAACCCAACATACATAGAACTTTCATTGTAGAATCAATTGATAATAAAGTAAATACTTATCAAATTTATGAGGATGATATTTTTGATCCTGATGATGAAATGGCTGATTACATGATTCTTCATGATAGGAAGAGTTATAAAAAACAAATGAGGAGAATGGTTGTTTTTTGATGTCTCTTATTGAGTCAAATGTGGTTTATGTTTGATTTATGTTGAGTCAAATAGTGTAGTGGTTATGTCCTTGTTATGTAGTCTTTATCGCCTATGTAATGGGCTGGGATGTGAGATTCACTCGCATCTTTTGTACTTAAATGTTTTTAGGAATATATTTACCGGGTAAAATTTTACCCTTTACCCAAAAAAAAATGCCAATTTTTCATTTACTTGTAGAAAATTGAGACCCTAAGTTTTCATAATTTAATTAAAAAATCATATAGCATTTGCATACTTTGCATCGATGATATTACCTCCGTCTCAATTTATTTGTCCATCTTTCCATTTTGAGATATTCCAAAATAATTGTCATATTTCAAAACCAACTAACCAAAATAATTAAAAATGGTAAAGATGAAATTATATTGGTATTGAACATTAATAAATGCACTTTTCCAAACGGTATTTTTTTATATGATATAAAAAATAAAAATAAAAAAGGTATACACGAGTAAAGTGATGTGATGTTATTGGAGGCAGGGGAGGCACTTAGAAATTGAGGCATGTTCAATGGCAGATCTATATCTTGTTCTCTTATTTCATGTGCTGATTACTGTACTACTACTCCTCCCATTGAATAATGAATACCCACCCATGTGTTCATGTCATTTTCAAGTTTTAATCCACTTTGGGACTCCCAACAATGAAATACCCATACATATACTTCTAAAACTAAATTAAATACATTCTGTTATAGTAAAAATATTAAGTAAAGTGTAAAGATGCACAGTATTTATGATGATTTGATTTACGGATAATATGGACTTGTAAGTTGTAACTGCTCTTGTAAATTGAAAATTAACAACAACAAAAAAAGAATGAAGATCACAAAAATCCATTCAGAGAAAATAGACAAAAGACCAAACATATTATAAACACAGCAATTAAATACGGGCCCATAATACTCCAATTGGGCTTTCTAGTAGGGTTTCGAGTTTCTGAATGGGCTAATCTTGTTTCTGAGCGTCACAAATTACGTTTTACCAAGACACGATAATAAAAAAGGAAAAACTAAACAATGGGACGATATTTATCATCAATTTTGATATACGCAAATGCATAATACGTGAGTGGCACGTGTTATTATGGAAAGAATAAACCTGTGATTGGCACATGTAAGTAAGAAGGA
The DNA here is from genome assembly GCA_963422505.1 of Pseudognaphalium luteoalbum. Classification (NCBI taxonomy): domain Eukaryota; kingdom Viridiplantae; phylum Streptophyta; class Magnoliopsida; order Asterales; family Asteraceae; genus Pseudognaphalium; species Pseudognaphalium luteoalbum. The sequence continues at coordinate 106,323,308 of OY730196.1, forward strand.
CAATAGTAGTTACTCACATCTCAAGCATTCGTACATGGAGAATATATACCGTACAATAAAACTGCATCTTTAGAAATGCGTAGGTAGCTATGGATGTATGGGACAGGATATATTAGAGTTGTCAAAATGGCGGGTTGGTCGGGTATGGGCTACGGGTCAAAACGGGTGCGGGTATAATCGGGCGCGGGTCTAAACGGGTTTGGGTCATAACGGGCTATTTAAAAATTTCATAAAAAAACGTTCTAGTTCACTAAGATATATATTTCTTCCAAAATAAGTTATACATTTTTAACTATATAATATAAAAATATAACAAGATGGTCACTCATTTAAATTCATTCATGATTTGAGTTTTACCCAATTAAGCACATTCCTAAAATTTCTCTAGTCCATATGAACCCAAACTTTATGTTATTATACAGAGAATTACTCAGATGTGGAGCAAATGGGCAGAATTTGCCAGCATTAAGATATATAAATGGTGGGGTATGGGAATGTATCAAATCTGAGTTTAGCATAATGTTTTCAAGGGAGTGGAGGTAATGTATGATCAAAGGTAGGACAATTGTCGTGCCAAGCTGTTGAATTGGTATGTGGATATTTGATATGGAAAAATAGTAATCAAAATGTTTTTGTAAAGAAATGGTGGAGTATGCTGGTTTTGTTTAATGAGATACAAGTTAGGAGTTATGAATGGGTGTCTACAAGAATGAAAAAAGGTTATGTGGTGTGGCATCAATGGTTACTAAATCCGGGCTCATGCGGGTCAAATATGTTGGATAGAAATGGGATTGGCTAATTAAAGGAAAAGGGGCAGGAAATGTGGTAGATCGAGCATTTGATATGCATGATCAGTCGAGCTTTTGGGCCGTGATGTGTGTGCCCGTGGATATATGTAGTTCGAGTAGGTATTTGTAGTGTGTGAAGTCTGTGATTAATGTATGTAGTATACTAGTATAGTTCAAGTGAGCAGGTTTTGGTCTTTTAGGCTAAAGTGTGGATGGAGCTTGATATATATGTATATCATTGATGCTGTTCGTGTAATTTTGTTTCGATAAAATTGTTGATTTTCCAAAAAAAATGTGCAGGTAGCTTTAGTTCAAGAGCTGAATATGAAAATTTAAGGAAGTTGACGGATCGAAAATTTAAAATAAAATATTTCATTTACTATTTATTGGTACTTGTATGAGTCACCAAGTGATTATCATTTGACAAAACACTGTATGGGCAGCAGTGGTAGCCCACTCGTACAAGTTCACTGCATCTAATGCAGTGGCTGAGCTGAATTATACCCTTCTCGCCCCTCAAATAAGGTCCAGACTGAATTATACCCAAATATTTTACTCCCTAAATCAGTAATTTGTTGCAACAAGACATTAGACATGTACATGCAAGTCACAAAGAAAGTCATAAGCGAAAAGTTGATTTGCACAAATCCGAAAAAATACATGTAGCAAGTGTTAGTATTATTGAGTAATGGTGTAACAAGTAAAAGGAATACATAGAAGAACATATAGAAGAATGAGTTCAATAAAACATGATAACTAACATCAAACAAATATATAGGGCTACAAGAACCACACCAAATTAATTTCACCCCAAACAAAGCAAACTACAAATACCCAAAATAGCTGCGCAACTATATGGTGTTAAGAAGAAAAACGATATACATAAGAGCTTACGAATCTCCAATCTACTAGCATATTTGTCACAACACATTTTGGTTTCTTGAGACAGAAAGGAAAAGTGAGCATTTATCAGATACTTTAAAAAGGGTAGAAGGATAATTAGCACAGCATGGTTGATTTTTCACTTCCCTCCAAGCTAAAATCATCTGCAAAATCACAATATAGAGCACGCCTTTTGACCCTTTCGCTTCTTTTTCTTCTTTTGCTTTGGTGGCTGCAAAACCACTTTAATGGCTGCATCGAAAACAGCCTTCACATTCTGTAGATGCAATAGCAAAGTTCCAGTTAACATATAACTAGAGGGGTAGAGGTGGCAAACTTACATACAAATATGTTGATCTGGTTTATATTTTATCACTATTGGTAAAAGATCAAAATTACTTGAATAATATAGTTTTGTAATCAACACAATTAGCTTGTAATAAAATACAGAGAAAAAAGTGGTTCTAGGTAAGGCACTAAGCCTAACCTAACCCATACTGAAACATTACTTGTCTTCACCTGCTACTAAAGAGAATTGTTGTGGTTAAAAAGTGATCAAGGAAAAGGGTTTCATGGTTACAAATTTTAAAGCACAACATTGAAATTTTAATGGTCAGCTGTTAACTTCCACTATCTAACCATATGATATCTTCAAAAGGATACCAATAATTTGAGCTAAAAAAAGGTACTAGGTCCATAAAAGATTTCAATTGTAGCAACAAAACATATGAAATGTGGTGATGAAAGGTCACCTGCTGCGTTTTTGAGCTACATTCAATGTAAGCGGGCGCACCAATCAGCTTCTTCAACTCCTCTCCCTGTTAAAATATGAAACATAAGTTGGATCTTTCGGTGCAAAGAAAGATTTAACCATAGATATGAAAACCATGCATCATTAATTAGGACATGGGAAATAGGCTTCTACCTGAGCTGTTGTAATTGGCACGGCACCAGGATGGTCTGTAAAAAACTGCTTATCATCACGAAGATCTACAAAGAAACAAAATATAATCGTCATTTAAATTGAATAACCTCAAATAAAGATCACAAAAGAGAAAATAGAAGCCATCATCAGTTGTCATAGTTATATTTGACACAAACTCAAAGATCTATCATCTTTAGTTGTAGCAAAAATATTAGCGTAACACCAGATTCGGTGCAAGCAATTGTTTTTAACTTTTTATATTATGCAAGTAGCATAAAAAGTGTCCATGTCAGTATTTAAAATGTTATTCTCTCGTCCTATGAGTATTGCAACAGTGCTCATTCTTAGACACCACTAAAAGTTACAAAATCGGTATTTCTAATGTCTTGACGTTACTAAAGGGTGTTCTAGAAATCATAAATAGTGCAACGCTTTCTTGAACCATGTCTGTGGTCAAATCTTACTATTTCATGAAGAATTGAGCCCTACTCATTTTGGTCATTATCAGTTCAACACTAGGTTCCATTTAAAAAAGGTATGTTTTTTTTTTCATATTGCAGACATGACAAATTGATGAAAAGATCTTGATGAAGGGTGAGGTGAATGACTTCTAACAAGTGTGAAGATTAACAAATAATGACTAATAGGATGTAAAATGAAGTGTAGGCAAAAGAGTATTAAAAAGCATAATTGCAATATATCATGTGTGAGAATCTAACCTAGCTTTGTTCCAACAAGGATTATTGGAACCCCGGGTGCGTAATGCCTCAATTCAGGAATCCACTGCACAATGTAACAAACACACAACAAAACCTTCATTAATTCAAAGTGATCTAGTTTTAACTTAAAACACAATATGAAGTCTTTGCGTTGCCATTCGATTCAAATGATGCTCCTTCTTTATTTAAGTTCAATTAATTAAGTCAAAGTGATCTAGTTCTAACTTTAAACACAATATGGAGTCTTTGTGATGCCATTCGACTTAAATGATGCTCTTCCATGTACCATTTTTTTTACAATCAAGTAAATAAGAACCAAGCACATTGACATCTTATCAATCTTCTCAATACATTTAGAAACAAAATGATAATGTTAAACTGCCAAAACAAATAGTAGCATCCAAGTTATTTTATGTGAATCTGCATCCACATACAGCTTCACGTCAAAAACTTCTGGCTAGAATTTTGATTAAGATTAATGGATGGTCAAAGTAATCTCGATGGAGATTCAAAGGTAAAATATAAACTCATAATATCCATTACATCAACATCTCTTTAATTTGAATTCCGGGTGATAACATTATAAAAAAGTATCTTCAAGTCACTGATATTGTATTTTTGCTACATTAGATTCCCTCAACTTTCATTTCAATAGGACATTAGTTACATATATAACTCATTGGATCTAGTCCAACTAAAAAAGTTGCATTATAACTAAACTATTATCTTGCTCAGCACAATTGTAAACAAAAAAAATTCACATGACCAATGTATGTAAGAAAAGTATCACACTAATAAATAAAGTGCTTCGTGTATGCATCATTGGATTGCAAGTCATAGGAAATTTGCTGTGATCAAAGAGTCAGTCATATAACTATTATAAACAAACGGTATATAGAAGATCAATGCATTAGAGGAAAACAGAATTACCTTTTTAGAGACATTTTCATAGCTGGCCTTGCTAATGAGAGAAAACGCAAGTATAAAGACGTCAGCACCACGATAACTCAACGGTCTCAATCTATTGTAATCTTCTTGCCCTGATCCAAGCAATAATACAACTTTAGCACCACTAACAACAGCAACAAAAGACCAGACAGGAACTTTCGGATAGAAAATATGTTGCACAATCATTGCACGAACTTTCAGTGCAAGATCCACATGGTGTTGTTTCACAACAGAAACAAGTGATTGTTGGTTAAAAATCGTGCAATAACTACTGACCATTTACACCAACTAACCTGCAGTATCCCACAATCCTAGATTAACGGTGCTCCCATCAACTACTACATTGGCACTAAAATTGTCGAATACAGTTGGTACGTAATCCTGTCAACATAACACATTAAGATTTAATCAAATCCCACATTTTTCCAATAATTCTTCAACATAATAAAATAAATTGAACGGAAAAAAAAAGGTAGTAAAGCCTAGATTTTTTTACCACATAGATTATATTACCAGACTCAAACACATATAAAAGAAATTAAATTTCAAACAAAACAAACATAAATACTACAAAAAGCATATCACTTTAAGGATATCATATAACTAGTAAAAAAAATAACTAAAAACTCAATTTTTCAGGTTTTAATCAAGGAAATAGCTATAGAGGGAAAGAAAGAGCAAAGGAACCATGGATTACAGAGACTTGCATATAAAAAGGAGACAAAAAAGACACCCAATTTCTTTTTAATTTATAATTTCCAATAAAACAAACATATACAAATATAAATTTGGGGAAGAGCATGAAAATAAAAACACTGAAAATACCAGTAGAGAAACCCTCAAATCAGAAAGGATTAAAGACACAAATTTTATTATTCCGTACAAGAAAAATGTGAACTTTAAAATCGAAATTAAGAAAATGAAGCATGAAAAATCTAAACTTTAATTAATACTAGTGTAACATTGAAAGTAAAAAGGAGGTTGAGTATTATCGACTTACAGTGGGGAAAGTGTTGCTGGTGTAAGAAATGAGCATACAGGTCTTACCAACAGCTCCATCTCCTACCGTCACACATTTAATAAACCTTGATGCACTCATTTTTTATTTATTCCGGTCACCGGAGTTCCAATTTTGACTTCCAAAAAAGAAAACCCTTTTTCACTTTAATTCAATTTCAAGTCAAAAGGGTTTTCAAGTTTTCCCCCAAAAAAGAAAACCCTAGAATGGTTAGCTGCACAAGGAAAGAAAAATCAAATTAGTACTCATTGATGCATTCTTCTTGTATAGATAGATAGATACAAACACTGTGTTTGTTATTGCGAAAGAAGGAAGCACCTCAACAACTATGGGGATAGAGAGAGAGGGGAGTAGGTTTGTTTGGTTAGGGGACAGATATTGCTTAGGTGTAGCTATATCTATAGTATACTCCGTATTATGGGTAGTAACTTTTTTACTCCTTATATAAAAATCATTTTTGTTAATTAATTTTTAGTGACCTAGCATTTCTTTCTTGGGTTAATTAAGTGCGCCAAAATCAACTAAACTCTTGTATTTATAGTGTCTACCTAATTACTCAAGCGTATATTGTGTGTACGGAATTTGTTATTTATTTTCAGTGTATGTATTTTGGTGACGTGTTCTTTATATAAGATGTCACATGACATCCTTACAAGTTGACACATCACCAAAATACTTACAATGTCAATGAATAACAAGTTTCGTACACCCCATGTATGCTTGAGTAGTTAAATACACATTACGAATATCATATTTAGTTAAGTGCATTTCCATGTACTTAACCATTTTTCTTTTTAGAGAGATGGATAGTCGTAAGTGTTACGTTGCTTTTATCATGCTGTTGCACGTTGTCCGGATCACGACTAGCCCCATAACGTGTGTTGTGAAATCATCATTCGAGAACGGATCTGAGCACGGCTTCACTACAAGCGGTCATATCTTTACCGTATAAACTACTACTAGTCTTATAAATGAGAATTATAGCTGATAACATTTTTATCTTTTTAGAAAGATATTTCTACACTAACATAACCTCACATACTATATACTCCGCAAATATATATACATGCATGCCTATTACAAGGCTTGAAAATACAAGCTCTTAATTGATGGTTAGACTATAAGCCCTTTAGTATAATCAATAACATTAAGCGACTTATATGTCACGCCATAACTTTGTAACAATGCTATATGTAAGAATATTATGTGCAAAATAACGTTCAAGTTGACTTACTAACCTGCTAAAAAAAAGTTCGTCAATAATAATTTCGTGATCTACTTAAAAAAAAAAATTACCTATGAAATTAACTAAGCTAGATGCCTCATACTAGACTAAAGTTGCAACCTATGACATTTAATAATACAAATGTGAACCTTGTGTTTTACTAAATATCGCAATTTTACTAAACAAGCATAAAATGAAGTTTTATAAAACACGCTATTAAACCTCTCTTCCTAAGCAACTTTATGAACCCTTATTTATTAAATTGGGTTAGTTCACATAGCACAAAACAAAAGTTGGATGATTTCTTAAGGGTTTAGTTAAGTAGTTGTTGAAGTGTAAAGTGACACTCAATCATCATCAAACTACTTGTCCATATTCATAATTTGGAATCATACACATTACACCTTCGCATATTTTTAATAAAGGTAGGATTTATATACACATCACCATATATAATCAGTTTCGAGCGAAAAATATTCTAACATTTTAAACCATCTTTATAATCACACATCGCATATCGTTATGACAAATGACACTTTAACTCCCAATCTTTTGATCTGAAAAGCTACTGTGTTACTATAACATGAAAACTAAAAACTCAGTTTTCATTTTGTCAAGTATGATAACCTCATCCTTCGAAATTACCACCCCTAAGTCCCTAAACAAACCTGTCCCCACTCCTAAAATTCAAACCTTATAAACCAATCATTTTGAATTTTTTATGCATCAAGCTAGAATCTTCTTTGATTTATCAGACGAAAAGTCTTCCATGTACAATAGTATTGTTTATATTAAGTGTGTATAGTAGTATAATACTTCTAACATTTGTCCCTTTTTATTCCATATATATATAATGAAAGAAAATGTCTAGGTTATATAAACAATGCCTTTTTAATCATGTGATTATTTATTGCAAATGTACCATCAAATTAGTGTAAACGGAACGATATTATTGCATTAAATTAAATCATCTTTATTGAGATGAGATCATTAGAGTACACTAATTTTCTACATAATATTGTGTCATGTGTACAAAGAGAATGCTCCATATGTACAAAACTCATTTACCCCCACATCAATTATCTCACAAACGACAAATCGAAAAATTATGAAAATTACACCACTAAATTTAGCGTTTGTCAAAAGTATGCCATGAGACGCGGCAAATCGAAGAGGAGAAAATGCTAAATTTAATGGTGTAATTTTCATAATTTTTTGATTTGTCGTTTGTGAGATAATTGATGTTGGGATAAATGGGTTTTGTACACGTGGAACATTCTCTTTGTACACATGACACAATATCATTGATACTTCCATACTACCAAAAATTATTTTACTCTCTTAAACTTTTCTCCATCTTTAGTACTGTATTAAAATGAGAAATGATAAGGGTTGCTAATAAGAACCCATCGAAGCTATTTATTAAACTCAAAGTTTTCTTTATTATTAAAATTCATAATTAAATGTGTCACAAATAAAAGGAATGTTTTGTTGAATTAAATACAAAACTTGAGTGTATTAATTATAATATTTATTAAATGAGGAAACTTTGGCTAATTTTCTTATTAAAAGATCTAAGGCTGTCATTATCAATTCCCTATCAAAATAAACCCAAAACGTACTTTGTATATGATAGAAGTCATTACACCAAATAAACTATAATAAATTTACAACATAACATAACAAAATAATAAAACTCAACAAAGATGAAGAACGGATGTTAACTTCTCATTTGTTGTCTTAATTTCTTATCTTATTAGTCTACAAAATTTTGTCACTGAGGCATGCGCATTTTAGATAAATGATTAATTAAATATGTTAAATATAGTCATCATGAATAATAAATGTAATTTACTTCTACTTTTAAGATCTGGACCCCATAATCTTTATTTTGAATGAATAGACCATGAGTAAACTACAAAACCAGACTATAAAGTACATTGAGCACGTTTTATTTATTTCAAAATAATAATAACTAACTACGGAGTACTAACTAAGTTGGTGTTATATAAATAGTCTACAAAAAATAACCTACAAGGACTCGACGTCTCGACTAAAATATGCACTCCTGACTCCACATCAAACTTTTGTTAGCAAACAAGTATATATATGTAATAGGGAGTGATAAATACACCAAATAATTTTTATCCTTACATCAAAACTATGCTACAGTAAATTATACTGCGAGCTATAATTGTTGTACAGTTTGTTGTATTTAACAATTTTTGTGTTATATCTATCAATTCCAATATGTAATACTGCGTATGTAGTAATGATTACATATATTGGCATTATACCCACTGCCTACAAGAGATGAAAGTGTTTATACGTCTTTTAAATGAATTGTGATTTAACAGATGTACAAATTTCATACATATAAATGCAAAAAGTTGCTACATCCATCTCAGTTTAATCGTTTCATATAAAACTACATACATTTTCATAACTGTACAATAATTATACAACTGACCAATAAAAGTTCACTGTTCTCAACATAAACACTTTTGGTTGATTAAAAATGAAATTTGACAATTGTTTAGAAAATGAAACATTAATGGCATCTCTAATGTTAAAAATGGCTTTTCCTAAAGCTTTTTTCAATAAAATGTGTAAGAGATTTTTGAAAAAAGCTTTACAAAAAGCTTTAGTTACAACAATAAAAAAACTTTTCTTACACACTGATTAAATTGGAGATAAGAGAGATTGAAATAACTTGACATTTACAAAGTTTTTACTCTCTCTTTCTTAATTATTTTATTTGTTTTTAATGATTCTAGTATATGATAAGCTTTTTCTTGTTGATAAATAGCTTTTTGTAAAACTATATTATTATTAATCCTCTTACACATTTTATTAGATGAAAAAGTTTTAGAAAAAGCTATACAAAAATAATCATTGGGTGCTTTAACTTGTATTAACTATACCAAGTACTATACTATATATGTATTATTGTAGTATGTATTAATGAAAAAACACAAGATTCCAATTCTGAATCACAAGATAGGTTCAGAACCAACCAACTCCCATGTGCATGGATCATCTACCCTATCCAACTACAATTCACACTTTTGTTTGACTTTTTGTTTTAAATTAGACTTGCTGTCAACACTTCTTTAATGTGTATTGATTGCTCTACTTATGATGTTCATATTCAAAAACATAGCATAAAAGCACGAATTAAGTACAAAAATTGTAACTATTCTGAATAATTTTACATTTTTCTAGTTTTATGGGCTCTACTTGTGAAAAAGTAAGAAGTAATAATTGCCATAACTTCTCTCAAGGTGAGATGAGACAAAATAAACTACTTATGCACAAGATTCATGTGTGAATCAAGTCATCAAGAATAGTGGGCAAAAATAATGTCTCATGTGCCCAAATTCCTAGTTTTATTGTGTTGAATACAATGATTTAGTAGTCACACACAAAACCCACCTGAATTTTCAAAATGTAGCTCATCCCCATCACCAGAATCATATTAGTTCAAGTGAATTACATGTTTAATGACATAAATCTTAAACCAGCTCTTAAACTAGTGGCTAATAACTTACGGAAATAAGTCATTTCGTTTCAACATCGCATAGAAATCTCAAAAAAGGCTCAGAACTCATCATCCGAACTTACAATTTCTAACTCAACCATCTTCTCTGTACCTTGATCGACTTTCACCGCTGACGTTTGACCATTATCAACATTTATTCTCTTTGCATTTAGTTGTTCAAACTTCTTTTCTTTACCTTGTTTGACTTTTTCTGTTGACATTTGACCTTTTTCAATCTTTATTCTCTTTGCATTTAATTGTTGACTTGTTTTGACTTCAGGCATATTTGGCCCTACACTAGACGATTTCCTTCAAATCCAAAAACCAGGAAACTTAAGGAATTAGTACAACACCAACTTTCCAAAAAAAAAAAGGAAAGCACACAAATGAAGGAATCATGAGCTCTTACCTTTTATCTGAGCTATTAATCTGTTGGTTTGAACTTGTACTTGATTTCCCTGTTAAACAGACTATTTAGTTAACAATATGATCGCAGATACATACACATCCGAGGGCAAACTAGACATACCTGCTACTTCAGATAGAAATCTTATTCCTTGTGAGTAAACATTAGTTGTCACTTTTCCTGCATTACTGTTACACCAGTGGATAATTTAGGTCTTGAAGGAACACAGAATAAAAATATGGAATTCCTATGATATTAATCTTATATTCATCAATTTGTCGGTCCCATCTTAACACCAGAATATTGATCAGGTATACATCACCATAAAAAATAAATTCAGAGGATGCAATAGAATAAAAATTAGGTTTTTCTCGTTAGTGTGCTTAATAGTGTTGTACATGACGGTTGAATATTAATTTTAATGGGCAGTTATTTTTACTGTACAAGATGTTTAAGCGTGTTAAAAGCAGCCCTAACTCTGTTCAGAAAAATCCTAAAAAATTAAACCTTTTTTATATGTCCACGATTTTTATAGATAATGGGATCCACAATATAGATATGCTCTGTGACTTCAAGACTTTAAATTTACTGTAACTCTGTAAAGATACTTTTATGATTAAACCTTAACGCCCTTCGTAACCCTTCAACAGATAGAACTTTCATTGGCTCTCCAGGCTTTGTCGCATTTGTCTGGTTATCAACCATGTAGATGCCTTCTGATTGCATTTTATTGTTGAAGTTGAAGGCTGTTCTTAAATTCCTGAAGTGCAAAAATGAAGACTATTATTTGCCATCTCAGTTAATGAATCGAATGTAACAGCTAGGGGGTGTTTGGATGAGCATTTTGATAAATATTTTAGTGTTCACATAATTGCTTCTGTTTATGATTATCTAATTACTTAGAAGCTGAAAGAAGCAGATTGATACTAATTGCAACAAAACTGGTCATCAGATAACAGAGTAAACTTAGTTATGTGCCCTCTTTTTATGTATTACTTCCATAAGTAATCAAAACTTGCAAACACTCAACACCAAGAGAAGTGATTATTACACCTTCTAAACACTATCTCCTACACCATATTGTTGATTTTGATTTTTTTCAAATCAGATTATTATTTTCAAATCAAACATCCAAATACCGGTTAAAAATTAAAACTGGAAAGCTGTTTTCATACCCTCCCATGAACTCTGCTCTTTTAGTAGAATATTTTGCTGATGCATTCTGTGGTCAAATCATGAAGACGTCACAAGGCAGTAAAAGTAATATGTTCCCATAATAGAAAGCAAAAGAAGTAGAATAGATTTGGATCTGTACCTTTTTATGGTTCTTGCAATAGATTCCAGATCGCCTAGAACACACCAAAATAATAAATGTTAGGCAGTTGTGATATAGTGTAAAGAGAGGCTGAAGTAGGATACCTTAAAACCATTGTCTAGTTTGTAGATATGGTTAAGGTACGAACAAAATTTTCTCCCTTTTTTATAACTTATGACTTACTGGTTAGGAGTTACAGCAGTTCATTATAAATACACACTTAAAAAGGGAGTAAAAGATGTAAAGTAGCTACTACTATAAGTATACCAAGAACATATAGGCTGTAACTTAACGCTATTCATGACTAGAAGAAACTTATGGGTTCTAGACACATACTTGTTAATTACTTGGCCACAGGATTTGCAGTGTCCAAAATCAGCAGAAGTTCCCATTTTTAACATTTGGGGAGCAGAAAAAACTGTCAAAGTAAACCCTTCTTTCTGAAAAAAGAATATGCAAACACAGGTTAATATTGTCATGCTCAAAGCCTCAAACACATAAAAAGCACCCAAAAAAGCCAAAAAAATAAATATTGGTGACGTGTTAGAAACTAATACCAATTTTGAGTTGTTCTTCCGAACACCGCAATTGAAAAGAGCAAATACTGTTCCAACTTCTGCATTAAGATTCTTTTGATGAGCATTTCCAAACAAGAAAAGAGAAGCAGTTTTGTCATTCAAACACCCAATCTCCCATATAGAGTAGGGCTTCCCAGTAGAACTAGTCCTCGTCGGACCCTTCTCACATAGAACCCCAGCAGTTGCCCAACAACCAGAAAGAGTATCCCCTGATAAAAGAGTTCTGGAATAGTTTACATTGGTTATGTATTGAATATACACGTTACGTGACAAAGAACATGAATTTCAAAGGAATGTTATGATGTACTTTATTGCCGATAAGCGAACAAATCGAATATCTGCAAATCGATCACTCAATTCTGTTCGTGAGACCAACTGGTTCCTGAAAGCAGAAAGGAGCACATGAAAATTGATGATTGTATGTGTGTACCTACATATATTAGGTATTAAAAAATCTAATTGGCTAAACATAATGAGGTTGAATCAGATTGAACTTCATGCAGATAGTAAAAAACACAATAGGCCGATTCATATATGCAACAGTAGGAATACAGGAATAACATGAAAAGCACAACTTCATAAAGTCATAACCTTTGGTTTCTGGAGTTATGGGGTAGCAACCAGCATACGGATAGGTCTTAAAGACCGAAACACCCAAATTCCATCATTTGGTCACCAATTCGAATTTCCACCAAACTTCAATATTTTTGTGTTTTCATTTCAAATTTTGAGCAAATTACAAAAATTTAAGCATGTAACAAACTCCATGAAATATTACATATATATTTCCACTCTTAAATGTGTGTGAAGTATTTGTTACAACATACTCCGTACTTATGAATAACCGGTACACACACGTTGTCAAGTTAAAGTTTGCCAGCAGACATATTATATGGAATTTTGAAATCTGCACAAACACTGACTCAATATAAAAATGGTTAACACACATTCTCTGTTTCAAATAAGAGTTACAAGTCTCTTACCGGATTCTTAAACCCGAGAAATCTTCAGAATCAACATCCTTTGATGAACTCTTTACACGGCTGGCATTAATATTTTTCTTAGAGGTTTCAGGCTCATAATCTAGACAATCCTCAACAGCAGTCCTAAATACAGACATGTCTCCATTTCCCCTCTTTCTACCTGATCCCTCATCAGATAGATATCCTGTATCCATATGTTATCACAAGCTCATACGTATTCACACATTTGTATCATTGTAATAGTAAAAAAAAACATTAGATCACTGTATAAGTATTGACTTTATAATTTAGTCACATTTTCTAATTTAATAAGGATCCCATATATATACAAAACTGTTATAAAAAATTCCAAATTTATTACTAAATCATTGTCTTCTCACACCTTTTCACGTATATTTACATCCTCACTGGATCAGATTTTGTGTGTGTATTGAGAGATGACACGTAGATTTACGGATGAATAAGAGCATTAAGAATTAGGGTAAACAGCTGAAAATGAACAATTAGGGTTTATGGAATGGGTTACCAAATTTCATCATCGTAAATCGAAAAATTAATAAAAAGCGCATTGATTTAACAATAGATAAAAGAAATAAGAAACTTAACAATGAAATTAAATTACCAGGTGAATGAGGGGGTGATGAAGGAGGCGTTTCAAGAACCTTATCTTCTTGAAGTGAAAGAAGAAGATCAAGATCATCACCGTGAGTGGACATCATAATATAATATGGATTTTGATTTTAATTGCTGATATAATAATAATAATAATAATAATAATAATAATAATTAGGGTTTAGGTTTATGTAGCAGTATGCCAATATGAGTGTTTGTTTTGTGTTGAATCGCAAATATGATAGTGTATCAATTTTGCTGGTTTTTGGAGGGAGTTTTTGAGTGTTTTTTCAGTGGGAGAACCTTTTCCCCCCCAATTTGTAATCGGACAATAACTTTCAAGAAGCCCCCACCAGGTATTCTATTGGCTAAATTTAGCCCTTTTCTTATCATAAAAAAAACAAAAAAACAATTTTTATGTAGCCATACCGCCATAGCCCGTAGGAATCATGGTTGTCAAGATCGTGATCTTGAACGTAGGATCGTACGATCTTATAATTTTGTCAAGTAAAAACGTGTAGGATCGAAATAGGATTACTCCAAAAGTATAATAGTATTATGATTGTAGGATCATAAGATCGGTGAACGATCCGATCTTACAAATGGGTCTTTTTATTATATTTTGGCTATATACATTATAGTTATTTTTTGCAACTAGACAGTTATAATTTTTGATAATTAATTTTTTGCAACCAGACAATCTTTTCGAAACATAAAAAAAAGTAAGGTGGACAATAAAAATGAGATGGATGATGTACAATTAATGTGCTACTTTACTTCTTAATACAATTTTACTTAATTTATGGCTTTGTTTAATTATTGTGTTGAAGACTCAAATTTATACTTAAAACTTACGATGTATTTTCTGATTTTTTGTTATAAGATATTAAATTAGAAGAAAACAATGACATTGATGGTTCATTTGAAATTCCGATTGATATATTAAATTAGTAGTCTTCGTTTGTAGCCTGGTATGCTTTTGAACTTTGGTGGTGCAACTGTAATATGCTACAATCTTTGATTTTAGTATGCTTATCTTAGTAAAATATGATAACAAATTGCATCATTTTTCTAGTATAAGAATTTGAATGTTACATTAATTTATCTAAGTGTTAATTTTCTACACAAATTTGGATATATTTAAATAAACAATAAATCCCGATCTTGCAAAGGCAAAAACAATCCTATATAGGATCCTGATCCTAACAAGCTTGGTAGAAATATTAGCTCGTTAAGGGTATTTAAAAAGTACCAAATGAACAAAATAAAATAATAATAGAACTAGTTGTTATCCGACCAAAGGCCTCATGCTTTAGCGATATGTGAGAGATACATCAACTAAAAGTTACCATATTTAAAAGTTGTTGTTTGATGGTTGACCTGTTTTGTGTTTATGAAGTACTGAGTTTTGGCTGAGTATAGCTTTGTTGACTTGCTTGACTTACACAATTTGGCTCATTTCTAAATCGTTTTATGGATATATTACAAAATGGTTTTAGTTATACGTTACCTTGTGTACATTTTTTTAGTTTACAAGATGTCTACATGTAAGAGTTATGGTGAATGATGGATTCAGTTTTTTTACATATATACTTCAAAAATATGTTTGTACATCTGTAGTAGTCCAAATATTCAAGTGAATGACGAGCTTATACAGAAAAGAAAAAAGAAATTGAAATTTACAAATTACTAAACTCATTAAACTTTACGCTACGAATTCTAAACATTTTTCTTTATTACATTGATGATGAGGACCACACGACTTGATGCTGATAGTTCCTTGCACCATAAATGTGCTTTTTGATTCATCTACTATGACACGGTTCATTATTGTGTTATAGTTTCTATTCTTCGTACTAGAATGGTACCCCCATGATGTGAAGGCGGGAAAATATTACTCCATATACGGTCAGTTGCATGTTGTTTATAACATAGAGACGTTTCTTGAACATGATCTCCTGCGCAAACGAATTCAATACTTGTTAGACAAAGGAACAAGCATGACACCACTGTTTACTTAGAACAAGGAGTAGATATGCGGGTAATAGGGTTCATGTATCAAAAAAGTAAATGGTTCTCCAATAGTTTTTGGAAGCTGGGTATCAGCCAGAAATAAACAGAAAGCAATCAACGCATGTAATGCTACATGGTGTATATCTACATGGTGTATATGCGTAGTTCCTCAAACTGTAATTTGCAGAGGTAAAGGTGACGATTTCGACCCATTTACTTATAAATGGGTCAATTTGGGTCATTATGCATCTCTAATCAGTCAAACATGTTAAACACTAATATGTTAACTTTATAGCAAAACTAAAAGTGCGACTTCAAAGCCAGTTCCATTGTCATTTTCTGGTGTGGTTGCATAAAACCAGTATTTTGGGAACGAAGTTATGCAGTTATGCTATATGCCTACATAAACTAATGAAGAAGGTAGACAAGTGGTACTGTTAGATGAACCTTTGCATTAGGAAATAAGAAGTGGAAACCGAGTCTAGGTGGATTCTATGTGGGATATAAAGTGGCTTATCTAGAAATAAATGATCATATTAGAAGGATATGGAAAGCGTATGATCCAAGTAATGTATTTGTGAGAAAATTGTTGTTTCTTCTTCTTTAAATTCAAGTCAGAGAATCGTATAAATTTTATTCTGGAAAACGGTCCTTAGAAGGTGAATAATCAGCCGATTTTTGTTCAAATATGTGTGATGATGCAAGCAGAGAGATGGATTTGCAAGGGTTTTGGTAGAAGTGGATGCTTTCAAGGGCTTGCTCAAGAATATTGTAATTAACTACAGAGATGGAAAAGCTCAAAAAGAAAGCTGAAAAACACTTGAGGATTTCAAATTTTCAATAAATGTGAAAACCTCATATTCATAGTCATTGTAAAGTAAGTGTATGAGTAGACCTAGAACAGAGGTGATCTCAAGCAAAGATGGACCGGGAGGCTAATATGGTAAATTTGAATGAAAAGGTGGGTAAAGAAGGATTTCAAATTGTGACATACAAGAAAAATGGTGGTAGCTCTGGTTAAAGAATGTGTAGAGGTCGTGGGCATAATAACTACGGAATCAGAAACAATAGAAGTGTGATTAAGGTAGGCTATTCTTAATATAGTAATTATGATAATGACTATGGAAATGGTTGGAAAAAATATAGTCAAAGTCAGCAACATGGAAGAGATATGTATACAGATACAAGGAAGGGGAAAATGAAAGAGAATCAAAAGAATCTAACAGAATCAATTAGAAAAGCAGTATAATGATAAAAATGGAAGTAGAGAGCAATAGGATGAATACTAATAATGGCTGATACAGATTATGAACATGAAAGGCAATGGAGAATGCAACACAATGAGGCAGATAAATGTTTTGAGCTGTTGAGCCACACTCTTCCCACCAATAGAGAAAGAAGATATCGGACAACAAGAATCAATGACTATTTTTAAGGGAGGTGGGAATGTCTTCAAGCATGTATGAATATGGCAAGTACTTCATCATATGATGTAGATATGTTTATAGAGGAAGCGGAGAATGTGGAAAAATGGCACTGCTGCAATCATGTAATTGGAATTGAAACCCAGGTGCATTTGATTTTCTCAATATCAATGATGATGGAGATGGATTAGGGGTTTCAATCAAGTCTGCAAATAGAAAGAGGTTAAAGATTTAACGAGAGAAGAAAAAGTTGGGTGAAGTCAATGCTAAAAGTGTTTCCTCAGTTCCTAAAATGCAGTACCCTATCAAGGTATCTAATTTTCGACCTATAGCATGCTATAATGTTTTGTACATATGCATAAGGTTATAACCAGCAGAATAAAAGGAATTTCGGGTGATTTAGGGTTGAAACTAGAGTGTGTTTATTTCTGGGAGACAAATCAACGATATATGTTGATTACTCCAGAGCTGATGAAAGGTTAAAATTGGATAAATGGAGCTAGAAGGTGTGCTTTTAAGGTGGATGGATATTCAGAAAGCTTATGATACAGTAACATGGGAGTTGTTGAAGAACAATTTAGATTCCCAAGTATCACGATAAAATGGATTATTATTACTCATATTATAACAACTTCCTTCTCTATCTATAGTAACAGTGGTATTCATGGTTATTTCAGGGGAGAGGGGGGGTTGAGACAGGGAGATCCTATGTCTCCTTATCTTTTTACGCTGATGATGGAAATATTCACTTTTATTTTGAAACGATAAACTGAAAATGATGGCAGATTTAAATATCACTAGGGTTGCAAACAGTTCGAAATAACCCACTTGTGTTTTGCTGATGATCGGCTAGTTATATGTCACGGTGATACTCATTATAAAAGATCTCGTTGAATTTAGTAATGATCACAGTTATATGTCACGATGCTAAAGTGCAGATTAAGGGGATGATTCTGAATGCTATGTTTTTCAAGTCAGTAATCTGCCAACGAGATATCATGGTGTTCCGTTAATAGCAAAGAAACCAGGGATGAATTGGTTGACAAAATAAAGAAGACAATGACAGATTGGAAGAACTGGGCACTTTCTTATGCTAGGAGACTACAACTCATTGTCACTGTGCTATCTTCAATGCAAGTGTACTGGACTTCATTGTTTATCCTTACTTCGGTACTAAAGATATTGAAAAAATTTGAAGGAGTTTGTTTGGTGTAAAGGTGATCTAACAAAGAGGAAAGCTGAAATTGCATGGAACGAAGTTTGTAACCTAAAGATCAAGGAGGTCTTGGAATTAAACCTCTTTATTAATCGCATGAAGCTTTAATAGTTATCATCTTTTAGATATAGTTGTGGGGGCCAAATGGGGATGGGTACAAATCTTGCAGCTAAGACATGGAAGAGGAATTTTAGTTTGTTACAATAAATGGCTTGACCAGGGGCCTGACATGTTTGCATAATTAACAGAGATATATCTGAAACTATGATTAAGGGAAAGAATACAGTAGCATGTGTAAATATGTAATTCGATATTGACAAGAAATTGGAAGGAAAGATCGGGTGATATTTTGGATATAAAAGTGCCTAATATCAATCAAGGTGTAACGGATGAGTTTTTATGGAAAAATAATAAATGAAAGGAGGTTCAAGACATAGGCCTTAAGGTCGTGAAGTGATATGGAATAAGCAGGTTTGGTATATTTATTGTATCCTGAGACATGCTTTAGTTTTATGGATGGCTATCAAAGGAAGGCTTTATACTCAATCTAGATGAGAGTCCTTATGTTTGGGCAGAACTAATTTCTGATATAGCTATAAGGCCATGTAATAAACGTGTTTTGAGTATCAATCAGAGGTTGGTATGGGCTGCTACTGTGCATTATGTATGGCAAGAAAAAAATTGAAGGATATTTCAGAAGAAAAAAAAGAGAGAGAGAAGCAGTGAACTATGTGGACAAAAATTAAAGATAGACTGAAGCTCATGTGGTTGCCAATGAAAATGTCAGATGAATTTAAAAGAGCAGCTACTGTGTAGAAATTGCCGTCAAGGAATATGGTACTGGTGGGAATGGGTGGGAATGGTAATGATCATATCAGAATGGTTCTTGAAAATGGACAGTATAACAAGCTGTGGTATGGTGACAATTATAGGAATATTAATCAGAAAGGAAATAATTGGAATGTATATCAATGAATAATTGGGTATGCAGGTATCAGGTCAGTGATTGGGTTAGTATAGAATAGATATTGTTTGGTCAGTATTCATGTGATCAGAAAATTCGATTACCTAGAAATGTGTGTTAGGAATTGAATTTCTGGGAATTGACATATGTGATCACATCTGATGGCTTGATACACTAAAACATTGCATATAACATGTTCAAAAGTTTTAGACAAATAGTGTTTTGACCCATCTCTACGATGTCAACCCATATCAACTATTACTACTATTTTACAAAACCTATCTCACGCCTTACCCAGCCCACTAGACCCATCAATTTTGCCACCTCTAGTAAACTGTAGTCTCCACATCCCATGGAAACTACAACGTTGGGCTGGTTACATGGTCAACTAATGCCAAAATATGAGCCAAACTTCCTGTATATTAGAACACAATTTGTGGCAAAAAGAATTTTAAGAAGAAATATGTGTATACAAATTTTCCTTTACATCTTTTAAACCTAAAAGTTGCTAAAACGAAGAAAAGCCTCAATTACATATGATCTTTAAAATGATTACCGTTGTAGGTTTTTCATGGGATGAAATGGGTATTTTTGATAGATGTATCATCCTAGTAGTCAAGGAAGCATACTAGTAGGAATTTGAAAAGCTCGGAAGCTTTAAATCCTATATGGCGAACGTAAAAGTATATTCTACCTTGTAGAAATATGGGGGGAGCTTTAGGTAATTGGCACGTGTCATGACACTTGGCAAATCATTATCTGCAGATTCTGACACTCCACAATGGACACTGTATTGTTGGCAGTTGAAAAATGCTGTGGCAGGCAGCAAGAACAGAGTTCATATATCACACAAATGAGACGTAATAATAATAACAACAATAGTTATAATGGTGCAACGGTGAATGTTGAAAAGATACCTTTCTCACAATAGATACCACAGATGGCAATTCCAGCCCATTAAGATGATTTAGATGAGGTTGAAGAACTCACAGTTCCAACTGTTTAGCTGTCTGCTCTTTAAGATGTGACAGTTGAAAAATAAACTCTTAAATCTGCTTCCATTACTAGACACCAGATCACTGCCATTGTATCTCTCATCATCATCCACATTAAGAAACAATTTGTCTCTGAATAGCTTGATATATGGTTAGGAAAAATAAGCAAAGAGGGACAAGCACTGGACCACAGCATTAGGCACCTAGAAACCCCTGGCATAACTAGGCTTTGATATAAAAATCTCATAAATCCACCAACACCGTAACAAATAAAAAGTTGAATCAATCAAACGCATCAATGATATAAAAACCAGCAAGAAGAAGATAAAATCATGATGGTTGAAAGACAAAACACCCGCAATGCTAAATTGGAAAATAATACAGAAAATCAACTATCATGAAGATTGGTGATGGTTTTGGACCATAAAAACCTAGAAATCCAAAATCTTCTCAGAACCTATGATGACAACAATGTATTATTTGGCATTATCAGCAAAGCCTAATATAGTACCCAGACAGTGAAAAAACACAGAAGACACTCTAAAAACGACAATTAACCCAGCAAACCACGATAGATTAAAATGCAGTGATGGGACCAAAAAGTCTACAAACAAAAACCCAATCCCATCATACACAAACCATCTTAGACCTATCAGGTAAATAACTAAGAACTTGTTGTGATGATGGGAAAACGAAACCCATAATGTCATCACAGAAGACACTCTAAAAACGACATTAAACCCAGCAAACCACGGTAGATTATAATGTAGCGTTGGGACCAAAAAAGCCTACAAGAAAACACCATCCCATCATGCACAAGCTTTCTTAGACCTATCAGGTATATAACTAAGAACTTGTTGTGATGATGGGAAAATGAAACCCATGATGCAAAAACAGAAGACACTTTAAAAAACAAAGATAAACCAGCAAACCATTAAAAATTAAAATGTAGTGTTGGGACCAAAAAAGATTACAAACCAAATACAAATCTTATCAATACAAATCTCATAAAGCACAAGCTTTCTTATACCCATCAAGTAAATAACTACGAACCTGTTGTGATGATGGATAGACGAAACCCAAAAGACCAAAACAGAAAACACTCAAAAAAACGACATAAAGATCAAAAAACTGGCCAACCAGGATAGATTATAATGCAGTGCTGAGACCAAAAGGCTTAGAAACAAAACATCGCCCCATCATGCACAAGCTTTCTTAGACCTATCAGGTAAATAAATGTCTAAGAACTTGTTGTGATGATGGAAAAATGAAACCCATAATGCCAAAACAGAAGACACTCAAAAAACGACATCAATCCAGCAAACCACGATAGATTAAAATGCATCGGCCGGTGAGACCAAAAAAGTCTACAAACAAAAACCCAATCCCATCATACACAAGCTTTCTTAGGCCTATCAGGTAAATATATAAGAACTTGTTGTGATGATGGGAAAATGAAACCCATAATGCCAAAACAGAAGACACTCTAAAAACGTTACGACATAAAACCCAGCAAACTACGATAGATGAAAATGTAGTGTTGGGACCAAAAAAGGCTACGAACAGAACACCATCCCATCAAGCACAAGCTTTGTTCAGCCTATCAGGTAAAACTAAAAACTTGTGACGATAGAAAAACAAAACCCATGACGCCAAAACAGAAGACACTAAAAAAAAGACATGAAAAACCAGCAAACAACAATACATTAGAATGACTACAAACAGAACACATCCCATCATGCACAAGCTTTCTTAGGCCTATCAGGTAAAATAACTAAGAACTTGTCATGATGGAAGACAAAACTCGTAATGCCAACCTGATTCCCACAAAAGCTATAAATCATTGAGAAACCCTAAATCAAGAAATTGAGAATATAGATATGCTGAAATAAAACAAAGAACGAAAGAAAGAAGCGAGCTTGCCCCATGCTTCTGCGATCTTTGTAAATCGAGAACCGGGAAGAATATTTAGACCACCAGCCTGGTATGATACTATGATATACAAACCAATTCAATCGATCGGAAAATAAAAATAGGACAGTGGAAGATTGCTGTTTGGATCTATCAATTCAATCTGTGTATCGATCTATATATACATTACTCGGTCGGTTTGCTTGCGTAAATCAGACGCCGGTAAATTTTAAGTCATACGCGGTAACATTTGCGTAAACCATACGCCGACAGACAAAGGCGGTAATAATTAATATTAATTATACTCTGCTAATAACATGTTATTATTTTTATTAAATTATTTAATCATCATCATCATCATCATCATCATCATCATCATCATCATCATCATCATCATCATCATCATCATCATCATCATCATCATCATCATCATCATCATCATCATCATCATCATCATCATCATCATATTTTATTCAAGTAATATAAGGCCACTCCCATCGCGGTTCGTCACTTTCTGTCGGTTGTAAGTGACGAAACCGACCCCAATGTTACCACATCGTCGGTCTTGATCGTCGGTTACTTCCGTCGCCAAACCGACGTATGTGGTTCTGTTTTTGTTTTTTCTTTGTGTGTATATATTAAATGTAAATTGGTAAATGTAGGTCCCAGAAAATGAAGTGACGGAGTGCTGATGGGAGTGGTCAGTCAGTTTCAGTCAGTTTGTGAAAAAAGTTGACGTGGCTCTGTCAGTTTCAGTCGGTTTCAATCACTGATGGGAGTGGTCTAATATAATTTAATTTATTCGAGTAGTAATATTTCATGAGTATTATCTGTGATAATATAATACTCAGTATTAGACCTTTCCCAATGGTGAACACCAACTGACGCATCAGTAGGTGTCACATCAGTGCCACGTCAGCTTTTTTCAAAACTGACACAAACTGACACTACTTTGCCAACAGTGAACATCAGTTAACATCATTTCTCTTTTTTTGGACCCACACACTAATTTCTTTATTTATTTAAAACACAAACTTAAATAAAACATATTCATTAAAACTAAAAACATTACATTAAATTAAAAGAAAACATTACATAAACTAAAAATAAAACCATTAAATTAGTTAAAAGAGTGCTTTAAATAATTACGGAGTACAAAATTAGAACACATTTATATTTAAGCCTTAAAAGCCAATTTGTCAAAAAAGTATTAAAAAGACCCTATTTAAAAGCCCAAGTCCAAATGCATTATCAAACCTAAACTTATTCATTCATCATCATCGTTCATCACTTCGTCGTCCCTGCAAATGAAAAAAAAAAACAGAATCAAAAACATTGAAAAAAAAAAGAAGAAAAAGAAGAAGAAAAGGAAAAAGAAAGCAACTGGGCCCCACTCCACGACCCGTTTTACCAACTGACGCAGGCCCCCATTTTTCCCCTTCCCCTTCGGTTTTCCGATGCTGGCCATCGATGCTGAGCAACCGACGCCCCGTGCCAACGGCGTCGGTTGCGTCGGTCAAACTGATGCTCCCCACCGATGGACCGTTGGCATGGGTCTTATTACAAAGTATACTGGAGGCTAAAAATAAAATCTTAACTCTATTGGTAGGAGGTATACGTATTATTTAATTCTGGTTTTCAAAATAACCTATGACTCAATTCTATCAACAAAATAGTCAATCCCTTTTTTAAAAATAAATAAATAAGTATACAACTAAAACTACATATCTACCTATATATAAGTAATAGAGGATAGTCTCTTTCTGTCAAATTTATTCTTTTGACAACTAAGCAAAAATCCTAGGTGTTATCATTCCTAAAAAATCCTATGTGTCATTCAAATTGAAAAAATTCTAAACCCACATATTTTTTAGCTATTAAACTCTTAAAAAAAATATTCTATAAAAATATTCCAATATTATATGTTCAGTTATAAAATTTTAAAATTAAACAAAAAATACGGAGTATGCTCGATCATAATATTAAACAAAAGTTACTGCTAGATTTGCAACATATTATAAACTAAAACTTAAATGACTATACGTCAATTTATAAATAATTTAAAATTTAAATTGTTGTATCGTAGCTAAAAAATAGATCAATATTAAAAGGGATGTGAATTAAATAGTGTAGTGCTTTCTTTCAATTTAATCTATTTTATACTCCGTAAGTGGGCACTCTGTATTATATTATATTATTAAAAAAAGCAAATGAGAGGCGTGTGGCCCACCATGTCCATGTTAAGATGAGTGCAAACAGACAACCACGATACTTTAACAGGTGACAATCTTACAATGGAATAAACACTGACATCATCATTTTTCTTTTCCAATAAACGGTGCCAGCTTGGAGCACTGCAGATGCTCCAATACGGGTTTTAATATGTAATTCCATGAAAGTTCGGTATTTGATAATATTAAGCTATTTATCATTATCACTCATTATTAATGAACCAGACATCATGTTGTTTGTATAGTGTTAGAGTCTGCATTCCTTCTAAACTGTAATATATCAATACGTAGGTACTTAGTTTAGTTATTTATGTATACTTGACTATATAAGTACGTATACCAATCTTTTTCATCTTCCTATAATTATTAGCCGACATAAAAACTAGTTAAATTATATATAATTAACATATAGTTAAGTTCAAATGAGAATATAATTTTTGATAGGAATAGGGAATTAATAAAAATGCATCATGTGTCATAATAACCATTTTCCTTCACGATTTGTAGGAACAAATATCTCACAAACGGTAAGTCAAAAATTATAAAAATTGCACCATAATAATTAGCATTTAATTCTCTTCGATCAGAGATGTGACGGGATATACTTTCGACAACTTTTTTGTTTTTGAATTTTACAAATTGTACAAAATTAGTAACACATGTACTACTCGTCGGTACCACATGTGTTACCCGCCCGTATCGCATGTGTTACTCGTTTTCAAAACCCACCAAAAAACGAAAAAACAAATTTGTCACATCTCTAATCAAAGAGAATCAAACACTGATTATTATGGTGCAATTTTTGTGATTTTTTGACTTACCGTTTAAGAGATTTAATTTTTAAAAATGTGGGAGAAAGTGAGGTTAGTGACACTCAAAAATGTTGTACTCATTTACTCTTTAGTCAATTAACGTATATTTGAGCTTTTAGCATGTCAAATGGTAGTAAAAGAGAACTTCATCCGTCTCAGTCAAAGGGTCAACTTTGACTTTGCACACAACTTTAAAATTTTTATTTTTTTGCCCAATCAAATAACATATCTTTTATCCACTAAAGTCTCTTTTTCGATTTGTTGAAATTTGAAAATGCACACTTATTTGGGATCACCCAAAATAGCAATGTGAATACTTGTAATGAGATAGAACGAATACAATTTCAAACTCTTTCATGCTTCTCGAAATTGATTCACATGATAAAACCGAAAGACCTTTGCTGATTGTCCATCGAATCAATATGTACAGCAATTGCTTTCTAAAGCGTACTTAATAAGTACAGCAATTGCCAGAAATTTCCTTCTGAATAAAAAAATTAGAAACTAAGTAAAATAGTAAATGATGACCAAAATTAAAAAGTAATTGCAATAACGATTAGAGATGCATCATTTTGAAGTTTCAAGAGCTATAATTAAACTTGAACAAAATTAATACAAATGAGCCTACATGAGAACCAAATACAATAGTTCCAAAGACGTCTGCATAAACAAAAATTTGAAGTAAACAAAGGGAAACTACAAAATGTACGACGGGTGCATGTAAAATGTCAACAACCCATTCGAGTTGTAGACAGAAGTTATACGTCATTCCACTATTTATTTACAAAACCATTCTACAAAATAAAAATAAAAAAGATCGGCAAATTCTTCGGTTCTCTGGGACCTTTCTTGAACAAGCCATGACCAATCATTTCTGATCCACATCGACATTCAACTGATCAACAAAAGGAACCCATTCAAAACACGGATGAGTCAAAGTAACAATCATAACAGATTTTATATTTTGCAGATTTTATGATTTGGTGATATTCAAAAGAAAAAAGAGCATCATCAGATTGACAACTACAAATTCTCCACTCTAAAATCAAAACTTTTCTGCATGTTCACATGGACAATATTTGCAAGAACACTGGTAACATAATTTGAGACTCTTGTAATCGGACTACACAAGCATTAATTATACAACATCAAGTGTTACAACATTGAAAGGTTCCAGTAGTGCGAAAACTAAAGAAAACTGACCTTAACCATAACCATGCCATCACTGACACTTGGGGAAGGCGCGAAAAGAAACCTTTATTATGCCCCAATTATGCACCAGTTATCAAAAGATATTCTCGGATACAATATACACAATTTGGTTAGTTTCAAATGAAAACTCATGACAAATCGAACGACCCCTGTCCTTCACTGATAGCATAGAGAAGTTTCTTGAACATGATTTCCTGCACAAACAAATTCAATGCTTGTTAGACAAAGGAACATGAAAGACACCACTATCCATTCAGAACAAGGAGTTGATATGTGTATCTTTAATAGGTAAAGCGGAATATCACCCAATAGTTTTTTAAAGCTGGGTATCAGCCAGAAACAGAATGAATCTTAATCAACATATGTACATACCACAAAGTGTATCCACTTGGTTCAGCATGAGAATTTCGACAAATTTACTTATGAAGGGGTCAATTTGAATAATAGTGTCTCTCTAATTGGTCAAACAAGTTGAAGACTAAGAGATTAGCTTTAAAGCAAATTTTGATGCATTAAACATCCACGAATATTTAATAACTATTACTGAAATAATGAATTCTGTGATCACATTTAACGGCTTGAAGAACTAAATCATATATAACAAGTTTCTTATTAAATTAAAAAAAGGACAAAAAATGTTCAATCCCAACCCATCTCTAAGGATTCAAACCGCATTATAATATCACCACTGTTTTACAAAACCTATCATTGAGCCTTACCCAGCCCACTTGACCCACCACTTTTGCCACCTCCGGTAATTTGCAGTCTCAACATCCCATGAAAACTTCGAAGTTGGCCTGGTTACACAGTCTACTTATTCCAACCTTTGAGCCAAACTTTTTATATAGTAGAAATAATCTTGTGGCCATAAAAAGAATTATAAACAGAAATTAATATTACTAACTTCCCTATACATCTTTCTAAGTTAAAAGTTAATAAATAGAAGATATGCCTGAATCAACATATGTTACTCCAATATGGAAAAATTTGTAACTTTTCATGGGATAAATGACGTATCGTAGAAGTGAAGGAAGCAAACTAGTAGGGATTTGAAAAGCTCAGCAATTTAAAATCACATATTGCAAAAATAAAAATATATTGTACCTTGGTAGAATATGGAGGGAGCTTTAGGTAATTGGCACATGTCATGACACTTGGCAAATCATCATCTGCAGATTCCGACATTCCAGCTGCATTGGATGATGTATTGTTGGCTGTTGAAGAATGCTGAGCAGGCAGTAGGAACGGAGTTCATATCACACATGTAACAAACGTACTATATACAAACAATAATAATAATACCGATAATAACAATGAAAAATACCTTTCTCACAATCGTCAATTTTGGATTCAACACGGCCAAACCACCAGGAGGAAGACGAGGTGCGCCAGTCACAAATTGACAGAATGCCCGTTGCTGTTCCGGATTGAACTCTCCTAATATCTCAAGCAACTAAACACAGCAAATATTATTAGACTATATTTCTTCCCAAACAATCACATATTTAAAACTAAAGAGATGTTACATACATTAACAATTGCAGGGCTCTTAGAAGTGTATCCGTGATCGAATTTAATATGTTCAACAAGTGTGTCAGCCTGCATATGGAAAAATGTTTGGTTAATCTTACTTTAACAGATAATACATGTTTTAACAATGACAAAGAAGAGCAATTTACCTCCCACAACTCTCCACGCCCGCAGAGTAAATAATCCAACTCACTTGGAGAAAATATTTGTAAAGAGGAAATGTCAAAGACCTGAATGTTATAACATACACATTAGATTGGAATTTACAGATAGAATATGACCCACATAATCTTATTGCAAAACAAAACAGTCAACAATTACCGATACAAAATGACCGCAAAATTATATAAGTGGCACATTTGAGTAGCCGTGGCCGTAAATTGAAGCATGAAAAAAGAGGTTGAAAAATGGATGGGCGGGTTTGATAGACCCCGCCAATACTTTTTCTTTCCTTTTTCATGATGTCACAATAAATATACATATTATTCATGATTATCCCAAATATTGTTATTAACAAATGATCTAATCTAATCAAATACAGCAGCTCAAGAGGTAGTAAAATTTATATATAATGTCAGTAACTTCTAAACCCTTCAACGTGCTCCAAAGATTAGCTTATTTGAATTTTACTACTTAACACATTATCAGCAGGACACAACCAAAATTCACCCATTTTCACGAAGGGTTATACTGCTCCTTTGCTCCCTCTTGAAGACATTGTATACGAGATCTAAAAAGGAAAAGTTTAATTATCAAAAAACTGACCTGATTAAAGCCAGCCCTAAATGCTTCCATTTGGCGTGTGATACCAGTCTTTACAGAAGCGTCAACTACCAGGGAAATGTACTCCTCCAAATTGTTTACATCAACCTGTAAATTAGAAAATAGAATTCCCTTAAGAAATACTAGATAAACAGATAAATCAAAATGATGAGAAAAGCTCAAAGGACGCTTAAATACATTATCATCGCCCGTTTTCAAGATATAATCAGGATAGCCAGGAAGTGTGAAGTCCAAGCAAAGATCTTCAACTGGCGCCCCCCTAAACCTTAAATTCGGTATTTCATTTCGGTCAAGTACGGACTCTAAGTATTGTTTCCGGCTAACAAGAGCTTGCAGCTCTTGCAATGTCTTACCAAATTCAGCATCAAACAATGAAATGTCATGTAAATCAAGTTCCTGTAAATAATTGGAGTCACATGTCTCAAAACCAAAACGTGATTAAGCAAAAAATGATACATATATACTACAGGTGGCAATTCCAGCCAGTTTGCTAATGAACAGATTGCTTTAGCTTATATTCTGTCTCGGGTAAAATCGATGTATTAGAGGGAGCGTGTCTAACGAGTTGCAAGTGACCCAGACTGATTTTTAATGCATACAACCTCGCCGTTGCATTATAAATAAATTTAATAACCATAGTAAAAATTTGTAACAACAAAGCCTTTGCATCATATCCTACGCATTACATATTTATGAAGATATTTAAATTCAAAGTAAGTGTTTAAGCATCATTTTAGCCCAACCCATTTAGAGATGTTGCCCAACCATACCAATCCACCCATTTTCCCACCTTAAATGTCCAAGCCTTTTAAATAGTAAACAAGCAGCGTACCTGCCCAACCACAAGCTTATAAAACGCAGCTGAAAGAGGCAGGTCCAAAAGACGCCCATCTTGAAGTGCTTTGGCCATTACACGACCAAGAAGACGGAAATGTTCGATTACCTTAGAAAACGAGCCACTTTCAGACGTATCCACAGTAAGAGGCCAAGGGCGTGGGAACAGCCCAAGGGGTGCTAAAATAAGGTCGCCACCACCCTTGCCAGCTGTCCTCTCATCCGGAGAACTAGATCTCCACATTTTAAGTCCTGATTTTTGTAGGTCATGACTCAGTAAGGTATAGAACTCTAAAGTAGGACCCAGACCAGTTCCAACTTCACCAAAATATTCTACTTCAAGAACTGCCTTTTGGCTTGAATACATCTCCATGACTTTTGCTGCAGAATCTAAAATTCGATTTCGGGAAACACGAACTTTCTGGCGTTGTAACCTTCCGACCCTGAATTCCCGCTCATTCGTAGATCCATGGCCGTCTGCACCCTGTTGTTGTTGAAGTCGATGTAATGCACGAGACAACCCGAAAGCAGTTGAATAAAAATACTGACGTCTAATTTCAAAGGGAAACAAGAACGAGCATGCTTTTGTCAACTGATAACACCATGATGGAAGACTACCACTGCAAAGTGCAAGAGCATCCTGTATTTGTCTAGACAACTTTGGAGTTAATTTGCTATTAATAAACTCATCAGAAGGAACCCTAACACCAGTAACATTGAGATCATCTAGACTCGAGATTTTGCCCTCGGCAAAACTGTCAGTTGCTGACTGGACACGCAAGCGTGGTGCCAGCTGGTTTAAACCCTCCAACACACGTAAAAGAGACAAAATGTTGTAAGTAGGGTTGTTCCTTTCCAGATCACAAGGAAGCTCACCTTGTAAAATGCTGTCGAGAAGAGACATTTGATGGATACGTGAATCATTATTGGAATTAGAGGTGGACCCTGCTTTAGCAGCTGATTTAGATGGGGTTGTAGAGCTCACAGTTCCAACTGTTTGGCTATCCGCTCTTTGGTATGTGACGGTAAAAATGTCACCCCATAATCTGCTTCCATCACTAGACACAAAATCACTTCCATTGTACCTCTCATCCTCATCCTCATCAAGAACAAGCTGCCTCTGAATGGCTTGGTATATGGTTAAATGGCGGTTGAGTTGCTTCCCGCCTGAAGAAAATATGAGTCTGGGAGAATCGCTTGAGCCGAAAAGGGGACGCCCGTGGCGGTCTCTGGCACCCCTAATACCTCTGCCATTAGCTGATGCAAGCCCTGCCATTGCGGCAGCAGCAAAGGACATTGTACCCCTTGAACCTAAAGAATTTGTCGTTCTGAAATCTGCAGAGTCTGAGCCCCTAATGGCAGTACCTCTACTGCTAGAACCAGAAGCAGGATTTGTCTGGCTGTCAACAGGTCTTTCCTCCGCTGAGTCACCCAATTTTACATCATGAACTTTGTCTGGCATGCAAACAGGAAGAGAATCATCCCCTAATACCTGCAAGAAAGGAAGGCAATTGTTGGTTTGTGAAAGGTATTAATAATGCACATGAAATACTTCAGCTGTTATGATAAAGAAAATGATATAACAGCATACATCATCCTGATCTTCGTCATCTTCCTCAGAAATTTCCTCATCTTCAATCACCAATGCGTCATCGATCTCAACAGGTGATATGTCGAAGTCCTCATCCTGCAGCAGATAGAAATCACGTGAACAAACATAAACATGGTACAGAGAGAATAAAGTAAAGCATAATCAGACGAAAAAGATCCAAAGAGAATAAGTTTTAACACTGAAGAGAAACGATCCTGGTTGTAAAAGAAAACCATGGGAGCATGGATATAGCAAGCAGATATATTTCCAGATTTGAATAACTTAAATTGTCGATTAGGCAAATTGTAGGTTACAATGTATGGGCCTATCTATTATACTACTACATTAGTAAAGCATATCAAATTGTCAGATAATACCTATGGCCTAACCATTCAGACATAGACATCAGTGAATGAAGGATTTGAAAACACATACACACGTATATAAAAGTAGCACCACACGGTGACATGCTAGACACAAATGGACAGAAGGTAAA
The DNA here is from genome assembly GCA_963422505.1 of Pseudognaphalium luteoalbum. Taxonomy (NCBI): domain Eukaryota; kingdom Viridiplantae; phylum Streptophyta; class Magnoliopsida; order Asterales; family Asteraceae; genus Pseudognaphalium; species Pseudognaphalium luteoalbum. The sequence goes on from OY730196.1 coordinate 106,355,260, forward strand.
ACACACAGTACAAGTCCTGTCATTACATATTGATAACCCTTTATGGCTTAACTTGGCACAACTCAAACATTCCCATGAACTTGACTATCAATATACCATAGTCACAACACATGTTGACGTTGTGCAGAATTCCTGTTTCTGAAGTACCAATTCTTCAACACCGTGACCAGCTTTTCCCCCATCCGCCCACATCATTGCTTCCCCCGGATTTCATTTTGCTTTGCTCCTTAATCCATTACTAGAATCTAAATTACAATCATTACTCAACTTCTATTTTCATAATTATTAACTAATCCACTCCAAGTGAGCAACGACCCTAACCAATAAAAGGTACCTCATCACCACCAATTTCAAGTAGTGTCATGGAACACCGTCATTGTGATTCAGCATTGTAATGTCTGCCAACCACAAGCTCTTAATGACCCGGGTTCAACAATTCACTTACATCCACAAACTATACAGGGGGAGGTATAAAATTGAGTAATAAAATGAATTAATAGAAGATAATATCTTATCAACTTACAACTACATTTGAGATGTCACTTCACTCCATAGACTGCAGTGAAGGGCAGTGATGCATGTAACTGTAATTTAGCTAACATTTGGAGCATAAGGGATTTCATAATTAATAGCATGATGTGTACAAACTAAATTGACATTCGCCCTCACTCTACCTTGAAGGGGAACCAAAAGCTATTAGCTCAGCTGTCTCAAAAAGGTTGAGTTTCAAACGTATGTTAATGTGTCTAGGGATCATTGATCTAAATAATTCATTTGGCATAACAATAGCTACAGAAAGAACTGCTCTTAATATCATTATGATATCATGTGATAGCTATGATTCTTTAACTACGGTGTATACTTGATGTGACCCGCACGAAAAGTAATAAAACAATAGCAGAAAAACTCTAATAGTTATATATGCAAAAAATATTCAAATTCCAATACTGAAACATAAAAGAGTACCTCGGAAGTAGACTCTCCATCTACAGACTTCATCTGTGCGTCTTTATCCAAAGCAGCCCTTCTCCTAGCAGCATTCCTAGTTTGTGGTCCTCCTCTCCCCTCATCTTGACCTGGCTTTAGAACAGCTTTCCCCTTCCCCTTTGAAGAGCTTGCATTCTTCTCATGAGGTGTCTCCTTTTTTGCCGAGTCACCTATACTAATTGCTGACTTGGATCTCGTAGAGTGATGGCGTGTCACAGCCGCAGGAGTTGATGGAGACGAAGCCCCAGCTCCTGCAGGTGTGGTTCCAGACTCTGAGTTCCCAACATATCCAGCAGACTTCTGACTAGACTCACTACGTTGAACACGTGGCCAAAGGAAGTCTTCCACAGCTGCAAGGCTGGCCAAAGGATCAATGAGGACAACATTCGAAGAATAATCACGAAGAGACTTTTCACCATGTGCTCTGCAAAGCCTCAATTTGAACGGCTGAGATAACGCGCCAAGACCAGATGACAAGCGTGCACTTCCAGTAGATGATCTAGCACTGTGACTCAAAACCACTGGGAAACGTTCTAAAGATGTCAAAGCATATTGAAGCTTCTGAACTAGAACACTCATAGGAGCATGCTTTCCCTCACTAACACTTAACGGAAGTGCAACTTCAATAAACGACGTGTATCTCTTTATAGCTAGTTGGCGTAGCTTAGGCAAATTCGTTTCCGAGACTTTTTCCTTTGAGAAGTGTCCACAAGAGAAGTAGTTCAGTAAAGCAGCAACAACACCACTACCAATGAATTCAAATGTTGAAACACCGTCATCTTTTGTTAGCTCTGAAAGCATCTCTGTTATCACTCCTAACAAGTTCTCTTCCTTTCCAGGTGAAAAATCAGCAAACCGGGGACCACAAGCTTTAGATTTCCCTTTAGATTTCATCTTCTGATCATCCACAGCAGCACCCAACTTCTTAGAAAGATTTTTCAAATGTAAGAGATCATCTGTAACCCCAACTTCAGGAGCTCCAGGATCAGAAGGAAAGTACTTATCTTTAAAAGCTTTTGCGCTTGTACTAACTGCAGCTCGGAGACTAGAACTAACAGATGGCAATTCTACAGAGTTTGCAGGGGAGCCGGAGTTTTTGAAATCATCAGCAGCATTTAAATCTGTATTGGAGGTACCAATGCGGCGTCGATAACGCCTCGAGCGTGAGGAGGATCCAGGTATAGAATCATTAACCTTCTCACTTGATAATGGTGGGGAAAGAGCATTACCAGAAGATGATCCAGCCAGTGTCTCTATTGCATGAATGACGCCTTCTCTCACAAACATCTTATTGAAAGTCTCTGGAAGTTTCTCCATTAGTATCTCCGCGATTTGAAGCGACGGAACCAACACTTGCGGGTCCTTCCACGCCAAAACCCCAGCCAAGAAACTGCCATGTCACAGTATTTAATTTTTGATAAATACATAGATATATAATGTATATATATAATTTAATTACCAACTACAAACCTTGATATGTTTGCCACACCAAGTAGAGACTGAATCATATCAGCAGTACTGAAGTACATCAACTTCCCGATAACCGAAAGACATTTGTGACGCACAGGTGCATTTACACTGGACCCATATATCTGCACGACAAATAAATGTCAATTTGTTTCCATGAGTAGATACAGTTAACAACTGCAGACTGTCTCTCGTTGGAGCTAACCTGAATCAGAACAGGTAGCAGATCCATCCCAAATTGCTGAAGAAGCTCAGGCTGATCCGTTAACAATTTCTCACGAGCTGAGACATCGGGTGCACCGGCACTCGATTCTTCCTGCTTGCTAGAACTTCCAGCTGGTGACTTCTTCAAAAGAGACCCTTTGACAAATACATTGCTACTGGTAGGAAGAGTTATGGTTCCATTGGGCAAAGGAGGAAGAAGCTCATTTGCCAAATTTACAATCTCAAAAATCTGCACAAGATATAATTAAATACTAGAAACACGTTCTTAAGAGTTATGTTCAAGAGGTGGTCCTTTGAAACTACCTGCTCCGGTGGTTTACTCAAGGCAGGCGACACAGACATTGTTGCGACAAGACCAGAACCTGATAATATATCTTTCAGAATACCACTGATCCCTAGATGAAGCAAAGTTTTGGATCCTAAGGGAGAGCCACTTGCACATGTAGACAGCAAACGGATTAAGCCCTGCAGAGCTTCACATTTAATAATGCAGCCTCCTATGTTAAAACTATATTCAAAAGAAAAACAGATAACTGATGTACCGTGTATGTAGATGTACTGAGGGATGCTTGTCCACCTCCAGAAGAACTAGTTGAAATGAGAGTAGCTGCTTGTTTAACCAATCCGTGTACACAAAGCTCGTCCAGCTGATCCGGAGATGCTGCAAAAGCCTCCGCAATTCTAGTCAAACAAACTGAAGCATGCTCCAGAACCTATAAATACAATGAAATAAACGAAATCAGTGAACCAGCCTTCGGTAGCTAAGATTAAGAATGTGTAGTACTCACCTTCGCATCATGGTACTGAAGAAGATTAGTCAATAACGGCACGGCTTCCATGACAAAATCAGCTGCATCAGATGGAAGTTTCTTGCACATATTTGCAGCAGTAGATAATGCCACACGCTAAAACATACAAGAAAATGAGGTCAATATTCTCACGTCCACTTCAACATACATCACTTTCTTCCACACATATAACAGAACAAGCATTAAGGGTACCTGAACTCCTGTTGAAAAGAAGTCAAGATAAGAAAGCACTGCCATTAGTGCCCCTGCTCGCAAGCAAGCAGTTGGGTGCTCCTGAGATATCTTTTTCAGAGCTTGCAATGACTGTTACCATAACATAATGACAAACCAATACTAATCATTACAATGCACAACTACAAAGAAAATTATCACCATTTACTACAACATTAATTACAGCAATAAAAACTCAAACATTAACCTAATATAAGCAAGCAAACCTGTTCAGCCAAGTCCATGTACTCAATAGTTAGCAACCTAGCAACGAAACATGACACGGCACCATAATGCACCACAGCAGCACACGAAGATGGCAACACATCACAAAGATGTGTAAGTGCCCTAGCAGCAAGCAACATAATATCCGGATTGCTTTCATGATTAAGCAAGCCAACAAGCACCGGAACAAAAGAATCAACCGAAAACGTACTCAACGAATCCTCGGTACCAATAGAAAGCATATCACATAACTGTGTCAACGCCTCAACTTGCTTCCCTTCCTCCCCATCAGCTCTCAATCCAGAAAGTATCTTCTTTAACCGCCCGCTCTGATGTGAAGATGATGCCGACGCCATTGCGGATGACGGCAACAAATCATCCAACCCTGCACCTAATTTTCTCAACAAACCTTGAAGTGCACTACTTGCAGAAGTCAAATTCTGATGCAAAATCCCCACACCTCCACCCTCACTATCATCATCCTCATCATCATGATCGTGATCATGCTCACCTCCACCATCGATACTCACTCCCAAATTGCTATCTCTGTCTCTATCTCTAACCCTCACTTCGTGTTCCTTCTCTTTTCCTTTATCCGAATTATCGGATCCGATATTTAGATTCTGACTATTAGTATTAGTACTAGTATTCTTCCTGCTCCGACGACCACGACCAGACCCGGACCCGGATGATTCATTCACCGAATTAGTATTATCCATGATATTATTAGTAGTAGTGTTAGCAGTAGCAGAACGAGAACGAGTAGAAACAGATGAAACGACAACGTTTGGAGAGGAAGAAGAAGAAGATAAACGAGTGCGTTTGTTGGAACGAGTGGTTGGACCGCCGGAAGACGATGAAGATTGGGCTGATGAGGTAACCTCCGCCCTTTTCCGGCTCCGAGTTTCCATAAAAAACCTAAAACCCCCTTTTTGATGGCATCCAACGATCAATTGAATTGATCGATGAAACAATTCATTCTTATCATTTCTTTCTGTAAATCAAACGAAGAAGAAAATGACTTGAATTGAATTGATGCGAAATCTAATAGATTAAGAATGAATGTGGGGGATATAATTAAATTGGAAACGATTGTTGGATTTGTGAGTGTGTAACGAGGAATTTCACGATTGAGGAAGTGAAATTTCGAGAAAACGAGGGTTAGAAAAAACCCTAATTGTTGGTTGTTGTTATTATATATAGCTCTACGTATGTGTTGGTGGGAGAGGGTATTACGTATGATAAAAGTAAGGGTAAGTAATAGCAATAGCAATAATATTTAATAAATACGAGTAGATAATCTGCGCAATCCAGCGGAAATATTCTTTGAAATTGATCATTATGATTAATCATTGCATAGTTGATGCAAATAATATGTTTTGGTGGAGGTGGTGGTGGTGATGGTGGTGGTGGTGGTGGCGATGGCGGTGGCGGTGGAGGTGACGGTGGAACTGGAGGTGGTGGTGGGGGTGGGGGTGGCAGCAGTGGTGGAGGTGGAGATGGAGGTGGCGGTGGTGGTGTTTGTGAAGGTAGTGGTGGCGGCGATGGAGTGGAGGTGGTGGTGATGGTGGTGGAGGTGGCGGTGGTGGTGTTTGTGAAGGTAGTGGTGGCGGCGATGGAGTGGAGGTGGTGGTGATGGTGGTGGAGGTAGCGGTGGTGGTTGTAGTGGTGGTAATGGTAGTAGGTACTATTGACTTTTCAAAAGGTGGTGTTCAACGTTGGTGATCGGTAATAGCGAGAATGAAGAACAAGCGTGGAGAGATGAGATCATTGAAATACAACCAAACAATAATACATGTGTAAATAATATATAAAACCACCAAAAACAATTGGGGGGGAAAATCGTCGAAAGTATGCCTTGAAGGACGGCAAATCGAAGAGGGGAAAATCCTGAATTTTATGGTGCAATTTTCATAATTTTTCGATTTGACGTTTGTAAAATAATTGATATTTGGGGTAAATGAGTTTTGTAAAATATGGAAATAATGTAAGGGGTATTTTGGGGTTTGGAATAATGTAATAAAAGGTAAAATATGAAAATAATTTAAGGGGTATTTTGGGGATTTTCGGTATCCTTCTACTAAGTTTTAAGCCAAAATGTGGAAATGAATAATTACATACATATTTAATCAACGATAATTACATTTAATATTTATATTATTAACATTTGGTATTAATCAAACGTACAAGTAAGCAAGAATTACATATTTAAATTAAATTTTTAATGAACGTAGATATATCAATTATTACAAAGTATATGAGTAGCGATAGGAATTCTTATCTCATTAAAATTATAACTTCATATCATCAATAATCGATAAATTAATAATAAATGGTAAATAACAATAAAAGTTCGAATAACTAAGTGACTAACGTTTCATAAATAGTTTTTCCAAATTTTTTTCCAAAGTTCATTATAAAAATAAAATATAATTATTGATAACGGTTCCTTTGATTTTGTGGCAATAAGTTATCGATAAAAATTACCTTCCATATAATATAACTAGATACTTTATATATGTAGTACTACATTTAATAATTTAATTACAAACTTCACTACTTTTTTTTGTACTTATGTACACTGTAACCGTATTAATACACGGGTTTAAAAATCTCACTGATTTCATCATTCTAATTAAGTTTCAATTGTCGATTAAGTCTTTTTTTTACATATGTACACTATTACCATGTGACTATACGGGTTTAAGATACCTTTATGATGTCATCATTCTAATTAAATTTCAAATTGTCATTTAAGTCATTTAATTTTGATAAATTTTAGAATCAAAATTCCTAACTTATTAAAAAAAATAAACTCTTTTAATCAACTACCCACCTACGCATAAAAAGAAAATTAATTTAATATATTAAGTAAAACATTATCCAAATCGATCTGTAATTTATATATCTAATTCACCAAGTATAAATAAAATTATCATGAAACCAATTAAATACTAAATATACGTATTAACTTACACATTCTATTGTTATAAACAATATACTAAATACGAATTTCATATTAATAATCAACGGTCCGTGTGTATACACGGGTTTAAAGTCTAATTAATAATAATATTATAACACCCCTCATTTAATAATCATTATAATAATGATTTTACACTCAGAAGCGTATGTTTAAAATATATTATTATACATTACATCAAAAGGTGTATAAACTTTTCAACCCTGATACACCACAGTTTAATGTTGTTTAAATCAATGTACGGCAAATGAGGTGTTATATAAATCCAAACCTTACTGATTTTATCAAATCAGATATCAGAGTAAACGCTTGTTCCTCAAACATTCCATCTAATTCCAAAGCTTCCTGCAATCCCACAATTTCTCAAACATCACAACTTGTAGAAGTATTAATGTTGGGGAATTAGCACAACGCTAAGTGAGTAAATCAATAAACATGTCGCACCCCCAAAACACGTGGCAGCGGAAGTGGGAGGTGTCACGGGGGCGCCGACCAAATCAAATATCATCAACACAAAGATCAAAGCAAACGACCTCTATATGAGACGTTTGAAAATATTACATTACCGTAATTCAAATGTTTACAAAATAATTCTGGAGTTCGCATAAATCGTTTAGAGATTTCTAATACATTACTGAATTTACAAAATACAGCTACATGCAATCTAATCTCTTGATGTTTTGAAAATAATGCGACTCGAGCTAAGCTTTCCAAAAGCTTCCTACTGCAGCGGGTTACCTGAGAAATACATACTAAAAGGTCAACATAAAGTTGGTGAGTTCATAGGTTTGTTAAGTAATCAGTTGCTAAAATGATCCACAAGATTTCACAAGTTTTGCATCATTCGTCAATGATATGTAAAAGTATCGTTATCCAACGACAAGTAAAAGTATTGCATACAGCAATATAAGTATACCATTTGCATGAGTCTCATAGTCAAGCTTAACGTTGTTTACCTCCGGTAAGTGTACTAATCCGATACACTTCTAAATCACAAGTAATACTGCGCCCGTGGGTTGGCTAGCACGACTAGCCCGGACGAGGTTTGTCAAACCCTGATGGTACCACCCAATAATACTCACGCACAAATTTTAATGACTATGATAAGTAGAGGACTTTAGTGGATTATTCAGGTCTCATGCAATCCGTACAAAAAGTTGTTTCCAGTACTTGTGATCATAAAGCAGTTTATAAAACAGTTGTATATATTCTCACCCTAGTGAAAAACAGTAAAAAGGGGCTATGAAACTCACCAGAGTTGAGCAGACAGCAAGCAATATCAAATATTAGCAAGTAGTGGGTGTTCTCGTTCCCGTGTGCAACCTCCTAACGCCCTAAACGTATGAGGTTGTATAAGTAGATGTCTCAAAAGACCATCTATAGCGATTGTATAAGTGGGGGTTAATGTCCACTTTAGCCAATCGGTTAGGTGGGGGTTTTATGTCCACCTAAAGCTAGTTCATCAACTAGTATGTCCAAATAGTAGTTCTAGTTCGTTTATCGAAAACGTGTACGACCCGTTGGTGAAAGTTTGTAATAATAATTCTTTAAGACATTATTATCAAGTTTGTGTCATTGTATACATATTGTTATAGTATGTATCATGTGTGGTTATAAGTTGTTACTCATGTTCGATACTTAGTGAAAAACAAGTTCCATACATTTTGTCTTTAGCGACACTAGTAGCGACACTAGTGTCGGTGTCGCAAGTCATGCGACACTAGGGTAAATGTCGCAGTGTATGCGAGTGTCGCAGGTTATGCGACACTAGGGTCAGTGTCGCAGTGAGTGTCGCAAGTTATGCGACATTAAGTCTTATGTCGCAGGTTCAAATCGATTTTCAAATAGGTAGCGACACTAATAGCGACACTTCGGTAGTGTCGCAGGTGGTGTCGCAGGTCATGCGACACTAGCGTCTGGCCAGATTTTCCGTTTTTAGCCCAAGTGTAACCAAGTGTTGGTTTTTCATTCGGGAAACTTTCCAAAATTAGTTTTTGGTCCAAGTTACTGACAAAGTCACCCAAACCCATTTTTGTTACCATTTTCCAAATATAGTAAGTTTTTCGAAATCGAGCCACTTTTGTTGACTTGGTCAAACTTCTCGGTTTGACCCGAAACTTTCACCCAACCCAAATATCAGTTTATAGAGTCCAAACATATTGTCGGTTCATGTCCTAATTCACCAAAAGTGTCGGTTCTTATAAAAGTCCCAAATCTTCAAGATTTCACATTTTCGACTTTTTGTCAGTTTGTTTCACCATGTGTCTTACATATTTCTGGTCCAAATCAAGTCTCATAAATTTTACCAACTGATCTTCTATGTGTCTAGTCTCTAACATATGTTTCCCAAGAGTTTTAAGTCTCATCTTCATATACAAACAATATAAATGGCCATGCATAGCCCAGATTCTGATTTCACCCAGACCAGTCCCACAAATCGTCCAATAGAGAAAAACATGTACGTTTCTGGAAAAAGTGTGAAACACAAAAGTTGTAGATCTTTTCAATACGCAAATTTTTAAAAAAATGCATCTTCTAACTCTTCCTAGAACTCAAGATATGACGTTTTTAGTGTGCCGTGATTTTCTGGACAGATTGTGTATCTTTGTGTATAAATTCATAAAAACGTATTTTAAGCTTATATTTGGATATAATCTTGTTAGATGAGCTAATAAACATAAAAATCAGTAGTATGTAATCATAACAAAAGAGGGTTTGATGATCCTTACAAAGAATGATGAAGAAGCAAAGGGGGGGAAAGATGAAGATGGTGGTGATGTTCTTGAGTTTAGCTCCTCCTTGTTCTTGATGAAGATGATGAATGATGGTGGTGTAAGAGTGGTTATGGGAGGTGATTTGGGGCTGAGATTTCCAGAAATTAGAGAGAGAGTTGAGAAGAATGGAGAGAAAGGAGGTTAAGTGAGATAGATAAGTTCTTGCATGAACTTTAGATGGGTGTGTAAGAGAATCCACTTGAGTGGATTTTGCATGGTCAAAGGGAGTGGAATGGGCAGCCATGGGAGGGGAGAGGGGGCCGTCCAAGGGGGCCCACTCAAGGGTATTTTGATCATTTTCTCATGTATCCGATTTGTGCTTCGCGCGGTGTTCTTTTTCTCGTTCGGTTTGGTGTTAAACGTTTAATATGCGTTTTTAAGTATCGATTTAATTTTCAATATTTTTACTTGAAGTATTCATTCTAAATACTTGAAAAACATTTATAAAAATGATTCGTTAATTTAGTGATCTCGATTTGCACGTTCGTTGTACGGATTCTAAATCGCGTGACGTTTTATTTGGACGTTTTTCGTTATCATTTAAAGACACGATATATTAATTGATAGTTTTACTCTAATTAATATATTTTAGATTCAAAAATGTATTTTGACTTTCGTTTGATTGTCGGGAGCGTTCTGCGCGTTTTCGTTACGTTTGAGACGTTTTAATCGAAACGTCTAGGTTTTTCGGGTATTATTATATTAAAATAATAATATATGATAAATAACTTCTAAAAATAGATTCAAGTTATTTATAAAGATGTTTTCACCAACGTCGTATTTATACTGTGTCGGACTCCGTCCGGTTGTTTTGCACAATTTCACCAAACTGCGTAAGCGTAATTACAACTAATTACGTAGCGTAATATAAATCAATTACGGGGGTGTATATTCACATAAAATATACAAATAATTACAAGTAATTACAAGTATTTAGCCTAAAACTAAACTAAACACACGTAATTAGGGTTTCTAGAGGGTTAATCAGAAACCCTAAATCGCCGGGTGTCACAAAACAACAACCCAACATAGCATTACAACTTTGTGTACAACAAAAAATCATATGCACACAACACATCTGTTTACCACTTATAACATCATAAACAACTGGCGTCATAGAGGACCAGTGGTTCCTGAGAAAACTTTCTCAAAGAACGTTTTAAAACCAACTGCATGCCCATACAGAGGTTTAACCGACTACTTGGTGCTATTAACCCAAACAACACAGGCTACAACAATAATACTTGTACTAAGACCTTGTGTTATCCAACCAATAGCAAACCCAAGCCCAGCCCCATGATGGCCTCTGAATCAACAATGCCTAAAGGCAATACAATAACTGATCGCATTTTCACATACTTATCATGGCAACCTATCAGACCAACACTCTATCAACGATATTATTACTAATAACCATAATCATCATGGTAACTAAAACAGTAGTAATAGTACAATTACCCGTTGTAACAAACCTGTTACAACTAAATCAAACTGAGGGTTATCGATCTACTCACCAATACCTCAGCCGTTCACTCAGTAGTCTAATATCACTGAGTCCGCTCACAATCTGAGAATAAAACAAAATAACAAGTCAATCATTCAGTTTAAAAAAAGATATACATAATCAACATTACAAGTGTTTAAGTAAAACACACAATTACATGTTATTTAAGCTAGATAAGTGTCATTATCATTTAAGGTCAAAATTCAAAAACACACAAAAACACAAAGTACCCGCCGGGTTCTCTTACCACCCGTCGGGGAGAAAGAGAAACAGTCGGGTAAACAACTAAGCAGTCGGGTAAATTACATTTTGTGGTAACAGAACTAAATCGTATTTTAAAGCCTAGAGAAGCCGTCGGGTTCCTGGTTTACCAGCCGGGTTCTCCCTCAATTCACACTACCCGCCGGGTCGGGTTATTACCCGTCGGGTACCCACCAAACACGAACAACCCGTCGGGTATTAATAGAACTCGCCGGGTTCTAAACCCAAACCAGCAAACCTGCGATCTGATAAAACCCCAATCCCAGATTTCTCACAACCAAATCATCAACTCAAGTTCTGAAGTTTCTAATAACTCTTATTAACATCAAGCAACAACAACAACTAACAGTTTCTCAAGCTTCAATTTACATATATATCATTAATCCTAACACTTTTTCTTGAAATTAAAACTTGAAGAATCATCAATTAACTTTGCATATTAACATCACCTAATCATCTAATATCATCAACTAACCTAATCAAACTTCCATTTCATACAATATATCATTATTTACATAAGTTCTACAAAATAAAGCAATCAAATTTATAATTATGATAGAACGATAATAATACTCACAATTTGATTAGAGGAAGAAGATAAGATAATGATAATCTGATTTTGAATTCAATTCACAGCTCCACAAATGTTTTTAATTTCTTTGTTCATGGATTCTCGATGAAGTTTCAAGGGAATGAATTAGTTTGAGTCAATGTTTTTAAAATCGAAAATCGGATCAAATCGGAAAAACCACCGGGTCCGGTCAAACCGGTCAGACCGGTTGAACCGACCGGTCGAACCATTTTACAATAAAAGCTAGTATATATTATAATATTATACAAAAAATACTATCATTAATGAATGGTCAAGCAATGGAGCGTCTGTACTCTGTCACCATCCAGTCACTTTTTGACTTTTCTTACCACATTTAAACTACATAGGTAATACATAATATGATATTAATATTAAATACTATTAATATAATAATAATAATAAATAATGAATTACAGATTTCAATGTCAGACCCATATTTCTATCTTCTCTCCTCCATGTCTAAATTAACAATCTTAATTCTTAAAATCACTCTACAATCTACATCCTCCTCCGTTCATAAAATCCTAAGAACCTTAAAATCTCTCTTGTTTCTACTCATAACCGACACCCACTTCATTGCGGCAGCCGAGCGTTGTCGTTGCTCTATCTCCTCTCCGACTTTACGGCCACCACTCTCTCATCTCCGTTCTAACCGCCGCCATTCTCTCTCTCCGATCTGACCGTCGGCGGCTTATTTCTCTTACTCTTTCCTTATGCTCTCTCTCTCTCCTCTATTTAACATGGTGTAATCTTCAAATAAAGTATGTTGGCGTGACTGTTGAACAAAGAGAGAGATTGATTTTTTTTTCAAATAAAAACAACATTTATATTGTTATTATCATTTTAATTTTAATAAAATTGAAAAATAAAATAAAATATCTAAAGATCCGGTTCAATCCGAGTCCGAAAATCGGTTCAACCCGGTTAGATCGGAAAATCGTCCGAGTCATCGACTAGTCAAACTATGGTCAAAACCGGTTTTCAACCGGTCGGATATCACAAAAAATCCGGTCGGACCGGTCCGAGTCAACCGGTTTTCAAAACATTGGTTTGAGTATAAATGAGAAAGTTGGTATTACAAGGAAAGTGAAAGAAAATAAGTCGGCTAACTCCCACCGACTTAGTACCCATTTAATTATTGTATCCCCCTTCTAAACTTATTGTTTGGAACCTGAAAATCATTTGCGAAACTAACTATTTTATTGTTCCGACAACTTTATTAATTTAAAACAATTAATCATTCAACTATCAATAAGTCTTTAAACTCTTTTACCTATTATTTTCAGGTAAATCAAACATTACTATTTTCTAACACATTAAATCATTATTTAAAGTCAGGAAATTTATCAATAAACTATTAGGCCCAAATATAGGGCGTTACAAATATAAATATCTAAGTATAAATCTAATCTAAATATAAATCAAACAAATTTTTTGCTACTCATTTTTTTTTAGAAAACCTATTGTTTTAACCAAAAATTAACAAAAACAATTAAGTGATCAAATCTGTTAAGTGAGGTAGTGTGCTTCCAATGATTTTTGAGATAATCGAATAAGAATGCAAGTTAATAAGAAGACAATGTGGATTTTATGATAGAAGTATGATTGCAAGTGGGATTAATGTGTAAACATGTCAAAGTGCAAATATATATCGGGAGAATGCAAGTTTTATGATAAAAATACAAGTAAACACAGTTTATATGCTACGATTAATTGATAATGCAAATAAGGTAAAATCGACACAATGACGTACGAGGAAAGCCCTTGACCTAGGTAGATCGCTGGCACAAAACTGTGGGAAGGAACAATCATTACTTGCCTTTGTTGATATTATTAAATAAATTAAAGATAATTACAAGCTAAGAGCACAATATGATCTAGTTAAGTGTGTGTGTGGTGATGAATCGGTGAAAAAAATAAGTGAGAAAATGTGTTTTGATCGTAAGTAGTGAGAGTGTGAAGTGTAATAAGTGAGCAAGAAGTGTTTCCTGTCAATCATATGCCTCAATTACATACTGAATACAATATAACATAAATTCCGAAATATTCGGGATCCTCCAAGATACCCTAAATTGCTCCAACGCTCATTTTGACTATTTATTCCGCACATGTTGAAGGTATTCATGTTTGAAGTTGAACAAGTATCGATCCAAACATTTTGAAGTCACTTAGTCACGTTCAATTCCACGTAAGACCGGTAAAGATAAGTAAACAAATACGGATTAACAGTAAATGATCCTGGGATATTGAACATCCGGGATCCTAAGCATATACAATAAGTACAAGATCCTCATCTGAACATATTTCTGATTACGTTAAGGATCCTGAACATATCCTAAATCATACGCGTCTACATCATATGAATATATCTTAATCGGGATCCTGTAATACAAACATCAAGACTCATCCCTAACATAATTGGGAGCCTCCGTGTACTTTCGATCCCAAATATAACCAAGATCTTAATAACATGCATAATACAAATATGTTTTATTCAAGATCTCAGATACCTATATAACCTCTTACTTTGGAATCCTGCAAAGTAAATCAAAATTCTACCCACAACACCTTTGCAACTTAACTGTTGGGTGCAAACTCATATCCCACATTGAAAACTTAAAGAAACTAAAATATGTATATAAGTTTATGACATACTCCCTCAATTACTAATTGATTTTATAATTGAAACTCATATAGGCTTATATACATGGGCTTTGGACAAGTTGAGCTGAAAAGATCATGACAAGAGGTATTAAAGCTATGGTTGTAGCCTAGTGTTGATGTGGACGGAATCCTTGGAAACTCTCAAATCCGGTCGATGATCCCGGTAGATCTCTTAGTCTCGTTGGTACTTACGAGAATAATAAGGTTTGATCTTGGGGAAAAATAACACCATCGAAAGGAATATACGGTCAATGATCCCGATAATCGCCCGGTCTTGTTTCGATCCCCACCAGAATAATGAGACTTGATATAGGAGGCTGCGCTCACATTGAAAGGGAGGCCCTAGGGGTGTAAATGAGTCGATACAGCTCGCGAGCTACTCGAGTTCTAAATGTTAAAAACTCAATTCGAACCGAGCCTAAACGAGCTCGAGCCCGAGCTTGAACATAGTTTGAAGCTCGTTTACTAAACGAGCTCGAGCTCAAGATTTTTATATCGAGCTCAAACAAGCTCGCAAGCCTAAACGAGCTTTTCATTATATACATTAATAAATTCTAATATAATATATGATTTATAATAGTACTACTCTACCTATATTATAATTAAAGAATATCAATAAATCGTATTATACATATAGCTAAATATTAGACTAGAAATTAAATAAATATTATAAAATAATAGAAAATTAATTAAATAAAAAAATAATATGGAATAAACAAGTCGAGCCCCCCGAGTCGAGCTCAGGCTTGTATCATATAAAATGAGCCGATCTCGAGCTTTATATACTAAGCTCAAAATGAGTCGAGATCGAGCTCGAGCTTAGTGAATCAAATGAGCCGAGCTCGAGCCTAAGCATGTTCGGGTCGGATTGGCTCGTTTACAGCCGTAGGAGGCCCTATGCAAAATTTGGGTTTGAGGGGATGCTTATTGGGTGCAAACTCATATCCCACATTGAAAGCACAAAGAAACTAAAACATGTATATAAGTTATTAGCTACTTCATCTATCACCAATTGATTTTATACTTGAACCTCATTTATGCCTATACACACGAGCTTTGGATGAGTTGAGCTGAAAAAGAACATGACATTAACAAATAACTTATAGTATATGGTATCATGTTCGCATGAAGCATTTGGATATAAATTGTCATTATGGTTTGCAACTTGCATATATTATTCTAACCCGTCATTTACAATATTCTACATTGTCCAATAAGTTGGGACTTTCACAAGCTCCAACTGTAGAGAAAGATGTGAAATATATAACTTAAATGATATTTTTCGTAGATAGTAGAAATGCATGTGTCAATATTGTAAATATGCCGCAAAGGTTGTTAATTATTATTCCGTATCTTCTTAGTTAAATAGTTAGCATAAATATTTAGTGAACTTTAGTGAATCTAATACGAGCTTTAATGACCACAGTTTTGTGTTCTTAATGAAATCGATTGATTCATTTCACATTTGATCCCTAATTCGTTTAAATTACTAAATTGTTTTTGCAATTTCACATAGACCAACTATGTACCATATTTTACAAAGGGGTCCGAGGTTTTTGATATATAATTTAGTATATCAAAATATAAACATATATGAGCCATAATTTTGTAACTTACTTCAATTCAATCGTTATCTTTTAAACCTCACCTCTTACTAAATTAATATAATAGGGATTCAGACATGTAAAGGTTTCCGCGATTTAGGATTAAGGATGGCAATATACAGAATCTCATTTTGTATCCGCTACCCTCATTTCATATTAATATAATAGGGATTCAGGCATGTAAAGGTTTCCGCGATTTAGGATTAAGGATGGCAATATATAGAATCTCATTTTGTATCCGCTACCCTCATTTCATATTTCACATATTCATCTCACTTTTTAACGGAAAATCATTCTAATGAGACATTACATTTCCTCCGCCATCATATACCTTAAAAGAGATACTTCAAAAAGAAAGTAGTAATAAAAATTATAACATCGACCGACGAAAAATATACAAACTCTCGTACCATGATTAGACTAAAGAGGTGTTTGGGATTACTTAAATAAGTACTTATCTGCTTATTTACATACATTGACACATATAAGCATATCCAAACACATGAGCGGCTCAAGGACTTACGAGGCCTAAAGCAAGTATAGTTGTGAGGCCTTAGCGATTTGATATACTTACTTATTTTTCAATCATTTATTATGCTAATTCGAAAAATGCATTCTATCTAGTACGAATAATTTATTTTCAAAACTAAAAAAATCCAATTAATTGTTTTATGTTTGTGATATAGTACATCGGCTTTAATGATGTGTTATTGATTTAGTACAATTTGATGAACATAATTTAAGAAGAACATCTTCAATCTTATATACTTATATAATAAAATGTTTTGAAAATAGATCAAGTTAGCGACTAATATAGACTTCATATATATATATATATATATATATATATATATATATTTACTCCTAAATATAACACTACTTTAACATATTTTATCCCTATAAGCTATAAAATACTTTACAAATTTATTTATATTGATAACTTGATATCATATATCTCATGCTTTATTCTTCAATAACATTATATGCATGATATAATTGATGTTTAATTCTACCTATCAACTTAACCACAAGTTATATGTGAAATGATTGAGCTGGTTATTTGAACAATATAATAATAGATAATTGTTAAAAGACGAACTGGGAAATTCAATTACAAAAAATATCAATAATAACACGAAACCTTTATAAGAAATAGCTCATGGCATAGTAGCTTTTATCACATAAAACATGCCCGATAGTTAACGAATTAAATTTGACGAGGCATTATAATGTCATTTTTCCACATAAAGTGGGTATTAAGTCTTTGAACATATATTTTTGAGGCTTTAAAAAACTATGAAATGTTGAAGATCATAATCATTTTCTTATACATGACATCAAAATTTCGGAGCCTTACGAAATCGGGGCCTAAAGCCCTAGCTTTACTGGCCTTACCCTTGAACCACCCTGTCCAAAGACCTTTATGAAAACTGTTTATTTCCTTATTTAATAAAGGAATAAACACTTAAAATAAGTAAAAGGTCCACCTACTAAGCATGTATACTAATAGCTTCACCCCTTAACTACGATTTTAATGTGTTATGGACCTTGCGAGAGTGTTCGCAACGTTGGCCCACTAAAATCGGCTGGCTATCCTTGGGCCTGTTTATAATCTCACCATTACCTCCTGGGCCTGACCCAGAGCACGAAGTCCATCTCATGCTTATCTGGGTTCTACTTTTTTAACTCATTAAAGTAGCGTGAAAGCGTGATCTTCTTGTAAACTAAAATTGGTCAAGGATGCCCAAAAAAAACTTGGAGAAACGGGAATTTTGATTACAATTTGCTATTTTCCGTTCACGGTAATTAATTTTTCTCGACTTATATTAAAATTCCCAATTACGGATCACTTGCTATTTTGCTGAAACTTTGGATTTTGTTATCACTTCGTTATAGATAATCTGATTCAAAACGGATTACGAAATGGTAAACTCGAGTTATGGGTTACATTTTTTGTCAATTTATATATATTTTTGCGATTATTAAAATCAGTGTCTAGGGCATTTATGATTTATGTTATAGACTTATAGCTAAAACATATATGTAACGATGAATGTAAGTTGTGACAGTTAGTAAGAATCTGAGATTGCTTAAATGTATAATTCTTAACTAGTTAAGAATCATTATTATAGTATATGTTTGTGAATGAATATTAGTTTTTGGGACGTTTTGTGAACCCAGTTGATGAGCATTGCAATTTAGTTATACGAGTGTGTATGATTCATCAAGTGATAAATAAACCTTCGGAGGAATGACGATTTTGATGATTTATAGATATTAGTATAATAGTATATATCTATATATCTATATATCTATGTAAGTGTAGTGGTTCATGTACGCTATAACTAGCCAAATAGGGATTTTCATGATGAAAGAATTATGTGCTCGATAATTATATTTAATTTATTTAATCCGATAATTAAGACACCAATGGGTCATACCAATGCATCATCGACGGATATGTACGAGAATAATTAATTGTAGATTAATTATGTAGAGAAAAATATAATTGGTGATTATATTTTAACTAATTGTTAGTTGAGGGTTTAATTCGTAAATCTTGATTAACTTGTTGGACAAGTTTAGCCTACTTATAAATACAAGGGTTAGGGATCAAGATTAGGTTAATACACACAATAACCCTAAAACCCTCACAACTTCTCTCTCCCTCCTCTCTCTTGGGTTCGGCCAAAAACCACAAACCCCAAAACCGAACTTTCGGTTTTGGGTTATTCGATCCATACACACACACGTGTGTATCGTTCGTGATTCGGTTCGCGCGTTGTTACTAAGTTGTAGTAAAGATAACGTATAACCAAGAGATAAACGACTAGTGGTTTATATCCACAAGATGACTAGTATTGGTACGAGCACGTTGGCACCTCCGAGCAAGAAACAAAAGATTGATCATACCGAACAAGTCACTGTAAGTTGTTTCTTTCGTCTCGTATAAATAGTTGGTTGATTTATTACAAGTATTTGGATCCGCGGTAATGGGTTTATTGTTTTATTATTTTCCGCATATTAATGTTTTAATATTTAATAAAATTAACCGATAAAACCCATCAGTGGTATCATAAACGCTTATACTTGATTAAATCATCAAAGATATGTGATTTGATTAGTTTGATCCATAGGAAAATTGTAAAAATTGTTTTTGTTTGGTTTAGTATAAATCGATTTATATATATTATATGTGTATATCGATTTTTTTTTAAAGTATTGTAATTGTATGTGATACAATAAACCTAATCTTGATTGATAGGGTTTTGTGAACCCTAGTTAAGTCGATTGGGTTTAAGGTTTTGGTGATACTCACCTTGGTCGAATCCAACCCAACCCCTATTGGGATTTCGGTTGTTGATTCGCTAAGAAGGATTTTGGAGTATAGTCTCAAACCTTAAGATTACAATAATTATTAGTTTAATTAATTAAATATAATTGTTATTTTTAATTAAATTAGATGGATCAAACAAAGTCATGTATGTTTGAAAGTTAATGTTGATTAAAGTTAAAATATAAAGATTAAACCTTTTGGCGCACGAGTTATTTTAGTTTATTGTATAAGAATGAGTTTGCATTCATTTGCATGTTATATGCAAACCAATTCTGATAATTGCCAAAAGTTAGAATCTTGCCCATGTGACATGTCTATGGTACATAGCCAAGCCAACGACCAAATATTGCATGTTGTGTTTTGTATGTAATGTTGTGGTTGTTTTTGATGTAATATGGTATGAGGAGGCCTGCGTGCCAATTTACAACCTCTTTTGATTATGTAATTTTTGTTTTAAAATAGATAGGTTAGACTAGTTTATTTTAAATTAAATGTAATCAAAAGACAAACAAGTGGAGCATATGAAGCAAGGAGCTTATTTGGATGGAAACATCAAGTGCGAGCTTTTGGACTTCATCAAGGCCATAATTGTGTCATGTTTGTCTCATAGGGAAGGACCGTTTAATTCGTGTTGGCTCAAGAATTAAACAATTAGTTTTGGTTGGCTATGTTACCGGTTTTATGTTTTATTTATTATTATATAAATGCGTGGTTTTGGTATGTTTAAACATTGAACAAATGACACAAACATAAAACCATTGTTTTAACATTCTTAAAACATAAATTTTAAAATAGTTATTTGATAATGTTTTAAAAGTGTTTTAAATAAAGACGTATTATAAATCGATATGATTTATATATAAAGCGTATATATATTTTTAAAAGGTAAAAGATATGTTTTAAAAATTGGTTATTTAAAACTAGAAAATATTGAGAACACGATTTAATTGAAACGTGAAAGAACCCTATAAAATTAAACCTAAAGCGTCCTCCATAAAGAGACATTCATACCGACCCCAACTCCATATCCTTTGCCGCCTCCGCGGGTGGGTATGGTTACACTTGGGTTAGGGTGAAGTGTGAGAACCGCGATATCCACTTGAGAAGATAGTTGGATCTCCACAGTTTCGATATGGTACGGTTTATTGGTGATTCGAGTTGAGAACTTCGCCCAAGACGCGTGATGAGGTTAAACATGCCCGGCTCAACCGGAACCTCATAAAGTCTAGGAGTTGTAGAAATACAATTGATAAACGCGTCATCTACCTAAAAGCTATTGCTATGTCATTGCAGCCTTCGTTGAGGGCATACAATAGTGGAATGTCGGGCCCTAGGCTAATAAGTTAAATTTAGGGTTGTTTGATTTATTAGAAATAATCAATACTAAATTATGAATTTGTTTTATTTACTGTAGATGGCAATTAACAATACAAAACAAATACTTCTCCCTGGTAGTCGTTATGAGCGTTACAATGCATATTGTGAGCTCAAGACGCTTAGGATGGAGAAAGGGCACTCGGTGAACGATTATTGGACGAACGTTAAAGTTTTCTTGGATCGTTTAAATGAGCTTCATTATGAAATCCCAACAGATTATATTTTGCTAAAGTTGCTTGAGTCATTAAGTGATGACTTTAAATCCTTTTGCCTGATGCATGACATTAATGACGAATCAACTATATCAAAATTCTATAAGGATTTGTTTGCTTATGATACGCAAAATGAGTTCAACATGGTATTCAAAGGCTTGAACTTTGAAGATGATGATTTTGACGACTTGCCTAGCATTCCCTGCCCCACATGTGGGAATGAAGATTTATGCGACTGTGTGCTTGATTTGGAGGATTTGAAATGGATGATAATTTTGATTCTGGTATGTTTATGATTGATTGTCTTATGACTTCTTTTGATTCTTGGGTATTAGATACTACATGTGGTAATCACATCTGCAATAACTTGCAGGGTTTTGAAAGAAGTAGGAAACTGGGACAAGGCGAGTTAAGTTTGCGCGTCGGTGACGGAACAAATGTTGGTGCCGAAGCCGTGGGAACTTATAAACTTGCCCTCCCTACGGGATTAATTTTAGAACTTAATAATTGTTACTATGTTCCTAGAATTATTAAGAATGTAATTTCGTATGACTTGTTGGTGGATAATGGTTTTGATATTATTTATAAAGGAAAGACATTTTTAGTTCATCGCAATAATGTTTTTTACTTTAAGGCTATCTCCCAACGTGGTTTGTATACTTTAGAATTACATTCCCCTTCTAGTACAATTCTTTATATTGATGCTAATGTTGATGTTAACAAAGAATATCTTTGGTATTGTCGTTTAGGTCATATCAATGAGAAGCGCATTGAAGAGCTCCATAAAAATGGACTCTTGGACACTTTTGATTTTAAATCATTTGATAAGTGCGAATCTTGTATTTCTGGTAAAATGACAAATGCACCTTTCAAATGAACGAAAGAAAGGGCCAATGACTTATTGGAAATCATACATACTGATGTGTGTGGACCTTTTAGTCATGAAGCTAGAGGAGGATACCGTTACTTCATTACATTTACTGATGATTTTAGTAGATATGGATATGTATACTTAACGAAACGTAAATCCGAAAGTTTTGGTAAATTCAAAGACTTTCAAAATGAAGTTGAGAATCAATTAAGTAAGAAGATAAAGAAACTTCGGTCTGACCGAGGTGGAGAATATCTAAGCGAAGAGTTTGAGCGTCATTTGAGAGATTGTGGGATTGTATCACAATTAACTCCTCCATATACACCACAGTGGAATGGAGTATCCGAACGTCGAAATCGTACTTTGTTAGACATGGTATGATCTATGATGAGTCAAACGGATTTGCCTTTATCCTTTTGGGGACTCGTACTCGAAACAGCAGCATACACACTAAACCGAGTACCGACTAAATCAGTTATAACAACTCCGTATTAGTTGTGGTAACGTAGATCTCCAAATTTATCATACATGAAGATTTGGGGTTGCAAGGCACATGTCAAAAGACATATAGCCGACAAACTTGAATCTAAAACTAATAAATATGTATTTGTTGGATACCCCAAGGAAACTAGGGGATATTATTTCTATAATCCAAATGAGAACAAAGTGTTTGTTGCTCATTATGGATATTTTCTTTAAAAGGATTTCCTTGACAAGAAAAGTGATGGAAATAAACACCTCCTTGAAGAAGTAGAGGAAGAACAAATAACACAAGAGGTGGTGGTACCCGTTCAACATGAAGATGTTGATGATCAACATGAAGATGGTGATGATCAACATAGCATTGTTGATACTATAGAGACACCTAGTCTTCGAAGATCCGACCGGATGCGTGGCGCACCTAGTAGATATGTCTATGTCATTGAAGATGATGGTTTGCAAGAACCAACTTCTTACAATGAAGTAATATCTAGTTCGGAATCTGATAAATGGCAAGAAGCCATGAAGGCTGAGATGCAATTCATGTATGACAATCAAGTTTGGGAATTGATGAACTTCCACCCGGTGGTAAAACTGTTGGGTGTAAGTGGGTTTTCAAGAAGAAAACTGACATGGATGGTAAGGTACAAACTTATAAAGCAAGGTTGGTTGCAAAAGGTTTTACTCAAACTCATGGTATTGACTATGATGAAACTTTTTCACCCGTAGCTATGCTTAAATCTATTAGGATTCTAATGGCCATAGCTGCGTATTATGATTACGAGATATGGCAAATGGATGTCAAAACCGCCTTCCTTAACGGGAACTTGACCGAGGTTGTGTATATGTCACAACCGGATGGTTTTGTGGATCCTAAAATACCTAAAGAAGTTTGTAAACTGCTTAAATCTCTTTATGGATTGAAGCAAGCATCTAGGAGTTGGAACTTATGTTTTGATGAGAAGATAAAGGAGTTTGGTTTCATCAAAAGTGAGTTCGAACCGTGTGTCTATAGAAAGTTTAGTGAGAGCGACATTACTTTCTTGGTTCTATATGTAGATGACATATTGCTCATTGGAAATAGTACTAACATGCTTAAAAGTGTTAAGTCATGGCTTAGTAAATGTTTTCAAATGAAGGACCTTGGAGAGGCAGCCTATATTCTTGGAATCAAAATTTTGAGAGACAGGAGTAAAAGGTTGATTGGACTGAGTCAAAGTACATACATTGACAAGATCTTGAATAAATTCAAGATGGATGAATCCAAGAAAGGTTACGAAGAGTCAATGTCCCAAGACTGAAGAGGATAAGGAAAACATGAAGGGTATCCCATATGCTTCTGCAGTGGGATCTATCATGTATGCTATGTTATGTACTAGACCGGATGGCACATATGCTATTAGTGTTACGAGTAGATTCCAACAAAATCCGGGAATCAAGCATTGGG
Organism: Pseudognaphalium luteoalbum; assembly: GCA_963422505.1. Taxonomy (NCBI): domain Eukaryota; kingdom Viridiplantae; phylum Streptophyta; class Magnoliopsida; order Asterales; family Asteraceae; genus Pseudognaphalium; species Pseudognaphalium luteoalbum. The sequence continues at coordinate 106,379,289 of OY730196.1, forward strand.
GAGCTGTGAAGAATATCTTTAAGTACTTGCGAAGGACTAAAGATATGGTCTTAACTTTTGGTGGTGAGAAAATGGAGCTCAAAGTGATTGGTCATACTGATGCTAGTTTTCAAACCAGCAAAGAGGACTCTAGATCGCAGTCAGGTTTTGTGTTTATGTTAAATGGAGGAGCAGTAAGCTGGAAGAGTTTAGAGCAAAATACTGTAGCCGATTCTACTACAGAGGCAGAGTATATTGCTGCAAATGATGCTGCAAAGGAAGCTGTTTGGTTAAAGAATTTCACAATGGATCTTGGAGTTGTTCCCGGTATTTCCAATCCAATTCAAATCTTTTGTGATAATATTGGTGCTGTGGCGCAAGATAAAGAACCTAGAGCTCATCACAAGTCCAAACACATACTTCGTAAGTTTCACTTGATTCGAGAGATTATCGAACGAGGTGATGTGAAGATACAACAAATTCCAACTGATGATAATGCTGCTGATCCGTTGACGAAAGCGTTCTCTCAAGCCAAGCATTACAAGCATGCTGAATTCATAGGCATGAAGTATCTATAGGCTTATTATTATAATTCTTTATGTATTGGTAGAACAATTGAACTTTATTGAAATTCAAAGAGATGTTTTGTTTTGCGTTTTTCTTTAAAATGTTCAATTATTTAGTATGTTTTAGCAATCCATGGAATTGCGCATGACGAATTCCAAAATCTTCCATAGCCTACTCGTTGTCGTGGGAACCACAACGGGGTGATGGTGACTGTGAAATATTGGCCGAAATCTTAATTAGGACTTATAGCATTAAGGTTGTCAAAGATTCATGGGTATTTGATTTGATCAAATATTGGTTGACCCGCTTTGAGTGTAACTTCATGGACTTCTATCGTAAGTTAACTCAAGTGAGATATCCTCATTACATGAGACGTTAATTGCATTCAAGATTAGTTAACATTGGGCTTAGGCACAGTCTAACATTATGCGTAAATGCGTAGCCATAACGGCTGGTTGCTGGGTTCAGTGGGAGCTAAGTGTAGAGTGGTTAATTGTCAAGATGGGATTTGCACCTCTTTTAATTAAGAGAGATATTGTTAGGCCTTTGATGGTTAAAACTGGAGAATGCGTGACCGCGCTCGGAGAGTATTAGACTTCCGTTATTTTAAAACCAGTTGAGACTAGATCAAGAACAAAGAGAGTATTATTAAGGTTGAGTAAAGTCCATGCCAGGCACTCTCGTAAATATCGTGTTGCAAAAGGATATGTTGCTCTTTTAATATACCGTTGTGAATGGGTGACTCAACTAAATCATGCGAGGTATAAGAGTTCTTATGACTCGGTCATCCTATGTGTCTTGCTAGGGACCGCCATAAGAAACTTGATGTTAAGTATAATCATCTATGCACAAGTGATAGTTTGAAAGAATTATGTGCTCGATAATTATATTTAATTTATTTAATCCGATAATTAAGACACCAATGGGTCATACCAATGCATCATCGACGGATATGTACGAGAATAATTAATTGTAGATTAATTATGTAGAGAAAAATATAATTGGTGATTATATTTTAACTAATTGTTAGTTGAGGGTTTAATTCGTAAATCTTGATTAACTTGTTGGACAAATTTAGCCTACTTATAAATACAAGGGTTAGGGATCAAGATTAGGTTAATACACACAATAACCCTAAAACCCTCACAAGTTCTCTCTCCCTCCTCTCTCTTGGGTTCGGCCGAAAACCACAAACCCCAAAACCGAACTTTCGGTTTTGGGTTATTCGATCCATACACACACACGTGTGTATCGTTCTTGATTCGGTTCATGCGTTGTTACTAAGTTGTAGTAAAGATAACGTATAACCAAGGGATAAACGACTAGCGGTTTATATCCACAAGATGACTAGTATTGGTACGAGCACGTTGGCACCTCCGAGCAAGAAACAAAAGATTGATCATACCAAGAAAGTTACTGTAAGTTGTTTCTTTCGTCTCGTATAAATAGTTGGTTGACTTATTACAAGTATTTGGATCCGCGGTAACGGGTTTATTGTTTTATTATTTTTCGCATATTAATGTTTTAATATTTAATAAAATTAACCGATAAAACCCATCACATGATGTACTAATTGCATATTTTAATTTGTGATATACGTGACTTCATCACCTAGCGTGTCTATGACATATATTGTGTATAGTGCGGCCATCAGGAGTAAGGATGATCTTTAAATGCACAAATATAATGAGTAAGGATGATCTTTAAATGCACAAATATAATGCATCTAGCTTTGTCATGTGCACAAGTTCTTGTTCTTGATGTCAAAGTTTTGTGGTTGTTAGTTTTCCACTACCCTTTTTAGTTTCCGAGACTCACTTTTCATGTTTCAACACCAATTCTACAATTGTGCATAAGTTTTTAATAAGAACTTTAATGTGATCGTTATTCCCCTGTACATCGTGCATAATGTTGAATTTGAGTTTCAGGGCTTGAGAGATGGTTTCCTTTTTGCATTCAATTCAATATATATATATATATATATATATATATATATATATATATATATATATATAGTGGGAGGTTCAAATGAGAACCAATATAAAGTTAAAAACTTTGAAAACTACAATGAATACATATTTGTTCACATATGATTAACTTCAATCATATGTGAATATTGATGTATATTTAATTGAAAAAGAAAAAAGATTTTTTTTATATAAATTTACGTCTTAAAACATATTTTAACCGATTTTTTCACATTATCGTTCACATGTGAACATATATATTTTTTTTTCTGCGTTTTTCGATATAATTTAAAGATTTTTTGGACTTTTTACTTTTTCAGTTAAACATATATCACTGTTCACATATGATTGAAGTTAATCACATGTGAACAAACATGTATTCTTTGTGGTTCTCAAAGTTCCCAACTTTATATTGGTTCTTAGGGTGCTCCCAACCGGGGTCGTCGGCTACCAACCGATGAACCGACAGGGATGGCACCGATTCGTCGGTTGCCATCGTTGGTTTTCCGCTTCGGTTTACCGAAGCAATCCATCGCTTTATGTGGGCCCCATTTGCTTGTTTATTTTTTTTCCTTTGTGACCGTTTGAAGTAAAAAAAATAAAAATAAAAAAGAGTCGTTTGCATCCCAATCATTTTTTTTTAAACTTTTAACTTTTACCTATAAATATACTTACATATTACAATCATCTTCATACAACAATTTACACAATAAACTATCTATTCCACCAACTCTTTCACACAACAATCCTTACCACTTTTTTACAATTCAAAAACCACACTTTTTACCTCAAAACATCTCTAAAAAAAATGTCCAAAAACAACAAATCAACTTCCAAAAATAATAATAAAAAAAAGATCAACAAACTATTGCCAAAGATATGTGGCAAAATTTGTTGAATAACCCGTTACCAAACCCGACTTCACCAAACACTCAAGCTTCCGGATCTTCGTCTCAACCAAACACTCAACCTACCGGGTTTGCCAACTTCCCACCTATTGCAAGCCCGTTCACCCTTGATCCGCACGACCCGAGGAATAACTATGCATTCCAAGAGTGGTACACAAACACACAATCCTCACCACCACAATCACAATTCCCCCACCACACACAATGGTCACAACCATAGTGGTACCAAAACACACAATGGTCACCACAACAATGAATTTCACCGTACCACAAACTTTGGAAGAAAGCTCCGACAAGGCGAACCCAAACCCGGAACCCGAACCCGAACCCGAAACCCGAACCAACAAGAAAAGGGGTAAACGAGTTCAAAAGGGTGAAAGGGCTAAACGGGCTCAAACACGTTGGACGGACGAGGAGGCTAGGATTTTAGCGGAGCGGTGGATACATTGTTCCGAAAACGGTGTCCAAGGAAAAAATTAATCAAACGAGTCCTTTTGGGCTAAAGTGATGCAAGGTTACAATTTTTGTGTCTCAACAACCCGTAACCTTAATCAACTTTCTGGCAATTGGAACAAGATTTCTCACGACTAAAAAACATTCCAAACTCTCTACAAACACTACAAAGAAATTCGCCCACAAAGCGGTGCTGACGAAAACGACGTTATGATTGCCACCCGAAATGCATTCCGACAACAAGTTGGGCGTGCCTTCATTTACGAGTCATCTTGGAATGTTCTTAGACATTTCCCAAAATTTGCCAACGAAGATTCTTTCCAACCATTTGTCACCGATCTGGACGCGGATGAACAACCGACTGCAACGGCTCTTGATGCGAACATGAAACGGTTGTTCCAAAATGAATACATCCGCCGTCCTCCGGGCCGAAAGGCGGCAAAAAGTACGGCATCAAGCTCCGCCGGATCGTCTTCACGAAGTGTTCAATCTGATAAACTGGATGCACTTGAAGCAGTCAAGCAAACCGCTCTCGCGCAACAAGAAGCAATCAAAATGATTAAGGAAAATGCGATGAAAAAAGCCGCCTACAAAGCTTTGAGTTTTTTGTGTAAAAACTTCCGAAGAAAGCGTCTAAAAAAGAAATTAAAATGCTTAAAAACGCGAGGAAAGAAGTCGTGACACTTTACCAAGACAAATATGCCAACAACGAATCAGACGAAGACGAGCAAGAAAATGCGAACGAAACCGATGAGTCGAGCTCTGATTAGATTATCTATAATTCTAGTAGTTTTTAAATTATCGTACTTTAAATTTTTTAGGATTTCTTGTAACTTTTATTTTTTTAGGAATGTAGTTTTTTTATTTTTAACTTTTATTGGTGTATTTTTATTTTTTAGGCATTGTTGTAATTTTTATTTTTAATGAAATGTGTGTTATTTAAAATATTGTGTTTAATTTAAATAGTTTTGTATTTTATTTGATTAAAAAATCCCAACCGGGCCTCAGAAAAATGAAGTGATGGATCAGGGATGAGAGGGGTCTGTCAGTTTCAATCAGTTTTCTGAAAAAGCTGACGTGACGCTGACGTGGCTCTGTCAGTTTCAGTCAGTTGAGTTATTGGTTGGGAATGGCCTTATTCGAACCTTCCCCTATATATATATATATATATATATATATATATATATATTAAAAATAGGGATAATTTCATTCATATCCTTGGAAACCTTTAAATTAACGTAATTACTTGTATTCAACCATTAACATGAATTCATTTTTATTGAGGGTGCTTAATATAGTTCAGCTATTAGCATGATATCATTTTTATTGAGGGTGCTTAATATAGTTGTAGTGTTTGTTTCGATTTCTATAATTTCAACTCTTTTTTTGTTGTTGCTATCAATGCTTATGTATCAATCCAGTTAGGGCTTATGGTGTTATACAGTGAAGAACAATATATGTGTATATATATGATGGGTGAGAAGGGCAATATGGTAAATATAAGTATTTTAGAGGTTAAAATTTATTTAAATATTATTAAATTAGTTATTTGGACTTATAAGAGAGTTATATAGTTTTAAAAGATAGCAACAACATTACAAAGAATAAAAGGATATTGACGTAATCGTGAAGATTTTCAAGAATATGAATGAAATTACCCCATTAAAAAAATGGATAGACTAATATATGTATTCTATTGTTTCAGGTGACCTATTATGTGCTCCCCTAATTTGCTCTTGACTTAAATGGTGGTGTGAAACATGAACAAACTTTTTGAGACCTTAGCTAGTCGTGCACGTTAGTTAAGTGGATGCTTGTTACACAACATGTTGGTTTTTCCAGGAAATAGCATGATAGATCTGAGAAAAATAGTACTCCGTATAAGAAAATGATTTTGGTGGGGGGGGGGGGGGGGGAAGAAGGGAAACAGTGAGTTGAACCACAAGAAGCAGTGCAATTTTTAGAGATTGAAAGCTGCTTATTAACAGATTTTCTGTAGACTAGTTGTCACTTGTTAGTCTAAATTCTTGATGGTGTGTTTCTCGTGTATTCAGGTTGCTTTGAGATTTTAACATTGACACACCCAAAAGGGAATTTTTGCAGAAAAATTGCAAGCTGTTCAACTTGAGCATTGATTAGAGTAGTGTTTATTTCATACTTTTAAGCTGGAATGCACCTTGTTCATAAGGTAGTCACTTCAAGATTTATTCAACAAGTTAAGTTGTCACTGATCTGTTAGGTACAGATCTTATGTGTTTATTGCTTCAGTCTTTTGTTTTTATCTTCATCTGAGAATGACCAAAATACTGATTTTTGAGTATTGGTAACTCTGCTAGAAAAGGGTTTGTGATGTAGTGCACGATTATGATAAATAGTTTAAACCTGTTGATTCTTATGAATACCAGAAAAAACTCTTCCAAGCACGTTGATTCACCAAGAATGTCGTGGATGGGTATGCTTTGATTCACAAAATTGGAAGCAAAATCGAAATTCTTCAAAATTAAAAACTGAATCCCAAACAATGTACATGGAACCCTAAATAACATCCAGAATTTTAAACGGGCCTAAAAACATAACGGGCCAAACTCAAAGCCCAAAAAAAAGTCCAAAATGAACAGAAAAAACATAGAATTGGCCGTATCTTTCAAACGGAGCCGTTTTTGGGCTTTGAGCATGGGTCTAACCACCTACAATAGTTAGCAATTTGGTGGGCCTCGAACCGAGCTTTGATTCGCCTGCTCATGGGCCTAAAACGGAGCCCTGTAGCCCAAGTTATGCCCCTTTCCGTGCAGCCCTTTTTGTGACACACTCGTGGGCCTCCAGAAACATGTGTGCTCGATCTTCAATACTTGGGCCTCCATTAGTTTGTCCGTAGAGTACATCATTGAATGCTCATCAACTTTGTATGGGTGATAATAAACTTTATTGTATACAGGCAGAACTGGAATTGCCTCAAAAGCAGAAGAAGATGTATTTTTTAGCTGATACCTTAGATTAGTTTAGCTATTATCACAGCTTTGATGAAGAAAGGAGGGGAGTCATCTTCAGTTTGTGAGCTGAATCTGTTTGGTTTTATTGTGAGTTTTTGAAGCTTATTTGCTCATGTGACTCAGCATCACTAAAATGAAACTGGACCTGGATTAATGCTAGCATGGTTAAATCAAGTTTGAAATTTCATGCTTGATGCATGTCAAAAGTTTTGCTCAAGAATAACATAGTTGTGCTTATTTTTAGTAGAATTCTTAAAATAGTAAGGATAGAGAGCTGAATTATGAATCACTTTTGGTATTGATTTGGCACAATTGTTGAGTATACCTTAAATGGTGAGCTGAATTATGAAGCACAATTGTCGAGCAACTAAAAACTGAATGTGGTAGCATATTCACTTTTTTTTTTGGCTTTTTGCTTGAAGAAGCACATACATAACCGTATCTGTTATCATACTTCAAGTCATCACCTTGGAACAATCTAGTACTCCGTATTTTAATTTCCTTGAGTAGGAATTCATATAAATCTGGCGTCGATGGTTCTTCCACTAGTGAGACACGGTTCTGTAATCATAGAAGTTTATATGATCATATTCGTATTCTGTTGATAATATATGATTTTTTTGGGGGTGATTTAATCTAGCTTAGAATTACTATCGTTGAACCAGGGAGCTGGGGATTCAAATGGGCTTCCTACGGATGTTGAAATTCGAATCAGCTTAAGGGAAGTTAAATGGGCTTTAGGAACTTCGAGTTAAATGGGCTTTAGTAACTTGCTGCTTTTTCTTGAGTGAGACTTGAACTCACAACCACATGTTTGGAGAATTGGAGATACACCTTTGGCCTGTTGGTGAGATACACTAACCTTAATTAATGAGACTAAATGCCACGGAGTCTTTGAAGCACAATTCTCGAGCAACTAAACTGAATGTGGTAGCATATTCACAATATATTTTTTTGGGATTCTTGCTTGAAGAAGCACATACATAATCATATTTGTTATCATAGTTCTAGTCATCACCTTGGAACAATTAAGTATCTTTGTTTCCTTGAGTAGGAATTCAGATCAACCAGGTGTTGATATCCACTAGTGAGACACAGTTCTGTTATGATAGAAGTTTATATGATCATATTCGTATTCTGTTAATACTATATGATTTTTTTGGGTGATACCTTAGAACTTATATTGTTGAACCAGGGAGCTGGGGAGTCAAATGGGCTTCCTACGGATGTTGAAATTCGAATCAGGGAGCTACATTAAGGGGAGTTAAATGGGCTTTAGGAATTTCTGATTGTCGAATGACCCTGAGTCAAATGGGCTTTAGTAACTTCATGCTTTTTCTCGAGTGGGACTTGAACTCACAACCACATGTTTGGAGATGCACCTTTGGCCTGTTGGTGAGGTACACCGAGCTTACAATGTGAGTAAAATGCTACGGAGTATTTGAAAAAATTAACCTTAACAGTAGGTTAATTTCTATTGTTATTATGCTATTTATTTTCTAGGAGAGGGGGACCTTACTAAATATTTTGTCCATTGGACATGAAAGTAGAGCAGTACAGTAGCTAGAACTTTAATCTATCCCACTACCTAACAATATTACTCCGTATTTGTTGTTCTAGTACTCCTGTCGACCAATGAGTCAACTTCTGATTTTGAAAATTCATAACTATAATATTTAACATCACATGACTAGTTCTGTTCTTTGATGTCAAACTGTTTGATCATGGACCTTGTTCAAGTTTAACATCTACACATGAAGCATTTTTCCAAGGTAAAATGTGATTGTTTCATTGTTTGACACCTGAAAAATTACCCCGAAGTCATTTTAAGAACGTATGAGGTGCTACTTAGAAGATGTGTAGTTTATATATACAAATGGTACTAAATTTGTGGTTTGCAAATTGCAATCTGTTTTTCTTGTATATTCTTTTCAAAGTGGTTTCCTACTATATTGATTGTACTTGGTTTACAATCTATATTTATCTTAAAACGAGATTACTAACTCCGACTTAGAAAGTTGGTATATAATTTAGCATGACTGTGTTCTCTCATACTATGCTAGTATGCTTGCATACTAATAAACGGAACATACGCGCATACCTGCCCTTCACTCTTAATATCAATTATAGTGGTAATAGTTTATCTGCTACACTTGTTAGTTTGTCTCGTTTATGGTAATGGTCAAAACTAGAGGAATAAACATGTATCATAACGAATGTAAATGATAAATGTATTTGGCCATTTTGGCATTTAAAGAATGTTTGACCTTTTTAGGTAGATCTTCATTAAATAATATCTAACTTTACTTTTGAACAGCAGTTACTTTAATGGTTTCTGAAGCAAATGCTGTATTCTTGTATCTATTTTCTTATTATTGCTTACTCTCCCTCTGGGGGGATAGGAACCTACCCATAACAACTAATTTTCAAAAAAAAAAATAGTATAATAAAGTGATTCTTGGCCCCTAAATTATTTGTTTTTGACAGTTGGGACCCTCTCTGGACTCTGACACTTGGTCTGCCTATATTAATAATCCTCTATCCTCCAGTGAAACCATACGAAATTATGGGAAATCTTACCTGTTGCCAACAACCACACAGAGGTTTCTTTTTATTCAGGTGAAAGTATAATCTTCTTAAAACTAAAATACTCACTGGAATCCCTACTATAGAACCCAACATGACTTAAATTTTATACTGTATAAGACTATAATTAGATAGGTTCACTATACAACTACAAGATGCATTTTGCAGGGTTGGTAGTTTTATATCCATCTCCCTGTTTCACCAGTTACCTCTGTCAAGGCACATGTTTTACTATTTTTAATAATAAGCCTGCAATTAGTTTTTCAAATGGATTTGTTAATCTATTCTAACTATATTCCATATTTTTAGGATGTTTTTTGGTTCAATCTATGAAATTACATATATAATGGTGTGATAAGAATAATAAGATGCAATGTAATACCAAACTACTACTCCGTATATGAAAAAAGTTTTGACCAATAACACTTTGATCCTTACAGCATGAAATAAAAATTGAAGACCTGATTTTTAGTTTTGTTAAATGTGATCTAAAGTTAGGACTAGAGGTGGTAAATTGGGCGAGCCAGTAGGGTAAAGGGTCAAAACAGGTTGCGTCATGCTGGGATGACCTGCAAATTCTTTTGTTGACTTATTTTTGTAATTTATACTCCGTAATTAGTTAAGGTGTTGGATATGATCTGGTAACTTTAATTTTTATTTGATTTTAATTTATTTTCACTATTTGAAGGGCAAGTACTCACACACACATACACACGGAATATATACACATCCACGAATAGTTACACGAGTCCTAACCACATGACTCAAACCCACAACCTTTTAGCTGTAAGGGGACCTCGATACCGCTAGGGCAATGACCTTTTGGTGATCGGGTAACTTCTATCATTACAATAATAATCTAATTTCTTGATATTGCTGTTTAGGAGGTTTTATGTTTTATATAACTTTAGGCTAACCCGTTTGACCTATTAACGTAACTCAAATCCACCCATTTGCACGTAGGTAAGTCAAGATTGCAAGTTTAGATAGGTAGTAGAGTAGTAGATAAGCTGTGATGTTACTAAACAAAGAAACATTATATCAAAGAAATGGTATATAGATATATATAAATTGCCAGGTATTGTCACATTGGTTTTATTAATGGTATGCTTGCAGGTACTATTCACATTTATTGTTTTTAATTATCTGATTAACATCTTGCACTAATTTTACGTTCCACCCATGTTAAGCTAAATTATTGGCATTCATTCTGTAGGATGGGGATGTTTTTTAATTCAAATTATGCAGTGTGTCACAAGAAATTCTGAACTTAAGTCTCAGGTGAAAGGGAATGACATTATCTATCGGCATATAACTGCGGTTGCTGCTGCCGCTTTCCACCTTCGATCAGTTAGGCATATGGTTTCCGGGAAAAGACGTTACGGAATGACCATGCATGAACAGGTTTTTATTACCAGTCATAGTTCATTTATGTAGCTTTTATTATAATTATAATAGGCAAGTCTATATATGCTTAATTAGTAATGGAGTGATAAACACTAAAAGGTTCACAACATACAAGTGTGGTAGCCAGATGTAGAAGTTGAATTATACAATTAAGCCTTATATTCTTTTTGTTAAATAATGTGTATATAGATCTGATCACATGCTGAGGTTTCTTTCTTTCATATTTCCCTCCAATTTTTTATTCATCTTCCACTCTTTTAAAGTTATGTTTCCTTTGGAAAAGAACTATCCATTGGGTAATGATTAGGCTGTGTGATTTATTAGACTGTCTCAACCGTGATGCTAAGTAACGTATCAGTTTTTGCGAAATCAGCATCACATCAATACTTTTGAAAACTAACACTACACTACCAATAACGTGAACATCACTTCATTTTTTTCTGGACCCACATTTACCAATATACATATTTATTTATACACTAAACAATTAAACAAAAACTAAAAAAACAGTGATGCCTTCGGCTAACTGACGCCCAAACTGACGAGGTGGTGTCACCGGCATCAATTCCATCACTTTTTTCACTTGCAAACCGACGGACATGGTGATGTACCATTGGGACGAGTCTTAGTAGCGATACCAGTTGTATTATAGGGAGTAAAAATTTGTAATAATTAAATATTTATGACTAGTACATCAGTGAAAATACAAGTATTTCATGGAAGACATTTTAACAATGTTATAGATAGATGGATGATTACTGGTATAATGTATAAACGTATATTGTTCTAAACACCATATAAATTTCTGCTTGTCCCATTAACATTGATATTGTTAATATGCAATTAAACATGCTTTAATTTTGAAAGTTCAGTGCAATACCATTGTGACATCTTTGGGTGTGTTTTGCAACAACGGGCTGGAGCTGGAGCTAGGGCTGAAACGGAAGGCTGGAGCTTGTGGCTGTGGCTGGGGCTTGGGCTTCTATTCAAAACCACTTCAAGAAGCTTCTTGTTTAGGAGCTTCTAGGGGCTTATTTTATAAAGAAGCCCTATTGTTTTTGTGCTGTCAAATAAGACTTATGGGCTAGGGCTTATTAAAAGTAGAAGTTGAAACCCTTAAAAGCCCCCATAAGCTTCGTGCCAAACACACCCATACGTTGTAGAAGAGTATACCGTCATAAATACGAGTTAGCTTTAAAAAATTAATACGGAGTAATATAATATATATAATGAAATAGCAATAATACAGTAAGAGAATGTAAACTTGTAAAGTATATATTATGTAAAATAGAAGTAAGGATTGATTAATTTGGTTCTAAATGTGTCCCCTCATCCATACCCATGTGCAAATAATTGAAGCTGCCAACTTCCCTCATTCACCTAACCCTCATGTACTTATGCTTTTGGTTTTTCCTTCTTTGGCATCCTCTGTTTTGTACCAACAAGCTTTTTACCTTCTTATTTCTAAATAACATCACAATTAACTCGTTCCCGGATGTCGCATACCCCGGCCCATAATGACTCGTTTTTCGCACCTCATTACGCTTTCACAATGATCCATTTTGTGTTATGCATAATGTGGTGAATCCTAGTTGTGTGACCTAATCGTTGCAATGATACGTGATTTATTAAAAAAAAAAAAAAAACAGAAAACAAAAGAAAGAGAGAGAATAAATTCACATCTATGTGAAATACTGAAATAGTACTAGTCATTTGCATATGTGGTCCTTTGTTTAACTAAATACTACTTAGTATTTTATTTCTTTTGTTATCATATATACACACTAGTATAACATATCTTGTTGAAACTAACCAAGTACAATAAAGATCTAACCGAACATATTCTTAACTCTATAGTCACCTAACAAATAAATTAGTACCAACGAGGGTCCCATTTCAAATTCTGAAAATTCTTGTGCTTGACCTTGTTTATATATAATTCAAATTTCTTATACTTGAGTAATTATCTAGAATATAATTTCATTTGTGTCCTAACAAGTACATTATAGAAATTTCTTTTGGTTGAACATATATCCAAAGTATATATTATGTTAATCAAAATGAAAAAGGGAAATGAGACAAGAATTACCATGTTAATAAGGAAAACTATACTCTGTACTTTTCTTGTAACGACGATGATTTGCTAATCCACTACTCCGTATTATGTATAACCACACATTTAGTTTGTTTTAAATGCTATTTGAATATTATAGAAGGTATATCAATACAACTTTTGTATCTTGGGGAATGAAAGCTGTACAAGTTTTAATTTCTCATTCAAATCATGCATAGATGCCTAGATGGGGCACAAGTAGTATTTCAAAAGTTAAAGAAGACCGGTAAAAAACATGGGAACTGAAACAAAACACTCAAACTTATATAAATGTGATATTTATTTGTTTGAAAAAAATACTAATTTGTTGAAAGACAAAATAAATGAATTATTAGTAGTATACAAAACTAGGGCTATCCACCAATTAACACATGTACAAGAGGAATCACATGGAAGGTAGAGAAAGAGAAGGAGGAGGGCCAAAAGAAGTTGGTAAAGAGAGAGTTGTTTGTACCCCCCACGAGTCGTGTTTCTATACCAAAGCACATGCTATCCACATGCTACTTATTAGTTGGCTTTCTAAAGATTATTAGGTCTATCAATCAATTAGGAATCATATATAGTCTAAGCTCTTTAATTGCATGATGTACAAAGTATTATACTCTTGTTTTGATAAAAAGAAAGTTGTCACATAATATATTTCTAGCAATGTAGTTTTATACAAGTCTAATCTAAAACTTCTAATACTAATTAATTAAACTCTTCTACAAAACCTACAATTTAATTATGTACTAAATAGTTGTATGACTATCGCATATGTATTCTATTGCGTACGAGGGTGCATAAAGGTCAGTTGTCGCCTCAATAATTTTTAGGTTATGTAAGAAAGATTCAATGACATTTTATTATTTTTGACAACTTAAAAAGAAAAAAAAAAGAACAAAAAGAACATAGAAAGAAAAAAAACAATTGCCCCTTAATAAGAGAAATATACTTCAAATTAGACCCTCCCAACTGTAGTTGAACCACTTCTGTCATATCAGCTTTCCATCAACTGATTCAAAACTGATTCGTCCGTGCCAACAGTTTAACCACTTACAAACCACTTTATTTTCATTTTAATTATTTAATACAAACAAATAAATAAAATATGGAATTTTATTGTGCGGGTCCATAGTTTTTCAAGTGATTAAGAAGTGGTTTGAACCACTTCTCCGGTTTCAATCGGTGCTTCCAAATGGGTTAAGAAAGTGATTAAGCAAGTGGTTACCATTGGCACGGAGCTTCCAAATTCGTTTGGTAACCGGTTACCGTTAGAAGGGGTCTTAGCAAGAAGTAGAGAAAATAAGCCTAGAAAGGGTTAAGAGAATAATGCCGGTTAATTAGGTTTTCAACTTATTCATAAAAATGTATAACCATTATTGTGTAATGTGGAGGAATATTGCACATTCCACATTGGTAACTTTTAGCAGTACAATCTTGAATTGTGTAATAGTAGGTTAGATTATTTACATATGTTTTGTTATCCAATTAAGAGCATTCACAATAAGAGCTTTTTTCCAAAGCTTTTTTTTTTAAATTGTGTCATAGTTTTTTTATGAAAAGTTTTAGAAAAGCTTTTAATCCAATGAAAAAAAGCTTTTCATCCATCTAAAACCATTAAAATTAATAAAAAATGGAAGATAGTAGGAGCTATAGGTTGAGATTTTATGAGTGCGTTTAATTGTAGAAAAAAGAAGAGTTTTCCACAAAATTTTTCCAAGAAAAGTGGAAAACGCGTTCAAAATGAAGTTTTTTGAGAAAATTTTTCAATAAAATGGAAAATCCACTTTTCCAAAATATAACTTGGAGGTGGAAAACAACTCCCTCCCACTTTTCCAAATTTTCCTTTATAAACTTCCCCTCTCTTTTCCAAATTTTCCAAGATATTACTAGTTTTCCAAAATCCACTTTTCCAACATTTTGAACGCGTTTTCTAAATTTTCAACACTTTTCTATAAAACTATTTTCTTTAGAAAATTGGAAATGGAAAATTGTGAAAAATTTTACACAACTAAACACACCCTATAAGTCTTTGCATTATCTCTCTTTATTATTTTATTGATTTTTATTGGTTTTGTATAATGAAAAACTTTTTCTCATTAGGTCAAAAGCTTTTGTAAAGCTTTTTATAAGAAAGATATGACACAATTTAATAAAAAAGCTTTCGGAAAAAGCTCTTGTTGTGGATGTTCTAAAGAGCTAGTAATTGATGCTTCCACATCCGTACAATTTTTCAAGTTAGCCAAGTCTTGAGAAGAGGGAACGGAAAAAACAAACGGGTTGGTGAATATTTATGCCTAATGGCGACTAATAGGGTTGGATTATTTTCAGTTTTCACCACCTTCAATGTCATGTCTAATGCATGAATTACCCGCTACTATACTATCTTATATTCTAACGCATAACGACCAAGTTCCCATCTACTTACCTTTAGCAATGATCTAAAAATAGCTAATACTCGCTAATATATCAAAAGTTAAAGGGAAAAACAGATAAAAACGCGGCTTAGTGTGACTTTCAAGATCAGAAGAAAAGGATTGAAAACGAAAGATTTTGAGTAGGGGTCTCCCAAATTAGGCTTGATTATGAACCAAATCGATATACAAGTAATCGATGGCCAACATGTGGTATCTTATGTGTTACGTCTGCGACGAATGTGGTTGTGCTTTAATCAAATTAGGCATAAAGCAAAGCCAAACCTGAATTAAAACGGTGGTTTGTTTGGGACCTAATTTTTAAATTATAACAGCACACTCCGTATAAAGTTAAATTTATAAGGAAAAATATAATTATGGATTATAGTTATGGTTTTGATTAGGAAATAGGATAGGGAAGTGGGTAAAGTCTAAATACCAACCACTGCCCTTATGGCTACCTAACTGATAGCAACAATAAGTGTGTGAGATGGAAACAAGGAGGAGGGTACTGATGGAACAAGCAATTAATGCATGAAGTTAGACGTCTCAACTATATCTATTTTTTATTTTCATTGCTATTACTATATTTTTATCTTTCACGTTTTCCCTCGTGTTTTTCACTTTCAAAATTCTTGGTAATAATATTTTATATGGTAAAATAAATGTGGGAGTAACAATGTTTTGAAAACCGGTTGAGTCAGTTCGGTCCGATCAGAAAATTCAACCGGTTGAAAACCGGTTTAGACTAAGTTTGACCAGTTAACAAATCGACAAATTTTCCGGTTTTGACCGGTTCAACGGGGACCGGATCGGTATTTTATTTTATTTTTTTAAAAAACGTGTTTTTGGCCGGTTGAGCTGGTTCGATTCGACCGGTTTGATCGGAACTATACCCCTCACCATTACGATTCAAATTCCGGTTTTAATAACATTGGGGAGCAAATCTTATGTTTAGATTCAACAAGTGTCCTTTAGGACATCCTTAATGGTGATTGAAAATCGATTGGTCAATTTGTGCTATATCAGCATCAAAACTGATTGACCCTGCGATCAATGACACCATCACTTTAATTATTGAACCTACATTTACGAATTACTACCTTTATTTATATACACACAAAGAAAATAATAATAAAAAGTCGATTGGGAGTCGAATATCCGATCCCCAAAACCAACGAGTGAAACTAACCAGGGCGTGCCATTGGTGTCATTCAAGTGACGACCGTCGACGTAAAGTTGATGGACGCCATTAAAAATGCTCTTAGAAAAAGTAATTATGGCGATCATTTATAACATTTGAAGGATTAACAAGCAAAGCCCTAAGAATGCTCTTAGAAAAATTAATTATGGCGATCATTTATAACATTTGAAGGGTTAAACAAGCAAAACCCTACAACAAATTTATCTTTGTTGTAGACTCTCTATAACTAAATAATTATTGTACAACTAATGATAATGGATAACATCATCCATTGATTTTGCTAAAAAAAATTTCCGCAGAATTTCTTTAGACAACGTATCAAAACTTAATTAGCTAGTGAAACATCTACAATCTACATCTATATTATAATTAAAAAAATAAGTCATGTATCAATATATTAGAGCACAAGGTGTGCTGTGACGTGGCGTCAATGTTCTTCGATGAGAGCACCGTGCCACGACGTTCTCCAATCCTGTGCCGGTGTTCTCACCGATGTTCTCGCAAAATTTTGATATCACCGTCCAGATAAAGACGCTGAATACTTCAACAAATTTATTTTTTATACACAAATGCATGCAAAAGTCACAGATTTTGTGTTTTTTTTGTTATTTATTAAATTTATACAATTATCTTTATTAAAAAATCAAATAAAACAAATAATAAAAACTTCAGAACATTGTCCAGATGACTGAGAATTTAGTTTCACCACACCACAAAATCCATACTTTCAACATTCTCCAGAACACTGTCTCAAAACACCGACACTACACCTTGTGCTCTTAGCGGCCACCATCGTGCAAATGCATAGAAGGTATTTCGAAGGATCTTACCTTTTCCCTCAGAAATACCCTTAGAATATATTTGTGCCCATTTGTGTAAAAATAGAACGTACATCAGACTGTTGTGCCCATTTAATTCCTTAACTTCGAAAAAGTTTTGTTTTTCTTTAATATACCAAAAATAAGTTTTTTTGTTTAACAACGGCAAACCCGTTCACTGGTTTGTATATAAATAAAATTACTTGCCATTTCACATATTTTATCATCAATCTTATCATATATATTTTTTAAATAGACTAGTCAATAACTTTTCTTATTAGAGATCGATGAAGATGATGTTAAAGTTTTCATATTCGAGTCATGTAAAGAGAATCAACCTTTAGTGGCCAGTTAGATTGAAGTTATGATCCAAGTTCAGGCAATTCTAGTACTTTATAACCTTTTTCGACCCAACTCTTTGCTAGATACAATTAAAAGAAAGAGATGAAGAGTTGAGACCGCGCAAGTTTATTAAAAATTGGATCAGGCGAGAATTACAAGTTTGGAGAGAACTTTTCAAATTACACACATAAATATTTAGTGTAATTTATAATTTATTGGTTCTCTATGTACGTATATATGGTTAAGTGCCTGAAAATCTATATAACTATATCTTGATTTTCATTGTGTGTACGTTACAAAATTGACAGTCATTATATGTATGAAACTTTTTTTTTTATATACATTATGCGTATTTTGGTGACTTGTCAGCTTGTAAAGATGTCATGTGTCACCTTACATCTGATAACAAGTCACCAAAATACCCACAATGTACAAAAATAAAAAGTTTCGTATATATAATGTAAGTCATTTTTGTTACTTACACACAATGAAAATTAACGCATAGTTATATGCATTTTCAAGCACTTAACCCATGTAAATATATGTGACTTTCCACACACATATATGTGTATATAAAATATAATATAAGATATATGTATATCTATTATATATATATATATATAGAGAGAGAGAAGAGAGAGAGAGAGAGAGAGAGAGAGAGAGAGAGAGAGAGAGAGAGAGAGAGAGAGAGAGAGAGAGAGAGAGAGAGAGGATAAGATTAAATAGTGGAGAGTGTGGGAGAAAATTAGAGGACCATACATAATAAAGCAGAGGCGAAGTTTCAACATCAAAGTGGTGGGAGAGTTTTTGTTTGTAGCATGTCATGATCAAGTTGAACCCCAAAATAGTTGACAAAGTTGTTAACATAAACGCATGAATTTCACACAAGTGGCCATCCATCGTACCCGCCCAAGTTGATCGATCAACCATGACACATGAGAGAAACAGGTAGAATTTAGGAGACTATTAGCATACGTCAATTAAGTTGTTAGTTGGTACTAATAGTATATTTTCACGTTTTAATTAACTTGACTAAAAAATACTTATGAAAAGGATTAAGTTCTCATGATAGATAGTATTGGCAATTGTCACCGGTTTATATTTCGACCTTTGTGACACATTAACATATAGCCTTTTTTTTCTTTTTTTTTTCTTAACGTAATATGTATATTATTGTTTTTTTTTAATACAAGTACATAAGAAATGATAATTAATGTAAGGTAGAAAAGCAACATAGATAGGAAATTGACATTTTGAAAGAGATTGTCATGTGGGGTGGGGGAGGGGTTATAACAACGAAAAGGTGAATCAACTTTCATATATTTCTCAAACTGTAAGAACATGATTAGTTTGAAATTGGATATCACTAATTTTCTAGGAATGTAGATGAGTTTTCAAACCCATCACCTCGCTTGGGTTTGAATTTTGCTTCAAATCATGGATATAATTCCTAATTTTTTAGAACAAGCCCTTCAACCAAACACATTATATCATACACCTTCCCATATCATTTTCTCAAAATCCACAATCCAAACACACCCTAACTTATGTTTTTACATGCACCACATGGTTTGGAGGGAAAAAATATGGTGAGAAGTTGAAAGCTAAGTGAACCAACATGTCACTTACATTTTGATTTCTTTTACTTTCTTTAACCAATTTAAGAATTTAGACGTGTAGGTTAAAAATTGTTTAATCCCTTTTGTTAATCTCACTTTAGAAAGTAGATTCATATAAGAGTAAGTAATATCTAAAAGTATTAAATATTTAAAATGATTATTTTTATAGTGTTTGATAATTTCATGGGACCACATTTTTTGTTGTTGGCTTTTTTGCAAAGGCGATATTTTGAAGAAACCACTAGCTAGTCTTCTAGAAGCACATACCTCCTAAAGAAGAACAACCACCTATTTGCATGCACAAGAAAAGTTACACCCACCAATATCGAATTTCTTCCTAATATTCCAACAACTTAGCTCATCAAAACACACTCTTTTATATGATCATTAATATAAAAAAGGCCATATTTACCAATTTACTTATTTATTTTTTTTTATCTTTTTTGAAAAGGAAAAAAGAAGAAGATCGAAGACTTTGTTAGTTTCTTGTTTGCGCAAACTTTGCAACCATTTGTAAAACCTTTGTTGATTTTCTTGTTCTCTTCCATGTTTACTGGCGTTGCAAGTTGGGTTTAATACACTTCCTTAAGATGTAGAAACTTGTACTCCATCTTTGCACCAACGAATGTGTTTCATACTAATTAATTTAAGGTGCTCAATTACTCTCGATTATTTATATCAAATGTAATATTTCTTTTATATGGATAATTCAATGGTCACCAAATCGAACAAGAAACCAAAGTTAAATGACATGTTTCACACAACGATCTCTACGTGTTGATTAAAGAAAGTCAAAGTTATAAGTTGATAAGTACCCCTACATCCGAGTAAAAGTTTCCACTTTTACTATCCACATTACTGAGAACTATACATTTAGCAAGTTTCTTGATTTCGTAATTAAATCCAGAAACCATCAGCTCATTAACTCAATCTGAAAAGCATTACCTCAATCTTATCTATAACTACTTATAAAGAGTATTGTGTTCGAATCTTAAAGTTCTTATTTTTTTTTGACAAAATTACTCCTCTTAATTGGTCATAACCAAACATATCCATCTTTAAAATAGACCAAAATAGACAAATATTACCCAAAATATCTCTAATTATTTGATGTACAAATTCAAAACATCTACTATTTATTACTTTGTACTTCTTATTTTCTTATCTATATTAATAACCCGTATATGAATCATCTCCATATAGTGTTAGTTGAATATTCGCAAAAACGAAGTTATAACCTTAATAACTATCCGCTTCATTGCGCGGGCACCATGCTAGTATATATACTTTTAAAAGTGAATCTTTATTTAATTTATTAAATTTAGTGATAATAAAAAGGCTAAACTAAACAACGAATCCACATATGTATTGCTCTTGAAGTACACTTCATGGAATAAACTAAAATTATATTCTCCAAGGAATTGAAAAAAAAATATGATTATTATTTAACATTGTTGGATGTGGATGAATTATGAGAAGCTCACCAAAAAACTCAATGCGGATGTTAGTTCCAACAACACAATTAAACTGATAAATAAATATGGTGTATTAAAATATAAAATAAAAATACTTAAAGTTGTTCAAAGTATGCACAAAAAAGAAGCCAAAATCACACCTTGTGTTACTTTACTTTATGAAGTACGTGACCTCACTTTACACCTACCTAAAGTACAACACCTTGTATAATTGGGCATCATCTTATCTCTACGATTTCTATTGTTGGTACCATACACATGAAATCCATATTATGGTGTAGTGATCGCTCATAATCAATTCTCATCTGCTTATTGTTGAATTTTGCGGCCTTTAATCGAATCCAAAGATTCTTTTGAAGACGATTTCAATTGAAAATAATTATGTTAACAACATGTTTATCTTTTAAACGGACCAACACTAAAAAGTAAGCAATCTCAAACTTCCCATAGCGGTTAATCATATCATCATATCAGTTCTTCTCGAATTGAGCCATGAACCAAATTCAAACTTCATGCTACCGATTTAAACTTGTATTTCCCCCTTTTAACATACATTTGATCCTTTAATCAACTTAAAAGAATGGTTTAGACCTACAGTTGAATTTTGTTTTGAATGGAACAAAGAGGCAAACCGAGTATGCTCGATTTTCTTTTACTTTTCTCTCTCTGAATTTCGGTTATTAAACATTATCAAAAGTAGCATATATTTCTATTCTATCAAATAGGCTTTTGTCCTAATGATGTAAAAATAGCATATCAATACAAATGTCATATTTCCACTATTATTAAAATAAATAAATTAATAAAAGTGTATGATCGATATATAGGTGTGACCAATTTGAAAGATCATTTAATGTAGTTGAAAACTTGAAATTACTGAATTTTGGGTTGTTTGATGAAATAAGGGAAACTAAATGTGTACGTGAATAATTGACATTTAATCACTTAAACTCTAACTAAACTAAATAGTTAGTATTACATCACATATTATAATACCTTTTTAGCATGTAATGTATGCAGATAATTGATCACTATATTTATACATAAGAAAAGATACATAAATCCATTTAGAATTCGACGTCAACACTTGATGTATCACAACTTAATACTTAATCGATATGCATATTCTGTTTTATGCATACCCTGTTTATGAAATGTATTTGTGATTTGTTGTCTTTCTCTAA
Organism: Pseudognaphalium luteoalbum; assembly: GCA_963422505.1. Classification (NCBI taxonomy): domain Eukaryota; kingdom Viridiplantae; phylum Streptophyta; class Magnoliopsida; order Asterales; family Asteraceae; genus Pseudognaphalium; species Pseudognaphalium luteoalbum. Next base: position 106,401,297 of record OY730196.1, read on the forward strand.
TTCTTTGCATATTTTCACCTCAAATTAAATTTAAACCCCCCAATTGGTGTCAGTTGGAGTTGGTCAAATACGGAGTATATATAAAATTTTTAAATGGAATTCTATAAATTCATGTTGTGTCATTAAGTCATTAACATTATATATTCTGACAACAAAATTTACATAAATCATTCTACAGCTTTATCTTTAGTCCTTTTCATTTTTTTTGAATTTTTTTATCCTACGATCCATACCACTTACTTTTTTTAAATTACCTTTTCTGTAATTTATTTCATCATTTTTTCTTACATTCTGTACTATTCTGTATTTTTTTGGTACTTTTTATAATTTTTTATTCATTAAATGGTATAGCAAGTAATTTTAAATGGTATAGAAAGAATTTTCCATTTTCTTTCATAATATTTAAAAATCTATCAATTTCACTTTAGAGGTGTAAGTATTGATACATATTTTAGTTATAAGTATAAGCTATCGAAACTTATACTAGTGACATATATAACTTTATTAGGCATTATCTATCTAGTAAATGATCATCTAGAAGGCTGGACTATTTATAAGGAACTAACAAGTATAATATGATAAGCATTTTATAAGTGAAAGTGAAAACAAAAAGAGTAACATATATATTTATTTATATAATAATAATAATAATTCTATAAAATATGGTTGTTAATATCATCATCATAACACAGGCCACCAGCCACTCCCTCAAACCTGTCTCACCAACTCGCATCTAGAAGCAATTATAGGGTCACTCTTCTCTCTCATCCCCCACCCCCCCTTCCCCTATATAGTCAAGATATATATACATACACATATCTGTATCTATATCTATATCTATATCTATATCTATATACGTATAGTCAAAATATTATAAAACCCCACATCAAGTTCTTAAAATGGCCGGCCTTTGCTCTCCTTACATCTTTGAGATCAACCAAAGGCTATTTTTTTCTTGACAACCCCACAAAAAGAAAATAGAACAGAGAATTGTTATTATTATTATTATTATTAACCCACAAATATTTGGAATTGAATTTAATAAAAAAAGAAAATGGGAAGATCACCTTGTTGTGAAAAAGCACACACAAATAAAGGAGCATGGACTAAAGAAGAAGATGATCGGTTAATTGCTTACATAAGGGCTCACGGTGAAGGCTGCTGGCGCTCACTTCCGAAGGCCGCCGGACTACTCCGCTGCGGCAAAAGTTGCCGTCTCCGGTGGATTAATTATCTCCGGCCTGACCTCAAACGTGGCAACTTCACTGAAGAAGAAGATGAACTTATCATCAAACTACACAGTCTTCTTGGGAACAAGTAAGTTTATAAATTCATCAAAGTTTTGATTTTTATAAATCCGATTGACGTTTTTAATAATTCCCGGTTGTTTTTTTAAAAGAAACTAAGTGCCCCAGTTCGTAGAATTTGAAAATATTATAATTTTGTTTTTTCTTGGTAACAAGTAATTAGTTTCTTCAAAATTTCTGCAAAGTTTTGATTTTTATAATTCTAATTGATATTTTAAAGAAATCCCAGTTGTCTTTTTTAAAAATAATTCGTTCCCAATTCGTATAATTTCAAATATATTTTAGCTAACGGTGTTCAATCTTTTCTTTATAAAAAAATAGGTGGTCTCTAATTGCTGGAAGATTACCTGGGAGGACTGATAACGAAATAAAGAACTACTGGAATACCCATATCAGAAGAAAACTTCTGAACCGGGGAATTGATCCGGCGACTCACCGGCCGGTCAACGATAGTCAAACTAATAATCATCACACTACCCCCACCACAAACATCAATAACAAAAGTTCATCTTTAGATATCACCACAACTACAATATCTTTTGCAAACGCTACTTCAAATCATATTGTTAAAGAAGAAACGGAAGATGACACAAAACATAATTCTGACCGCAAAATCAAGACTTTGTTGCCGGAGATTCAAGAAAGATGCCCGGATTTAAATTTGGAGTTAAGAATTAGTCCACCTCATCATGAGAACAATAATAGCTCATCATCTTCATCATCATCATCATACATGCAACCACAAGTTGAGCATGTTCATTACAACAATCATCATCATCTATATCAACATCAACATCATCAGGCATTAAAAACAGGTGGAAGAAGTTCAAGTGTTGGTGGGAGTAATAGTACTACCATTTGTTTTGCATGCAGTTTAGGTATACAAAATAGCAAGGAGTGCAGTTGTACCACAAGTCTAAATGGTACAACTAGTAACAACAACAACACTGGTTATGATTTCTTGGGTTTAAAATCTGGTGTTTTGGACTACAGAAGCATAGAGATGAAATGAGGTCTATATCTGGATTTTTAAAAATATACTAGTAATCTTTTTATTATGTATGGAATATATTTACTCTTATAACATATTGAGGAAGAGAGATTTCTGTATTTCATCCTTTTTTCTCTCTTTAAAATATATTTGTAGTTGATTTCCCTTTTTCTTGATTTGTATAATTATATGATCTAATAGTAGTGTATTGAGATTATTAATCAAAATAGCAACCTAGTATACTAGTATGGTATAGATAGTTAGATACTCCTTTTTCAATTTTTTTCGTTATGTAGCAAAAGATTGTGTTCCTCTTTTGAATTATTGTTTTCATGTGTCAAGAGATATGATTATCATGGGGAATTATTGAATCTTGAATTGGTGAATTTTAATAAATTAGGTGATAACTATAATCTTTTTCTTTTGCAAGATACTTGTACATCATGTAGTAAAAATGGTACATTTGGTTGAATAGTACTGTAGTAGTAGAATTTTAACTAATTAAATAGGGATTTTGTCCCATTAAGATAAAAGGGTAAGCATATGTCAGATCTCCTACCAGTTTCTTGAAAAGAGTTTTGTACTCTTGTTGCAAGGGTTGTTGCAGAATGTTGCATTGGATAGATAGATAGGATAGATTGCAATTATAAAAGCAGTAGATAATTAGCATTTAATAATTTTATTTGGTATAGGAGTCCAATGAAAGATATAGAAAAAGTTAAGTGATAGGGCCATGTGCCCACCTAATTCTCTTTAGTTTATATTGGGTCCAACCCCATTTAATTTTTTTTTATAATAATTATAATATATTATATTAAAAACTCTTAACTTCACAACAATGTTATGATAATGACTTGTATGACATGTATCTGATATCTCTAAATTGGAAAAAGAATATATTAATCTTGAAACAGTATATTAATGATGCCTAGTAAATCTTGTATTAACAGTTTTGAGTTCTTGACATAAAATTGGTTTGTCCGGTTTAAACGGTTTCGGTAGGCTTTTAAAATCTACACCCTTGTGTATTCTATAGTGCAAATCACTACAAATTACAGTCATACTTAAAGTACCCACCATGTCAATTCATGGTGTAAATTAGTTGGGGTATTGATATATACAACAAACTTTTTGATGTATACATCAAATGATATGTATAACTTTGTTGTACTGTACAGTATATATATGCATAAAGTTGTATCCATCAAAAAAACGTGCTGTATGTATCACTGACCATTACTTGTATCTCATTTGATTTTCAAAAACCTTTCCTTAAAAAAGAAATATTAAATCTTAAACAGACCATAGCTAGCGAGGTTGTATTAGTTGCTAGATATCTTAAAGTTTTACTTCAAGTGTTATTCATTGAGATACGGAGAACATACATATTTGGGTGACCAATAGGGGTATATCCGTATATATTCCTCCGTCTCAGTCAAAGTGTCTTCTTTGCCTCTTTGATTCGGCACAAATTTTTAAGATTCTTCACTAACTACAAATTTCACAAGTTAAATATTATATCTGTCTGCTAAAATCATTTTGGATTGGTTGGAATAAGCATGAACACTTGAAATGAAATAACTAAAAATAGAAATGTTGACACTTCAAGACGTATATTAGAAGTAAAATCATTACTATGCTTGTCACTGAGTCCGTTAACTATTTATAGTTAAATGAACAAACATGAATAATGTTCTTTTGTTTGTATGCTCGTTCAACAATAAATGTTAAGCGAACAAAAATGAATAAGACTTGTTCGTGTTGTGATCAGTTCTTTTAGAGGTCTACTCATCCCAAAATCGTTGCCTTTACCTTTTGCTTCTAATTCCCAACTTAGAATTTGTGCAAAGAGATTGTATGCGTTAAGTTATTTCTCCAATCATCACATTCACACGACAAACAAAACAGCCAACCGCAAGTGCAATTTACAGCCTTGTGAAGGTTAACAAAGTATATATATACAATCTATTTCTTTAGATTCATTCAATCGTTCGATACATATTGCACTTGAAAATCAGTGAAGCTCGAACTAGAGATAAATGAGCTCCGAGATAGAGTACTTTTTTAATTACTCGGCTCGTTAACGATCCTACTTGTCAAATGCACATTCAACTATCAAATACAAACCTGTTTACATGTTTCACTCGCATATATTCAAAAGCGTGATGATATAACACTGGAAAGAGGTGCAGGACGAAAAAGGACCTTAGTTTTGATAGCATTGTTGTATCCGGAGATCGAGTTACAACATGGAAACATAATCGTATAGGAAATGGTAGTTTTGTAAATAACGTACGGAAACATGGGGAGAATGAGAATTCTACTTTAACTCGAAGAAGAGAAAAACATCAAATATCCATCCACACACGCTACCAACTCCACCCTTTTTGGGGCGGTGGTTGGCAGCCGCCGACGTCATGTCATGTTACCGGTTGCGGCGGCGGGACCCACTTGTGGGCTACACCTTATCACCAAAATGGGACCTGCAGGTTTTTTGTTGTGTATTTTTTGTTTTCTGTCAAGCTAGCTTCTCCACATATTTAATCCTTATCCTTCCTTTACTTAATGCTCAACTATTTACGATTGAAATTGAAATGATTAGCAAAATATAATGCAAATTAAATGAATTAATGAAATAGATGATGTATATATGAAATATATAAACTTTTGTCACATATTTCTTAACAGTTTATAAATAACAAATGATGATCCGATCAAGGTTGTTTAATCCTATCAACCGTCCCAAAATGATTGTTTCGTTTTGACTTTTTGAAGTTTTAACTTTTCAACTTTAAACAAAATATTATATATGAAATATAGATGATCAAGTCAAGGTTGTTTAATCCTATAAACCGTCTCAAAGTAATTTTCATGTTTTGATTTTATGAAGTCTTTTTTTTCCTGCTTTGAATTAAAAATTTTTGTTTGTATTGTATGATACTTGATGATAACTATATTACTGAATATAATACATTTAAAACCTATTTCATACATATATTTTGCATCATGTATTATATAACTAAAACAAAATATTTAAGATCAAAGTTGAAAATGAAAGATTTCAAAAAGTCAACATTGTACAATTATTTTAGGACGGAGGAAATAATAGAATAATAGTTTCGGTTAATTTGTAGTTTAAGAAAATGCTAAAATGAAATTTGTTAATGATATGATGTAGGGGTTAGTGCACGAAAATGTAATGAACTATGCTCTGATATTTATTGTATGTAGCGAACTACTCGGACCTTAATTGTATGTAACAAACTTTCTAATTTCCTCCATTGTATGTATTTTGGTCAGATTAACGGTTCTAAAGGACGCCACGTGTCGGACTTATATAATCAACACGTGGAATAAGTAAGGAAATTAGAAGTTCGTTACATACAATGGAGGAAATTAGAAAGTTCGTTACATACAATGGAGGCCCGAGTAGTTCGCTACATACAATGAATGTTAGAGCATAGTTCATTACATTTTCGTGCACTAACCCCAATTATGTATTTAGCATTCGAACGTTTCCAGGAATTATGTTTCTTTTATGAGTACGTACGTGTACTATTTTGTACCCCGTGCGATAGGCTATTGGGGCCCAACTTATATCATACGAGTCTTAACTCTTACGTTCATGTATCCGATGTAAGTTGTAAGTAAGGCCGCTCCCAACCCTTTCGTCGGTTGGTCGTCGGTTTGCAAGTGACGAACCGACGGGGATGGCACGCCCTCGTCGGTTTCGTCCGTCGGTTTCAAGCTTCGGATATCCGAAATTCCTTCGGGGTTGAGTGGGGCCAACGATGGTTTTTTCCCTTTTTTTTTTGCTTTTAGTGTGTAATATTAGAGGTAAATTGATAAATGCGGGATCAAAAGTTTAAGTGACGGAGCAGGGATGGGAGTGGTCAGTCAGTTTCAGTCAGTTTTCTAAAAAAGCTGACGTGGTGCTGACGTGGCTCCGTCAGTTTCAGTCAGGAATGGCCTAACAAGTAATTTTTAACCCGTGCGTTAAAGAGAACACTTTAAAAAGACTCATATAAGACCCAAAACTATCGTCTAAATACGGTTTGATTCGTTTGATTATTGATTCTTATTAAATAAACTTTAGTGATTTTGCATCTTTTTAGTCATATGCATTTCTTCGTATTCTATTAATCATTAAATATTATTTCCTTTACAGTAGCTTGTGTGTGTTCTTTTCATTGGATTAAAGGTTTTTCAAATGTTTTACAACCTATGTAATTTTAAAAAACAATTTATGGATGCTCGTATTGTATTCATACTCTCTTTCATTTACTTATTTATTAAAAAGAATATCATGATTAATTTGTTCTAAATTATAAAGAAAATCTTAGGTTAAAATAATAACAAAAGTAAATGATGGGTTATCTAAGTCAAAGTGTCAAATAGTATAAACACCCAGATTTTATTTTGTTATCCCAAAATCTTCCTAACATTCATCTCTTTGAAATTAAACACAACTTAATATTTTTACAATTTTATATTTATCAAAAAAAGAAAAAAAAAAAACACACTTGTAATAATGTGATTGAGTCATATACTATTCATTTAATTGTAACTCCATTTAGCTTCTTGCTAAATGTATGAGCTTTTAATTGGACTTGCTTTCAACTAACCATACGACTACGAGTTTATGTAATCGCGTAACGCTAGTTTATTTACAAGTAATATATATATATATATATATATATATATATATATATATATATATATATATGTGTGTGTGTGTATTTTTTCTTTTTGCAAGTTATCGTATACTACTGTATTATAGCAATAATTTTCTCAACAATGACTAGATGGACAAATTATTTATTGTTGAAATATATATATATATATATATATATATATATATATGTGTGTGTGTGTGTGTATGTATACTTTTTTATTTTTGCAAGTTATTAATATATATATATATATATATATGTGTGTGTGTATATGTATGTATATTTTTTCTTTTTGCAAGTTATCGTATACTACTGTATTATAGCAATAATTTTCTCAACAATGACTAGATGGACAAATTATTTATTGTTGAAAAAGATGAAGGATGAGTTATGGTAGTTGACATTATTTATTATTAAATATTTCATGTGACAAACTTTGAAATATCGTGACTTATTACATTTATATAATTTATTATTTTGATTTAGTTAAAACTTACGTAAGTATTATATGCCTGTTGATATTCTAGAGTGTTTCTGCAATTAAAAATGTTTGGAGTGGATTATTAGCATTTGTTTTTTATTGATCATCAAATTATACACACGATAGAAGTTTGAATGGGTCATTGAGAAAGTTTTAGACCTTTTTAGTGGGGTCTTTGGGATTATACAGTATCATAAAGGGTCTTGTGTACGTCCCTCAATGTTAGTCTACGTGACAAGTACATGCAACATAAAATATATGCTCTCAGTTCAATTTCCGTTCTCATTACCTTTTTAATTATGAGTTACGTGATTTACTTCTTTCATTTCATGTTGAATGTGAACATGGACAAGTCAAAGGAGACTAATAGCGGGTTGGTTAACTATTTTTGTTGTGAAGAAGACATATCGGAGGATTCTTAGTATAACCTTTTTTAGAACTTATTTCTTTCTTTCTTTAACACGTATATTATGACCGATAAACACCATCTGCCTCACTATTTGTTTCGCTATCCATGTGATATTGACTTATCTCTTATCTTTTGCATGAGATGGGGTGATAAGTTGGTAAAGGCCGTCATAGAGTTGTTAATCGTTTTTCTAGTAAAGAGGACATATCGTAGGGTTCTTACTTCTTAGCGTAACCTTTTTCGAACTTTTATTTCTTCAAATGATTTATCAGCTACAAAATGATGCATGTTATGACCAAGAACTCAAGAAACACTATATGTTTCACCATTTGCCTTGCTAAAATAAACCACACGAGTTAATGAGATAAACAAAGTAATAGAGGGTTGTATAAAACGAGGTAAGTGGAAATTGCTCTTTTAAAACGACTAATTCAAGGGAGAAGGGTTAAATGGGCGGGCCCATTAGTGATAACATGGAATGGATGGTGTTGCTCGTGGAAATGGAAAAGGTGTTGGGTTGTGGGCCAGTTATATGGGCCCACTTCGTTGAGTCAACTACCTATCGTTTTCACATAAAAAAAATTAAAAATTAAACCTTTAAAATTAATTTACCTTCTACACATATGTAATCTGAATAAAAAAAACTAGTATTAAAATTATTTGGGTTACCAAAGATTCTCATGTCAACTTCCAACTATTTGCGTCACCTGATTTTATATGTAGCGAAAGATAAGTCTGGATGAGTAATTTACCTAAACAGTTGCTAGAAAAGTAATAAAAATATGTCCACGTGTCACGTTGTATATAAAATTTCCATTATAAAGTAAAACTAATACTTCAGCAGCTAGTCAAAAGTAATTAAGTAAACGTAGGGAATGGACAGGTTTGAAATATTATAATGTTGTTAGTTGGATGAATCCTTCTAGAATGTTATGTTTTATATCACATTTATGTAATGTAATCATATCTTAAATAAATTTATTTATATATATATATATATATATATATATATATATATATATATATATATATATATATAATAAAAATGTACATTTTGGTTTGGTTTCATAAGAATACTGTACTCGGTCTTCTTCAATCAACATTCAACATTTGGATTATCAACTACGATTCTTTAATTACATCTGTTCTATATGCCTAAACAATTTTTTTAATACACTTTTTCGCGAAGATGTGTATCAATGAATGATACAACAAATGTCAAGATTAAAAGGATAATTATAGGATCGATTGATACCAAAACATTTATAAAATAACATGTAGTCTTTAACTTCAAATCGTCAACCACCGTAAAATTGACAATCACCTACCGTTAACCAATTAAATTAGTCTTTTTGCCGCTACTTGTCAACTAACTAACCATGTATTTTAGCATAACAATACGGCCATACGGGTGATCTTTAGCAAAATCCATAACTATATTATATCGATAATGTTGAAAAAAACATTCTTAACTAAAAAGAGAGGTTAAAGCGAACATTATCCTTTACAGTCGCGTACAATATGTAAAATGTATTATGCATATGTCGTACAAACTTTTTGAAAGTCTGTCTTTGATATAAGTAGTTAATAATAGCTTAATGATCTGCTTTATCAACAAACCTAATTGATTGCTCTAAAAAGACAACTTCAAACAAACACAATACCTAATTATTAATATAATTAAACTCATACGTAATTCCAATCTCCCAAGGTAGGTAAGGTGAACGAAAAGCAAAATGACGTTTATTTGTCTGTTTCTTTTCAAAATCAGCAATTAAACTAACAGGTTACGTATGTTAATTAACGTTATGACAAGAGAATGACTGTTTCCTCTTGTCAACGTAAGAATAGAATGTATAGAATAAGACGGATTTTTCCATGGATTGAATGGGGACAGAGAAATTGTCAATGTACCGACGTGCAACGGCAAAGAATTTGTAGGTTTTGAAGATAACACAATGCATATAAAAACAAAACATGGTTTTCGGAAGTCACAAGTATGTGCGATTTAAAGGTGGTACGTAATAGCATTTAGGTACTCGTATTAAAAAGTGATGCACATCAAAATGAATTAAAGGTGTAACTTTTGGGTGTTACTTGTAGAATCTAAGTCGCCACAAAATAGAGCGGAGGAATCGTTAAGATGCGGTATCGCAAGCTACAGATAACTTCTTTATATAAATTATGGTTAAAAGGTATTTAAAGTTAAATTTTCTAACATAGTTTAAGTGCTAATCTAAAAAATATTGTGATGGTAAGCTTGGGTAATAAGGGCCATTAAAGTAAACAAAATCTAATAAGTCGAATTCTCATTGATGCTAAAATCAGTCCATTATTTAGAAACTAACAGGGGAGGGGGAAAAAAGAGAAACTTAAAAAGTTAAGATAAAATTCGATAGATAGGAATAGGAAATTAGGAAGTAGACTCAAAGTCAACTCATTTGTGATGGTCTCAAGCCCAGCTTTGGACTCAAGCCCAGCTATACATATATATAATCTTAATTTACATAAGCCCATTTAAACAGTAAATGGACCATATCTGTTTTTTAGCTTTAATTATGTTCTTCTCTTGTATATTTGTAATATACAAACCCGAGTATGTTCGACTGCAAAAATGTAAATCACGAATATGGTCCACAAATGCTTCTCAACCTACAAAAGTTTATATTCTAACAAATTTTGGTTCTGGTTGACTAATTGTGTCATTCATACCATTGATTAGGTTCTTTTAAATAAATTAAGGTCAAAATGCTGAAAAATAGAACATATATGTCAACTTTTTGTCACTTGGGTATCTTTTTTTCACTGTTACATTAAAATGATTGTCATTTCTGCGTTTTTCCAATATTTAAACTTGAGGCAAAAGTTTGAAGTTGATGACCGATTGCTTACTAGAGCCCTTAAGGCAATTTACATATGAAATGCGACTTAAGTGGTGGAGTCATATAGATATTATGTATGTCACATGCTACGAGTCTGTTTAACAGATGAAGTGTAATTATTTTAAAAAGGAATATTAAGTTTTCTATGAGTGTTACGGGTTAAAACAATTTAGGCTTCCTGTTTTTTAAATAATTACTGGTATCCCGTTTTGTATATTATTTAAGTAAACTGGTGTCTATACAAAATTAAGTTAATTGATTGTATGAAAGAAATCATTTTATGAGTTATTTTAAGTTTTGGATCTGCCACTCAGTGCTAGGAAATATTCATTAAACGAATTTAAAAATCAATTAAATTCTATCTGTGATCTCATCTAGTCCTTGTTATGTGTTGACATTCTTTGATTTAATTGTCATAGCAATTAGTACATATGATTATGATATGTCTCATAAAAATGCATCTGTTGTCCAAATAACTTGAGAAACAGTTAATTGGACCATCTGTGCCATTACATTATTAGAGAAAACAAGAACAACACTAATTTCAAAATCAGTACAGGAAGTTATATCATTAGTACAATAATTAACATTAAACTACATAGTGGATATCTAGTGATACTGATAAGAACAAGCTAGAGGCATGTAGCTCCATAATTGAGTTATTAAAGCTCTAACCAATATGCCAAAAACATGATGTGCTGGGACTAATTATATTATTTAGGATCCGATCTCATGCTTCTTAGAGAATTTAATTAGTCTAGGGTTATTTTACCAAAAAGACCTTATCATGATCCATCAGGTTGATCAATCCCATATTTCAAATCAACATGATCCAATACGTGCTTTCGTTACTCAATACGCTATTCTTCAACCAATTCAACAAAAACGCTATCAATGATCATTTGGTTAAACTGGTTATGATAGTACAAAAGATTAGTACGCAGTTCAATTTCATAGAATAATAATACTTGATGCTAGCATGATCAAGGATTATTGTTATGGATGCACCTAAGTTTTGGTTTTAAAAAGATAGATAGATAATAATTTATAAGGGATTTAAGACTAATTTGGTCTTTATTAGACAGAGTAAGTAATAACCACTTGGATTAAATTATTTGGCTCTGTCTTGAATGACATCAAATCCCATCTCAGTTGGATCTGTTGCTTGGAGTTCATAGTGGATACCATCCAACACTCTTCTTATTCCATCTTTTGATGTTGCATATAGCATTTTTGCTCTTATTCTTGATGCACTTGGAGCCCTGAAACATGCATATACAAAAAATGCACATTTTTATTTTAAAAGCCTGATTTTGTATGTTGTTTACAAGATTTAAAACATTTGATATAGCTAGATTGAATCTACTGAAGTCTGAATACATTCGAGTTTTTTCATATCAGCAACCTAATGGAAATATATTATTCATATAAGGGTTTGGCTTACTGAGCTAAGCACACAAATAAAGCATTTCCTTTTTAAGAGTACCATTTTAACCATTACTTTTTTCAACAAAGTGATTGCCTTTTCCCTGTATATATAGATCTCATATATCCCATTACTACTTTTAGATGCTCTGGAAGGAAATAATAATAATATAACCTTACAAACAGTCAGATTTCATGTCTTCATAGATTTCATGCTTTAATATCATAATGAATTTGATTATTCTATTATTATCATTTAAAGATAGACCCTTTCAAGCCAAACACGTAACTAAGTAAGGTGATGAAATTAAATCTAACCGATTATTGTAATGTCGGTACAACATGTAACGTGATTTTGTAGTAGCAAAAGAGGTATTTTTATTGATCAACTTGTACTTGATTATAGTAGTGCTAATGTGCTCCATTACATAAAAATCAGTGCATTATTTATAAAGTCAAAGATAGAGTCACGATATGATGTTGTATCCTATTGTTATAAATCAGAGAATACGATCCTTACACTTTTATTCACTTTTTATAGTGGATCCTTCTTTTCATATTTGAAAGAGATCTAAAGCTCTTTATAATAATTTAATTGTTTTTATAAATCTTATAAGGTATAGCCTAGCTAGACAATATCAATTTAGATAGAAGATTGATTATCCAAATTGCGTGACATAAAAATAATAGTAACAAGTAAGAGGGAAAGAAAGAATGTGACGGACCATGCAATGAAGAAGATTTTGCTCTTATGGCAATTGTCAACGGTGACAAAATCAAAATCAAAGACGGCATAACGGCAATCATCGTCCGGAAGTGAAGCTTCGAGATCTGAGTAGCTTTCACCGGCACCACCAACTTTATCGACTGTCACCAGCTTTGATTTCTCATCGATCTTAAACACTATGTATCGATGAACTTTCTTCCATTTCATTTCCATAAACGAGTTCTTACATTCATCCGTCACCCACATTCCTGTCGTCGCCTATATAATAAATCATCACAAGCATGAACAAGTCATTTCACAATCCCATTTCATCTAGTTAAGCTGGATTTGAATACTTTTTTAAAATTTTCTAGTCTAATTATTAATATAACTTAAACTATTTAAATAGATCATGATATAATTAAGCTTAATGAATTCAAACGATTTACATCTTGAAAAAGTAACGAGTGAAGTTTGGTGGAGAAATACGTACCATCTTGAAAGCCATAGCCATGATCGATGAATAATCTTGTAGATAATAACGTGTGTGTGTGTGTGTTTTTTTAAGGTGAATCAAGTGCGTGGAAAAAAAATTAGGGAAGAGTTGGGAAGTAGGACGGAATTTGGCGGGTGTTAGAATACGGAGATTAGATTATATACATGAAGCGTCACTAAATGCCCCTAATGTTGAATAGAATTACAGTTTTACCAAACTATGAAGAAAAAAAGCAGATGGTTGACTTATTATGACTCAGGCGTTGACTTTGTCCTTTTGAAACACGAGTATACAATTTATCAATTTCACAGTAGCAACTTTGTGTCACTAACTAATGTATCTTTATGGCTTGGATAGGTTTAGTGACAAATACTACATAACATATTAACTTCGGTTAGGTTTGCATACACATGCACTTATCACGGTTTCAAGAGTAATTATTCACTCATTGGTCATCATGCTTGGTACACTCTCTAGTTAATTAGCTTCTTTTATAATACCACTTCCAACACAAGTGTTCTAGGCGGACTTCGGCTACCACGACGCCATAAACTCTATAGTGGGGGTTGTGTTGGCGGCGTTTAGGTTGCGAAAACAGAGAAGGTGACGCCAAAAGTAGTGGGGTGTGATTCTAATTTCCTAAATTAGGCAATTTTGGAAATCAACTTATCTTGGATGCAAGTTACTTGATGAACAAATTTGAGTTTGTGCTTATAAATAGGCGTTATTGTGTTAGGGTTTTTGGTGAGGTCGTTGAGAGAAAAAGAGAGATGATATGAGATTCGTCTCCCTCCGTCCCGTGTGATGGTTTCGGTGATTTAATCACGACGGCGTGAATTCCTTTATTGCAATCTACCGTGAGAGTGGAGTGAGATCCGTGATAGTATTCAAGAATGTTGAGAGGAGCATCCATTCTTGTAATATTGTTCGTATGTAGTGAAATTTAAGTGGCCGCTGGTCCCATGATTTTTACTCTCCCTTGAGAGATTTTCCACGCAAAATATCGTTTGTTATTGTTTTTGTGTTTTGTATGCTTTTAAATATTGACTTATACAAGGTTATGTGAATTGTTGTTTTGGTGATCGATCTCGGAAGGTTGTATGAGATTGGGATCGATCCCAACAAAAAGTGAACCTGATTTATTTTTTCTTTTTTCATTTTATTTTCTTCAAACCTAAACACATTAATTATACCGTCTCCGCAACACATCACAACCTTATGTTATTATTATTGCATGTGCATAGGATAACATCATCTTATTTTGATGTGGTGGCATAACCTACATGGTGATACCATTGCAAGTAGTCTTATGTTATAAATACCTTTCTAAGTTGTATCATTGTAACATAATCGGTATCATATACTGAATGATCTGTGATTAGTCAAATACTGTATGTGTATTATTTAAAACCAATCTTTATCGTTGTTGGATCACGGATCTTGTGATACCCGGAATATATACTTATAGTCTTCTACATGTATACCCAGGCTTTTAATCAAGCTTTGGTTGACGTCCAATAATTTTGTGATCTTTGGAAACATCATCAGACTAATTAAATTGGTTGACAAATGTGCATAATATTTCATTTATACAAGTAAACCCAAGGAGTGGCCAAGTTAAGTTAGGTTATTTCACTGGTTAAAGAGTGAGCGGTCCAAAGTTTTACTCGGTTAGAATTTTGTATCTGGATCCCTAGAATTTGGTCGGACAACATGGGTACAAATTAAAAGAATAAAATAGATGTTGCTAGACTCGATCGTTAACTATCATTGTTTGGATCCCTAGAATTAATCGTCATATATGTTATTCTACGAGACACATGAACCGAAGATCTTGAAATGAAGATATGCAGAAGGGTACAATGGTCCCATCTTGGGATTTACGATATATCTACTTGAACTTGAGATCATTCCATTATATTCCTCAATCGATATCCATAAACTATAGTCTTTGAGTAAAAGCCAAGTACACCACATTCATCAATCCACTACTAAAAACCAATACCAAATTAACTTTAATAGCTTTCTAATTACAATTACAAAACCTTCAACAAAAATATAATATGATTCATATCATGTAACATACATAAATTTCCACATATAATCCTCAGGATGGAGCGTGTGGTTCAGTTAGTATTACCGGTTATCAACGTTTTTGCAAGAAGATAAACGGCCACCAAAAATATATATATTGAAGAATTTTTGGTGTCCGTTTATGATTTATATAAACGATATTATTGTTTGATATGTTTAGAAAAGTGTCACTATATACTTTTAGATGTTTAAGTGACTATGCATAATCAGCTGGCCTTTTAGTATAGTTAATTGTAAAAGGTATTCCTATTATCTAGGTAGATCATCAATATGAATCCAAATCTCAGCATGTATTTCCAATCCCAACTCCTTGAGTCTTCCCACATAATTGTCTAGCAGTGTGACTTAGTTTACCAATATAATAATCTTTATCTATTTGGATCATGATTGTATGTACAAATTTGTGTACATTGATGATTGATCGTACATATAATGTGTATCGATGGGGAAGTTCAACAAAAAACGTTTATAAAGACATTAATAAGATTTTGAATTTTTCGAATACAATTAACATCTATCCGCGTTCCAATTATAACATGCATGTATGTACCATAGTAATCACCATGATTAGATATATCATATATGCATAGTCATCCTTTAATAAACAACATCTATAAATAAGCTGGTAAAATAGATAAGAAGAGAGAAATGATTAATATGGAGGTAGTTAACAAACACTAAAATCTAACAAATTGAAAGTTAAAGTTTACCAAATGGGACATGGTCCTCACTACCAAAAAACAAACACCTTAATCAACCCCTCAACTTATCCCCATAACTCTCTTGATTTTACTTGAGCCATTCCAACCACATGTACATGAATAATCGAAATTTGTTCATAATAATCTAAACGATTTATTATTTTGTTATGTATTGAACTTTACACATTTTTACAATTGTACAAGTCGAACTTTAAAAACTTTTATTGCATATATTGAACTTCTAAATATCGTCTGTTGTATGTAAAAATTTCTTTTTGGTAATGTCAAAATAAGAAAGTTTCTTTTTTTGACCTTACCGAAAAAGAAAATTTACATACAATAGATAATAGTTACATATTGAATATATACAATATATACTTGTATTACATAACGAAACGATAAACCCTAATATAAATGTTTATTTTTTGATTAATTATTAGGAAACATTCTAGATAGACGAAGATATGCATATATTGAGGGTGGTGATTTGTACACCACCAAAAATTAGCCATACACCATTTTTATGCATTATCATGTTGTACTGTACAACACTGTAAAACAGCTTTAGTGGTGTATGACTTGTGGGCCAGGACGTATCACCACCCATATATCGAAGGTCATTTGACTCATGGGCCAGGACGTACAATTGTAGAACAGAGAAACTTAAGCTATATTAAAAACACATATATACGTCTCCTCTTGTGAGTTGTGTGATACATACATAATCCGAAGAACCGTGAGATCTCGAACTAAAATCGTAAACTTTATAAAGGCCGGATCAATGACCATGGACATGTCAATATATAATAAGCTACACATTAAACGTTTTAAAACCTTTTTTTACTAGACTTTGGATGTGGCTTCCCATGTTTGGGATTAAATAGAAAATAAATTATAATTATTGGACAGGATAAGATGTTTTACTATTTAGGTTTAATTGCATTGGATTCCCATAATTGCCACCTCAAGATGGATGATGTTTTTGGCTTTGTTCAAATGGATGTTATTTGCAAAACAACATTGTGATAGGAGTTGGTATGCATTGCCGGTCTTGTTGTCGATGAGTTGTGGTCAGTCAAAAAATCAATCAAGAAGAAAAGTCAATGCCTGAGTGTGCTGGTGTGTCTGATGTTCGTGGCATTGAACCAACTAGTTTGGACGACCTTTGTGGGGATTCTTCATCCAAAGCTTTTGTGAAACCTTCTAAAGTTATTGGTAAACTTATCAACATAAAGACGAAACATCAAAATGTGATGAAGAGTTTTGACGATTTATCCAAGGTCTAAATTTAAGTGATCAAGAACCATCAGAAGCCTAAATATGTAGTGAAATTGATAGCTTTCAATTGTTACCGTTTTACTGGAGGTGGACATATTTATGTTTGACGGATAATTTGCAAATGGGTTCTTTTTGCAAGCTGAATTGAGTTTCCTTGGTTGAAGATGTTTCGTGTTCTAGATCAGTTTTAGTTTCAGTTTTCTAGTATTAATTAGAAGTTGTTCTTTTGTTTCTAGTCCTATTTCATAGTGGTTCAACGGGTTAGGTTCTTTCATTGTATTTTTCATCTTCTATAACATTGTTGAAGTTATTTATTTTATATATTCATTGTTCCCAAAAAAAAATTAAATCAAAACATAAAGCAGTTAGCCAGATCCATGGGTGGGCACCACAAACACTCGGAGTTGATATATATAACACATAAATTACTTCATACAACAAAACTTTACATTGCTATATTTGTATCCTGTGCTATAATCATTGTACATATGTTTAATTTTGAATCAACTTTTTTGTTGCATGTATCACTACCCCAGACACACAGCCAGCCACACAATAATAGTATGTGGCCAGGACTGGTCACCTTTATAACCCGAATTGAAATCGAATACAAAGTTGGGCCTTATTTATGCTTCTCAAATTGGGCTTTTTAAGAAGCTTTTTCAGACTCCCACCAGCCCACTAATGTTAACAGTAAAGTTCGTGTAAATGTGTAATTGTGTCAAAGTGTCAAACAATCAAACATCACATAAATTAACAAGAAGTCAACAACTAAACCAGAATAATTCTGTACACTTTAAAAAGTGATATCCACATCACAAATGTACTATAATAAAAGCTTATAGAGTCGTAGTAACGTTGATTGTCCGGCGTTGGTGTACTAAGTCAATCCTCATTTTGTAGCCCGTGGATCTAATTTCGGTCAGGACAACTGGTTATGTCACCATTGATATAATTTCTATCTTAATAGGCTAATATTTAGCTTTCAAACACAAAGTAGATTCCTTTCTCCGTCCCAATCAAAGTGTTCACTTTGACTATATACACAATTTTAGGATTTCACTAATAACACTTTTCACTAATCAAATACCATTTCTACCCACTACAAACTTTTTTATTAGTTAATTAACAAAGTTGACACTTATAATGAGACAATGCAAATTAGTTTTCAGGACATTTTGTGTGAGACGGACGGAGTACAAAACTAATAAGGATAAGGTATCTCTACTCAATGTCGTAAATTTAATTGGTCAGTTTGAGTATAAGTTGGAGACATGTGAAGGCGTGGGATGGTAAGGTGTTTGATTATATGAACGAGTGACAACATCACCATGCCGCGCATGCACCCCAAGATTCATCCAGAGATTTTTTTAGTTGGTACCGAATAAAACTTTTTTATTATTATAATTATTAATTAATATTATAATAATAATAATTATTATTATTATCTATAACTAATTTATAATATTATCCTCAACCTACCTAGTAAATATTTCATCTATACTATATTATAAAAAATTTGAGACATTGTCTTAAAAGAAGTAATAGTAAATTACTATTATACTCTTTTAACTATTATTCTCAACTTTTGAATACTTATATTTAATGTAATTTATCATACAAATTAATATCTTATAATTATTTATCAATTACAAATGTAACCCCATAACCCTTTATAAACATTATTGAATATTTAATTATATCTTATTATTGTTTTAATATAAGTATCAATGAAAAATCATATGTTATCTACGAATTATACTTCGCCTTTATTTTGTGTCCTAATATATTAAGTATCCGTCATCAAGTTTTAAACTATAAAAAAGAATTCCTAAAAATCTATTTAATTTACATTTAAATATGTTATTCAACACTTAAGCATTTAATGTGAATTCAAGTATATACAAAAGTTAATATACCGCTGCTATATAACGGATTTGACCATTATAATTTTGAAAAAAAAGTAAAAATTACTATTTAACTATACAATAACAAATGCATAACTGGAAACATTTTATAACTATATTAGATATTAGTATCTTAATTTTCTTTTAACTTTCAATTATTATAATTAGGGATTGCTATGTGGGTCGAGTTAGGTTTGCGGGTCTAAAGTTCACAATCTAAATCTGAAAATAATTTGATAAACGGGTTAACGAGTAAAAAGTAACCAACTCGAATACGACCTGCATTGTTTTGGCTGTTGTGCCAGCCTGTTGACCTGGATTTTAACCCAAACACAATAAGATAAATTAAACGAGTCGGCGAGTTAAGACTTGAGAATACAACTCTTCCTCATTCATTTTCGTATAAAATTTCAAGTTGTGTCGAAAATTATCTCTGCAATGTAGAATCATTTGTAATATAATGCATATAAAATAATGGTCGAATTGGAATAATATTATTGTCTAACCCTTTACTCAAGTACGACATATCGTTAAATAAACCTATTATGAGCAAAATCTTTTGTTGTCGCTGCATTATGTGGGTAAAAAGCTTGTAGTCTATAATTAACTATTGTATCATTTCAATAACTTATGTGGCTGTCACCAGGAAGGACGGAGTAGCTCATACAACCGACTCACAAGAAATTTTATATTATATATAAAACATTAAAATTTAAATATATTAATTACATTCTAAAATGTTTGTCCCTCCAAAATTATAGTTCACCCCCTCCATTTGAATTTTCTAAGTCCGCCCCTAATTGTCACATAAAATATGATGATTAAGATAGACCATTTTGCAAAAGGGAGTACATCACAAAAAAATATTTATACGCAATTAGATATGTTTTATGGTGTTGCACAGTATACACCACTAAATATACTTTTATGTCATTGCCTTCGATCTTTCATTAATAGCTAGTTAGTGTCATCTAATTATGACATGTGATAAATATAACACACACTTTAATTCATACATCAATTTTTACGAATTTTGATGCAGCACAGTACAACAATGTAATGCGTATTATTGGTGTATATAAAAAATGTTGTGTATATCAAACACCCTCTAAGGGCATCTCCAACGTATGCACTAAACACAACACCAAATTTGGTGTAATAAATGAATCTTTCAGGAATATATTTGCACCAAATGTGTTTCATCTCCAACGTATTCACTAAATTTCTGCACTAAAACTACTTTTAGCATTTACACATTGACCCATAAACTATATTTACATCATACTTGACGTGAGTTCATTATTCTTATGATCAATTAACTTTCCAAACTATTAACTTAAATGTTAAGTTTATTTATTTATTTTCGTAAAACTTCAATTACATAAGTTCTTTGCGTAAATCAATGTTTAAATTACCATAATTTGTTTGAAAATTATATCTTATTGTTTCAATAATCATATTATATAATCTAAAGTATATGGTACTTAAAATAATCATACAAATAAATAAGTTTCTTCAAGTTTTGTACTTAAATAATAACAATAGTTCACACATCTGGTCTAAAATGAAACATTATAAATTTGGTGCAAAGTTTAGTGTTGCACCAAATATAGTATAAAATCTTCAAAAAATTAGTGTACACTAAATTCTGCACCAAATTTGATGAGTTGGTTGGAGAGGGTTTTTTACATTAAAACATCAAATTTGGTGCAAAACTACCTACATTGGAGATGGCCTAATTAGGTGTAGTAATTGGGTTAAGACAACTCCCTAACTACTTGAAATGGAATAAAAAATATATTTGAAATCAACACAAGTTTCGAAAATGATAGGTAGACCTAAATTCATATGATTAAATATAGACCTAAGGATGTGATTGGTTGGTTTGAAAAATTAATTGAATAAGATTAGGAATTCAATTAATCAAAAAAATAAGTCTGCTTTTAGGTTTATATAAATAGATCTATTTAGCATTACTCTCAAAATACTAGGCTCGTAAAGCTTGCAACTTCATTGAACTTGTTCTATTTTTGTTAATGTTGATTACCTGCGATACTTATGAATTTGTCTTATTTAATTTTGTTACTATTTGATTTGTAGTTATATATTAGTTATACCTAAATTATCGTACTATTTGATAAAAATAGGTTGAGTCGAATTGAGCTTTAAAAATGTCGAGCAGAACGAACCGGAGTTCAAAAGTATCAATTAGCAGCCAATGGTGCTCAATCTTGAACTTAAAAATGAAGGTTTGATTGAACATGAGTCGAGTTCAAGCTTCGAGTTTAATAATCATGTTGCGTGTGAGCTTGACATTGCGTCAAGTCAACTTTCTTACTCGCTCAACCTTCTTTATATAACATCCGATATGATATAATGAATGTTGGGGAATATGTGCCCCTTGGACCTCACGGGTGCAGTCCCCTTATTCCAGCTATTTTGATGGGCCCAAAACATAATACGAACTTATTTGGGCATGATCGAATTCGTGTCCTCTAATCCACCAATATACGAATATACACAATTACAAATATGCAAATTACGTTGATGATGTCCTTGTTAATTATCCTTTAAACTTAAACAATAATATAATAAAGAGTAAATTTCATAGATGGTCCCGTGGTTTACACTGATTTACGGAATTCGTCCCTGAACTTTTTTTTTCCAGGTTTTCAGTCCAATAACTTTAACTTTTTCTTGAGAATGGTCCTCCATCACCTATAATGACTAAATTACCCTTACATTCATTTTTTATTGAATATATTTGATTTTAATTCCAATTTACTGTATAATCTAAGATACTACAGTTTAAATATATTTATATGTGTTTATCTGATCATCTCGTGACCTCAACCCTTTCCCTTAATTTTAGGGGTGTTCACTGTATGGAAAAACTGAATTGTTCAATCGGACAATTTGGATTGGACTATATGGTTCGGATAATTTGGTTTTTCGGATTGGTTTGGTTCAAAATCGAATATTTATTTTGATTTTTGGATTGATTTTGGTTACCAATGTAGAAACCGAATAGTCCAAATTAACCGAATAGTAATATATTTATGTAATACTTTCAAGATATGTACAAATTAATTATGTTAATCACTGAATATCTTGTATACTTATATAATTATTAATTTTATTAACCGTTTATTACTAATTTCTTAACTATACCTTAGTTTGTCTTGCAAATTATTATACTTTTTGTCACAAACTTAAGAAACGTGCTAAGATATTTTATTTTATAATCAAGTTTTTTTATTTTGTTTGATTGTTTATATTATTAATATATGAAAGCATAAACCGAATAGTAAAAACCGAATAAACCAAATAGTAATTAGGTTCGGTTCGGTTTTTTATTTGTTCGGTTCGATTCGGTTTCAATTTTTGAAAACCGATAACCGATCGGTTTCATCTATTAGGTTCGGTTTAAACCGAATTAACCGAATGAACACCCCTACTTAATTTGCTCCACCACCCACCTCCACCGCATCTCCGGCGAGAAACCACCACCATCCATTCTTACAGATCAAACATAAGTTTAAGTATTAGTGTTTTTGGTTCCGATATCGTGCGAATATCTAGATATACGATTTTCTTTCATTTCAGATATACGGGTTTAAGCCATTATTTCCGGCGGCCTTCTCTCCGTCTTAATAGTCAATGCCGCAAGATCCGACCAGCACCAACAGAATCCGGCAGCATCACCAAAAGAATTCTTCCAAACCAACAACACAAAGAGAAATCCGGACATTAGCATCTTCGTTAGTCACGGGTCTGTAAAAGAAAAATAATAGATTGAAAAATCGAAACCGTAGATCTGTAATATCGGAACCATAGATAAAAAATCCAAGATCAGCTTCTCAAGATCCAAACCGCCGTCTTCTCTTTCTCTTTCACGATCGACGATTGTGGTGTTTGTGGTTCGGTTGTGTATGACTGTATGTGTGTAAGTAGCATTCAAAGATCTTTTTTATGTGAATGGGTTGACGGAAGGGATGTTGTCGAAGAGTGTCGTCGGAGAGGGGTGCGACAAGAGAGGCTGAAATTTTAATGATGCGATGATGGTGGTGATATAATTAAAACGTGTGTGTATTATTATATTTTGGTTATGTTTTATATTATAAATATTATAATATATATTATTTCATTTAATAATAATATTTGGTTTATTTTAGGAAATGATTTAGAATTTAAAAAAAATAAATAAAAGAACACTATGGGTATTTTAGTCATTTGAAGTGACGAAGGACCATTATCAAGCAAAACGTAAACTTATTGGACTGAAAACCTAAAAAAAAAGTTTAGGGATGAATTTCGTAAATCAGTGTAAACCTCAGGGACCATCTATGAAATTTACTCTGTAATAAATAAAATTCTATGTTAAGTTAAGAGTGAAAATACGAATTGAAAGACAAAGTAGGGGCCGGGTACGGCATCACGGAAGGAAAGCAGGTCACGGATGATAGATAATTTTGTCACATGGTGCTTGCGTCAACCAAGAATGGGTCTCTTTTGTTGTTGCCTTTTTTCTACTATATCCTAACACAAAATATAGATAACATGATTTTATTAGATTATACATAAAAAGTATGTTAACTTTTAATGCAAAACATAGAAGGAATACATTTAGCTTAAAGTTTGAGATTTACTTAGAAAGAAAGAAGTTTGAGACTTGACTTTCGTAACATTGATTGGATGATATATAAGCATCTCCCATTTATATTCTTCAAGTCTTAGAAAACTACTTCTATACTTTTGGGTTATTTTCCAAAAAAGCAAATATACTTATAAAAATATTGATTGACTTCCGAATTTCAAAGATATATGTCGGAATTTTAAAATGCCATAGTAAGCAAAATAGTAATACAAATTGTAATCATTTCAATAATAAAGTGATCGAATATGGTTAATAACTTACTCAATGATTATGATTATGATTATACTCTTTTTCTTTAATTTTAATACATGTTATATTTAATAATGAGTGTCACCGAAACATTATTATATTTGAAAATTTGGATTATTGTCCTTAATTAGTTAAGTGTTCCTTATTTAGAAGGATAAATAAGCTTAATTCGATTGTTGACCATTCTTAGACAACAATCCAAGTTACTAACTTGCTCTATCCACTAAATATGTACTTACAAATGTCATTTGATAATGACTGTTGCTCTCATATATCCGACAGAACATATTTGTATTTTAGGGTAAAAAAATCATGTCAAAAACGCTAAGAAATTGTCAAAAAATCTAAAAAGTATCATTAGCTAATTATCACATCAGAATCATGATAATTAACATAATAAATAAACATCATGTGATCTTATGACACATTAGCACCAAGACTTGTAGACCAAATAACAGAAAGACACTTGTCATAAACTTATATCTTATAGCGTTATTAAATATTAAATATATATATATATATATATATATATACACACTTTAAAAGAAAAAATCTTTCCATTTGTGTCATCACTCCATATAAATTTGTGTGTGGTGTATGTATATGTTTGTTGTATTCATACATTGCACAAGAATAAGAGTTGCACGTGAGCAACCATTTGAGAATGGTGTAAAAGTGTTTGCAGAGGTGCGTTGGAAATCAAGAAATACTTTTGTATATTTCAAAAAAACAACTTAATTAACATCAATTAATGGCGTTTTCTTCATTTGTTGTTGCTGCTGCTACCATCCTCTTCATCTCATCTCTCTCTACTGTTCTATCAGATAGCCCCCTCTACGATTATACTGCTTACACTCAGGTAATAGTACTATTTGAAATGAATCACACTAAATATATATACATATAGGTTTTACAAATACATATATATTGTTAGCTGCAGGTAAGTTGTTAGTATTACATTTTTTATAATCCTATCTATTTTGACATTGTTTGATTATCTATCCATCAAATGTTTACAACAGTGCAAGGTGGAACCCGAGGATCCGCTTTACGACGGAGGGATCATCGAAAATGAAGTTGCAACGATGGAATCCATTGTTGAGGATAACGGAACCACGGTGTCATGGCCTGCTTTCGTGTTGCCACATCTTAATCCATCCACATTCTATAGTTTTTCAAGTTAAGTCTCTTTTTATCAATTAAAAATCGTACTTATTTCATATGTGTAGTTTTTGGATTGATCATACCCAAAACGTCAAAATTTAGGCACCTTTCACCGGCCTAGGTGCTTTCGGCCCATTACATGAGAGGTAAATAAAGCTTAGTGTTCCATTTAGATGGTGACTCAACCAACTTAAACAAAAGCACCACTTGAATTTTTCTTACAAATTAGTTTCCTACTCCTTATCGTTGGTGTTGAATCTATTATACTTTTTAAATGCCCCCATCTCTGAACTAAATAGACGACATGTTAAAGATAAAGGTTTGAGTGGATCATTTAATTTTGTTTGTTGGCCTGTTGTAGGTTGGATTAAGATAAACGATTTAAATTCATCGTTGATCACTGCAAGGCTAACGTCCGGAAATTCACCACACAAGTGTGTTGGAACAGTTATTGCTCGTCACGATTGTTGGTCATTCCTCAAGGGAGGATTTTACATGAATTCGGGATCGAGCCCATCCTTACTTTACTTTCAGGTTTGGGTTTAAGTTATACTACTATCTGTACATTGACACAATGTAGTAATACTAGTACTAGTATAACATAATACGGAGTAGTAATTTATGTTATTTTAAAATTTATTGTACAGAACTTTAATGACAAGGAAATCACCATTACAATTTCTAGTGCATCATTACAACCCTTCACTAAAGAGCAATGGTCATTTCAACAAGACTACAAGATCAATACTGTAAGTATAGTACAAGTCATTTAATGATAATAATATTGATCCATCAAATACCATTTAATCTCCATTAGTTGACAATTAATGACATTTCATCTCTTAAATGTATCATTGATTTAGGAACGGAAACGTGCTGTCACGATTCACGTGTCGAATAAACAAGGAAGTAGGTTACCAGGGGCCATGGTTCGTGTGGAGCAAGTCTCGAAAGATTTCCCATTCGGATCCGCTATAAACAATTACATTGTTGGGAATTTACCTTATCAGGTACGTCTTATATTACAACTCATCACTACGTCGTGTGTGATAAAACAACTTTATAGATAATCCAAGTGTAAATACTAATTATACCGTTCTAAATCATTCTTAAACTGTGCAAAATGCATTTACACAAATGATAAAATTAACATCAGTTCTGAGTTATTCATAAATTTAGGGGTGTTTTAGTTGATTTAGTATGATTTTTTTGGCATACACCAAAGGGCCATTAGCCTAGCACAATTGAAGTAACCTATCAACTCTGAAGTTGTGAGTTCAAGTCTTGGGGCTAGACTATTGTAAATATATTCAGTCTAGCCAACAACATTTATTTTCTTTATATTTATAACGGTGGCCTTGATGAAGAAAGTAGCCTCGACATCTATGTTATCTCTTCAATAGATAAAAATCATATTAAACATGTTAATTGTTTTCGTGTTTAGAAATGGTTCGTGGATCGATTCAATGCAGCTGTATTTGAAAACGAGCTCAAGTGGGCTGCAACTGAGCCTAAACAAGGGGTGTTCAATTATACGTTAGCTGATAAAATGCTAGATTTTGTTCGAGCAAACCAAATTGTCGCAAGAGGTCATAACATATTCTGGGAAGACCCGAAATACATCCCAGCATGGGTACTTAACCTGACCAGTTCCGAGCTCATGTTAGCTGTGAAACGCAGAATCACAAGCCTGATGACCAAGTACAAGGACGAATTCGTCCATTGGGATGTTAGCAACGAGTTTCTTCACTTCAACTTTTATGAGGAGAAACTCGGTGAAAATGCAACCTTTGAATTTTTTAGAGCTGCACATGACGCTGACCCTTTAGCGACCCTTTTCATGAACGATTTTAACGTTGTGGAGAGGTGTAGCGATTCTAATTCTACCGTCGACACTTACATTTCAAAAATAAATGATTTGAGGAGATATGGAGTGTGGATGGATGGAATTGGATTAGAAAGTCACTTTGATGTGCCAAATCTTCCTCTAATGCGAGCAATTCTTGACAAATTTGCAACTTTACAGCTTCCGATTTGGCTTACAGAAGTTGATATCAGCAATAATTTTGACCATGATCAACAGGTTTGTGTCAAGATTCACATTAATTTTCAGAAAAAGCTAAACTGTGCAACTAACAATTAAGAAAGTGTTTATTATAGGCAACTTATTTAGAAGAAGTTTTAAGAGAAGGCTTCTCACACCCTGCGGTGAATGGAATAATGTTGTGGTCTGCTTTGAAGCAGAATGGAAAGTGTTATCAAATGTGCTTAACGGATACAGATTTCAACAATCTTCCAGCTGGTGATATGGTTGACAAACTTCTAAAAGAATGGCAAACAGGGATAGTTAAGAGCCAAACTGATGAACATGGTGCTTTTAGCTTCTACGGGTTCTTAGGCGAGTATACAGTTACAGCTACTTTTGGTGGGAAAACTACAAAGTCCACGTTTTCGGTTAGTAGAAGTGATGAAACAAGACATTTTAGTATTCAGATTTGAATTACAAACATGTATGGTACAATTCTTTAATGCGTGCGGATTGATGTCTGTCTATCATGCATTTGTGTTCTCATAAAGTTTAGTTGTTGCTGACCAAATTCTTCTATGTAAAAAACTCTCATATGTTAATTCCAAAATTGACATTTATGATAACCACAATTTATAGTTAGTTACTTAGTTAAACACCAATATCGCTCATCAAGAATTTGGAGGATCCATATGTTACTTTTTCTGGAATCTAACGTTAGTATAGTAAACTTATTCAACAGAAATAGTTATATAGATGCTCAAAGAGGGAGTCCAAACGAGTTTAAAACAAGATTCAGGTACTAAATTTCAAATTCTTTATATAAGATACATATAAATATAGTACAGTACCGACCATTAGCAGGCTAGCAGCAACTGTTTCACAGGCAAAATTTAATTTGATTATTTATGCTTGAAACGTCTCTCCCAACGAAACCATAACAATTTGAAGTTTAGGAAACATGAAAATCATCTACTTGTTTTCTTGAAAAATTTACTGTTGTTTCTCTTTGTAGCATCATTAGTAACAATTGAAGGTCATACGCCTACACGAGAAACTACTTTTTTTTTTAATTAAAGAAAACCTTGCAGGTTTCCTATGGGAATAGGTTTAATGTAACACTTGCAAGCCCTTCCTCGCAACCTTTCACACATCAGCAATGGCAAAAGGATCAAGAAAACTCTGTTCACAAAGTAAATTATGGTGCTAAAACATGCTGAAAATTTGTTAATATCTGTATTTCAAGGAGTATATTAATAATGTAGCCTTTGAATTTTAGGAAAGAAATCGCATGGTAACAATCTGTGTCTCGGATGTGGAAGGTGATGTGACCAAGGAGTCAGAATTGCAAGTAAGCACATTTCCAGGCATTTCTCTTATGGTTCGGCCCATAACGAAGACCATTCCAGGAAACTTACATTATTAAATAGATGATATGCTACACAGGCAAGAGAATCTCATTCCACATTTGTCAAAATATTTATTGTAGAATTGGTTCATTGAAAAATTCAATGCAGCAGTTTTTGAAAATGAGCTAAAAGGGTGTGTAACTGGGGCAGAACAAGGGAGCTAGGGTCAGCTACACCAACACTTCATACCTGCTGTCCTGATTTGATGTGAGATTTCGTTAGCACTAACCAAATTACGGTTAGAGGGCATAACATATTCTGGGAGGACCTGATGTCCTAATGTATATCCCTTCATGGTCCAGAATAAATTAACCAGTGGTGCACTACACCTCAGCTATTAAGTAGCGCATACAAAGCGTAATGACTGACTACAAGAAACAATTTGTTCATTGGGACGTTTCTATTGAGGTGTAACACTTTGAATTTTACAAGCAAATCTTATGCCAGAACGCTTAATTGGAAATGTTTGAAGTAGCCAGTGAAACTGACCCATTGGCGGATGTCGTTTATGAACGCCTTTAATGTGGTGGAAACATGTGGTGATTTGAACTCGAGTGCTGCTGCATTGTTCATCTCCATATATAAATGGTGACTTGAACTTGAGATATTTGAACAAAGTCAACTGGGTTGGTCAATGGTCAAGTCGAACTGGAAACACATGGTCAATGTTGACTTTGGAAAGCCATTTTAGTATCCTGTTGTAGTAAAAACAAATTATTTGTTCAACGGAAAATGATACCTTGGACCTTAACTGCTTTAGATGTAATCTATTCTATTATATGACAAAATTACAAGAAAATGTTTTGATATGATTGTTAACGAGAAATGTTGATATGTGTTTAGAATCCTAGATATATAAGATCGATAAGACATAAGACAAGTTTAAGTAAGTAAATTCTCATTCCATGAATCTAAACATGCTTTTTAAGATTTGGACAAAGGGTACATTTACAAAATATGTGTTTCTTGTGTGATATTTGGATGTCCAAATCATACCTATCTGGTTATCCATGTTATTCATCATATTCCTTTAAAATCACCTTTTTGGAACAAAACGTTTTACATATGGATGGTTAGATGCATATGTAAAGGGTGGTGATATTTCCACCATCCAAAATGATAAATCCACCACAAGTATGCATTAATAGATTGTGCAGTACAACCTGTTAATGCATACATATGGTGGATTTATCATTTTAGATGGAGAAAATTGTCGGGATCATCCATGTGTTTGTCCAAAAAATCATGTTTCATCCCTTATTTCAATAAATGTCACTAGGCATCCCTCTATTTGTTGTTTTGACTCACCAGTCATCCCTTAGCCTAACAAGGTTAACTTTTTCCGTTAAATGAAGACATGTGCAACACATGTGAGGGTATATTTGTCTTTTCCATTTATTCCCCACCCACATCACCTTTAATTTCTACCATTTATTTTTTTGTTGACTAAATCCACAACAACCTGCAACTCCTATTATGTCACACAAATGAAAAGTCACTCCACTAACTCTAAATCGTACAGAAAAAACGAAAATTCACCTAATTCTTCTAAACTAATCTCTAAAACCTTATTTGAATTTTGAACCCATTGTTTTCCAAATCTTGTTCATAAAAATTGAAACCCACTCAATTGTTCACAAATTTATGTTGACACATTAGGAGGTTCCTTCAACCTTCTTGATAAACTCCGACGAAACAAAATCTTCAACCACCATTATTGCGTTAGACTACTAACCGAAGCATCGCAACCTATCAACCATCATCGGGGTTGGAGATTGTGGTTTTAAACGTCCGGTCAATAACGGAAACCCCGTTGATGGTTCAAGATCTGGTCGACCTCACCGCCACACCGCTTCAATCTCCGACCACCGCTGAAGGTTTTGTTGGTGAAGTAAACGAAATGGTTTCGAGGTTTATAAGTTTTTATTTCGTTTTTATTCTGTAGATCTAAACGGTTTTGAAGGGCGTTTTGTGTGCTATCGTATTTTTCCGGCGAGATATACAATGGTAACTACCGCCGATTTGATAGATTCCAGTGCCGATTTGTTTATGGTTTTGGTTGTTGCCACTACGATCGGAAAAAAAGGATCAACGGTGTCGTTGTTGTTGTGTTATAGGGAGACGAACGCCGGAGATCAGACGGCGTTGGCCGGTCGGATTTTAAACACCGTCGATTTAGTTGCGAGCATCTTCAACCATCCTCTCAGCATTTTAATTAATTAAATAAATCTTCTTCTCACCACTTTAATTAATTAAATAAATATAAAAGAAGAAAGAGGATATGTTACAAATTCATTAATATGTGAACAAAATATTGAATTA
This sequence comes from Pseudognaphalium luteoalbum, assembly GCA_963422505.1. NCBI lineage: Eukaryota > Viridiplantae > Streptophyta > Magnoliopsida > Asterales > Asteraceae > Pseudognaphalium > Pseudognaphalium luteoalbum. Next base: position 106,432,474 of record OY730196.1, read on the forward strand.
ATAGTGAGGGTATTTTAGACATGGGTGCAGGTGTGGTGTAAACAGGGAGACAAAGAGTAATTATTAGTTTATAATAATTATTATAATTATAGTTATAAGTCAAAAGGGAAATAGAAAAATAATAAGAGTGAGGATATCTTAGTCATTTTACACTAGATTACCCTCATGTGTTGCGCATGTGATCAAATTTAACGGATGAAACTAACAGAGTTAGGCTAAGGGATGACTGATGAGTCAAAACAACAAATACAGGAATGCTTACTGACATTTATCAAAATAAGGGATGAAACGTGATTTTTTAGACAAACACAGGGATGATCACGATAATTTTCTCTTTTAGATGGTGGAAATATCAATTGCCATATGTAAAGGAATGTATATTATGTCTAGTGACTAATTAGGAAAGGAAAAGTGGAAAACTTTTTGATATTTAAAAATAAGAATAGAACATGGATAACGACAATTAGTATTCTCAAGATATTAAAAGAATTAATTATGGTTTAATCATTTAAGTTTCAACTAATAAATGTCTTAGCCGTGAGTATTTTTTCTAATGAACTAGCAGTTGCTCGCGCAAAGCAGCGGTAATTGTCACGATTTATTTTGTTGATATGAACGAATTAAAATGAAAATTAGATCTCCATATAAGAATACTACTTATAATATTTTATAGATATTTTATGTATCTTGGTGTCCATTTAATGATTTGAGAATTTTATCAATAAATGATACATATCATTATAGAAAGAGATATAATAAAAATGATTTCCTGAATTAAAGTTTCCATTCATGTATATTTAGGGGTAGTAATGTAATTTTCCATCTTGAAAACCTTAAGACATCAAATAAATAGGCAAAACAGATTATAATGTATATAGATTACCCGTATAATGCAGCGGTAACAAAAGAGAAGAACGTAGTAGTTGTGGATGGTGATAGCTAACAATAATGTGGTGGTAGTCTTTAGTAATATTAACCTACATCGATTACTAATGTTGACATTTTATAATGATTGATATATCTATTAAATCCATTCAATATTTTTGTAACTTTAAGTTGATTTTCTAACACATGTGAAATTTTAGATGTGTACATATCGATTTTTATATTATCTTGTATGATTCAATTTCTCTTAATTTTTAAATAATAATAGATTTTGGTTTACCAATTGTTGAATTTGATTATATATCCAAAAATGTGTGATATGAAAGAAGAAAGTGATATCAATAAAATTTGTTTTAACAATTGTCGAATTTGATTATAAACTCAACAATTTTTGATATAAAAGAATAAAATAAGTACTATAAATGTGTTATTACGTTGAAAATAGTTTTTTTTCAAATTTATATAATCAATCTATAAGTATCATTTGTGAAAGCTTTATTAGTAGAGATTTATGAAATAACATAATATTTAATTACTATAGAGTAAATGTTTGATTAGTTTCTATATATATTAGGTCAATGATAAGGGCATAATTGACATTTCGTATCTTTAAAAATGTAAACTTGTTAAGAAAATGGGGAAACCCTTTGTAAGGGAGTATAGATAGATATATGCTTTAAGTTTGCACTAACTTATACCATTAAACATATAAAAGGTAAATGATTAAACAGGATAAAGTTAATAAAGTATAGTCATATAAGAACAAACTTAAGAAATTAAACAATCAAAATTTTAAAACATAAAGAGCAAATATCTTCGTAAAAGGTTAAACATTGTATTATTGAAAGTTTGAAACTTGTAAGATTAAATAATAAAGGGCCTAAATGAAAAGAAAAATATTAATATATAAATAGACTAGCTTAATAATTAAACCATTCTTAGTAGAAAATGAAATATGAAATCGCATTAATATTTAAAAGGCTCTCAAGTCTCCACCCGTAACATGTTAGCTCATTACATATTTCACCACTCTTATAATAAATTCTAATCATATACGTAATATATAAATTAATTTAAATAAATGATTAATTCCTTCTTTCTGCCAATGTAAAAAAAATCACTAAAGCTAATTTATACTTTAAGTTGGGTGGTGATAAATACAACAAAAAATATGATTCATACATCAAAATATGTTATAGTGTACTTATATTATAAGTAAAAATATAGAGTGTGATATTTGGATAACATTTTTTTATTAATTTATAAATTCCCTTAAGTTGTAGTAAAGTGGAGTAATAAACAAAGAATAATGGATAGAAACCAAAACTCTATGTTGTGGAAATAAACAATAAACCCACTTCAAAATGTTTTACATAAATAAACAAAACAATAAGGAACAAATATAAACATTAAATAATATATCCAGTAGAAACGAATCTAGAAAGCATTTTTACAAGGTACAACTTTTCCAGAAAATAAAACAATTCCTTTTGCTAATTCCAGATTAACAAAGGTAATCAGACAATATTGCCCTCATACATCTCGTTCACCACCCTATCGATACAAGGTCAATATCGTCATTTCCCTTTGTTCACTCTGGAAAAGGGGCTGCCAAAAGAAAATTCCCCAATATCTCGATTCTCAATAGTCAATCCTGGAAGAAAGTGTTTCTTTTTCTCGAAGCTATAAATATTAAATCCAGAAATGTGCACATATAATAACTTGTACATTATGCATTCACACTTGCACGCTGTCTTGGATTTGTAAATTTCAGCTCTGAAGAAAAAAAAACAAAAAGCTAACCCAAGAAAAAGAACGAGAAAATGATAAAAGAGATAGTGGCCCCAAATGGCTCAGTCCGTGTTGAACCACCCATCGCTAAACCAGCTAACCATGAACCATTTGCCTCAAGGGCTTCGGATCCTGACCCAGACGCTGAACCCGACCCAGTTTCTGAATCAGAATTTGACCCGGATCCAGTTTCTGAACCATAAGTTGATCCAGATCCGGACCCAGACAATGCACCATATCCAGATCCTGTACCCGACCCGGAACTAGTGCCGTCACCACTGTTTGGTGTGGTGTTGGTGTTGTCATCAGTAGTGGGGGTTGCTGGAGGTGACGTGTCACGAGAAGATTTCTGACTGCAAAATCATAAATACACCAATTAAAATGTCATTCTATAAAATTAGTTGGTCACTTTCACAAAATCTTGTAACAATATAGTTTGTACATTCATGGACATAAAGATTGTACTGTGCAACAATAACATGAGCATAGGATGCTCTTCGCATTGTTAAATTCTAGTCAATAATAATTTAAGTTATTACTACATGTACGTTGGTAATAAAAGTAGCATAAAACATGGAAAAACAAATTAATATAATACCATTAGAGTTAATGCTAGTTGTTGTACCAATAATTACTTTTTACATGGTTTTAGTGCTATGAAATGACGTGACTAACCTTGGCATAGAAGGACAAAACGTCACCGTATAATCAGCTCCGGAACAAGTGAACGTACTGGTTGGATCATCATACGCGTAGCTATACGATCTAGGGCATATAGACTTGAACATTTCCGAATACACCGATGGTTTACAGGTAGCGGGTGTATTATACGCGCCACTACAACAATACTCGGGACTCCCAAACGCCTCACACGCGCTTCTGCAACCCTGGCCCGACTCGACCCGGAGCTCACTCGGGCACTGCTGGTTCAAATCATTCACACACCCGGTTGTTTCACACAAACCCGACCCACCCGAAACCTCAACAATCATTGCGATATTGTACCCGTCTACTAGGCTGACATCATAAAAGTCCGACCCGCCGGTACCCAGTGTGAACTCCGCTAGTGTTGCCGGTGGCGCGGCTCCGGCACCATTACATTCTACCTCACCGGAACCGCAGTCGCCGGTCTGGCAAGACCCTGAACCGGATCTGTCGAACTTGCAGCCGGTTCGACCCCAAAAACGGCCGGACCAGCCAGTGGGAGCTTGGAATGAACGGGAGCTTTCTTCCGGGAGCTCGAAACCGGTGGTGTCAAGTGATGGACTTCCGGCATTGGCGAGTATACCTGGCCAGACTGTGTAATCACATCTGTTGACAAATGTGAATGTAGCTCCAAATACACCTACAAAAATGTGTGTGAAAACGAAAAAGATCAGATTTTTAATGTACAAAAACCAAAAGTGAAGTAAACCCATATGTAATCAACAATTTTAAACAAAACCCAGATGGGAATTTTTATATCATTAACAAATGTAAAAGATCTTGAAGAGATATTACCTTTTGAGAGTAATAATGAGAAAACAAGAAAGATGGTGAAAATATGAGTAATGGAGGAGGAAGTAGAAGAGAGTAGATCCATGTTAATAGAATGTAGTAATTATATATAATTAGATATTTGGTTGTTGCAGGTGAGATGATGATTTTGGAGTTTAGTTTTTGTGGTCTTTTGGGAGTGTAAAAGGTAAGGGTTGTACTGTTGTAGCGGTGGTGTAGTGTGGTGGAAGACAAGGATGGTATGTTAAGATAATAGCCGTTGCAACCACCCGCAAAGGAGACTGAAACAGATTTTTTTTTTTTTTTTTTGTTTTTTGCTTCAGTGAGGAATGGAGGTGATAAAGGCACCCCTTAAGTAACACTTGTTCAATAACCCTAAATACTACGTAGTTTGTTTATTCAAATTACACATTAGGGTTTTGTACCCGTATCAATTTAGGGTGGGTTCAAATGAGAATGGTAATTTATGTGGAAATGAGATAACTAATGATATCGTGTCATATTATACAAATAAAATGTTTCACATGACATCAATTATTTCACAAATGACAAATTAAAAAATTATGAAAATTGCACCATAAAATTCAGCGTTTTATCCTCTTCGATTTGTCGTCCCTCAAGGCATACTTTCGACGAGTTTTTTTCCATCTGTTTTGGTAGGTTTCACATTTACTAACACATGTGTTAAAGTATTGCGTTTAGGGGTTAGGGTTTAGAGTTTAGGGTTAACCCTAACCCCTAACCTCTAAACCTCAAACCCTAAACGCTTTACAAAACTCTAAACCCTAAATCATACTAAACCCTGTTAAACCTTAACACTAAAAACCCTAGCCCTAACCACAAATCAAATATACAATCAATCACTAACACATGTGTTACTAATGTGTAGCAAAAAAAAAAAAATTTTTGTCAAAAGTATGTCTTGAGGGGTAGCAAATCGAATAGGAGAAAACGTTAAATTTTATGGTGCAATTTTCATGATCATTCGACTTAACGTTTGGGAGATATTTGAGTTTCAAAAATGTTAATGAAATGGGTATTTGATAAAAATGAGTGATTGAGATTGATTCATTTATTCTCCTCAAAATTAATGTAGTCATATGAACTTTACTCTATCTATCTAATCTAAAATTCTAAAAATATAGTAGTAGTAATATAAAATACATATTACTATATCATTTTTGGAATTTTAATAACCTTTTAAACTTTAATACCATTTATTTCTATAACCAAATACAAAAGTACTCCATCTAATAATTGATTTTTCTCTCAATAAACAAATACTCCGTAATATATTAAACATAATGCATACAAAGTTACAAACATCATCATCATCATCCTATCTCTCTCCTCGCCAATTTACACCATCTCTCACTGCCTACTACTCTGTATTTCATTACATTGCACATATACATTATTATTTAATCATCAAATTGAGTTAAGTTACTAATGTTAAGTAATTATTGTTTTCGGTACAAAAAAATGAAAAAATAATATCAATATATATAGACACCAAGAATGTTTAAGATTCAGTTTAAATTTGTCTTTAACAAGTCATGTGAAAAAAACTACTTGGAGAAAAAATAATTGAAATTTGGACAGAGCTTTCTGAAAATGACGGATTCATAATTTTGAGCGGCCCGTAATACCAATATTTAATTGTTGTAAACTCCTAGCACAAACAAGCAATTAACAAAGTACACAAATTTTCATACTCACAAGCAATTAACAAAGTACACAGATTTTCATACTCAATTTACACTTCTTATAACGAGTAAACGCGTAACTACTACCCTATGTGTGTGTTTTTTTATCTATCGAGAATAAATTTGACACGAAGGTACATGAAAGTAAACTAAGTACATTACATTTCATATTACATATAATGAGTTCGGCTCGACTCGTTTTCAGCTGAACGTAAAATATGTTCGTGCCCGAAACAAGTTTTTGTATGTAGCTCAATAATGGTTATTAGTTTAATTATTGGAGCAATAAAAGAATTGATTATATAGAGTGTATAAAATAGAAAGTGGGTGCTCGCTTTGGATTCTTTTCTCATCATCTTTTAACTCTCCTTTTGATGCACGGCTGCATGTTGCAGTACTCTTTGACTTCCTTAAAATTAAAAATCCCAATTTCAGCATATATAGTGTCATACCGTTTACTTGTTAAGGCCTTAAGCCCTTAAGATACATGCAAATACGGAGTATGTTTAAAAAGTCTATGTAATGCTATCTAATCATGGTAGATAAACACGCAATACAAATCACTCCACATGTCTCATCTTAAGTGTTCACGTTACCATTTTAGTTTATCACAAATAAATGTTCATTTCTATATTTCAACCAATTAAAAATAATTTTAGTGGTCAAGTATGTTATTTGATTGATGAAAAATGTGATTAGTTAATAATCAAAGTCAAAATGGACACTTTAACTAAGACGGATGAAGTAGTTACCTACTATATTACACAATTTGGACTACATTGTAAAAGACACAAGTTAATAAGAAGAATATTGTTTCTACATATTATTAGACTACCTTTTCTTTTTATTGTTGTACAAAATTGTTTATCATGAAACTTGAATCCAAAATCGTTAGAGCATAGGCCATTTGCTTCATATAAAACTACTAGAGTAGTAGTGATAGACACATGATTCGTAAACGAATTATGCTAAATACGCCTAAACGTTCATACTTAAATCTATATTTACTCCAGTTATTATTTGACGTATACTATGAAATTTAAGGGAATTTTTGTATCGCCATCTTCACCATTTATATTGTCATATTTTTTTAGTTAATTATATAAGCATAAGTTTAAGTATATGTATTAATCGTACCAATCATTTTTCTATTAAAAAAAAGTATATTAATATTTATATTAATACTACTCCCGTACTCCGTAGTATATATATACAGTAGTAAAAAGGCTATTGATTCTGGCATTTGGTTTGCAGGTGAAAGCCCATGAACCCAAAGTGCGTGCTGGATTCGTGCAAAAGGCATACTTGAGTGAGACTTAACTTCATCCTTCAAAAGAATATCAAGTTAAATAAATGTTTTTGGTGAATGATTTTTTAAATTTTTGGGCAAGATTCAAAGTAACGGAAGTCCTTAGGGTTTGCGTTAAAACTTTCAAATATATACATTAAAACTGGTGCTATAATCATAACCAACTTTATATCAATCCTTGGTAAAGGTACAAATTCTTTATGTATGTCTCAAAACTTTAACAAAAGTCACAAGGGCTTCCGTTAGCAAAATCGCAAATTGAAATGGTTCTAACGTCTGATATCATAAAATACAGTAATATTATACACTAAACTGGACCACATTTTATACTAGGATGTGCGAAGTAAAGCCACCAAAAATGTAACTTTGTTTGTATTTGAGTGGAAAAACGAGGCCATCCTTGATAGAATAGTTTGAGAAAATAATATATTCATATACAAAACCACTTTATTCCCAATTTCATATCTTTGTCATAATGAAGAATTATTAGATTTGACCAACAATCCCCACTTTCTTTCGTAAACTAATATATATTCAATAATCTTTCCCCCCTTGGCTACCAGACTTATCATTACTTATATATAATAAGAAGAACAAGTTTCTTCATTGTCACATAAATACTTGACATTTTGACACATCACTATATCACTACTATTATATATATTTAAAAAAATAATCTTAATTATTAACAAATATATTTTAAAACTAACTTAATATACATATTAATTCAACAAATATTTTTCAGATTTATTTTATATCATCTTCTTTACCTTATTATATATCCTTGCTAATGAACACTATTTTATTACTTAAATTAGTTAGTTATCTAATACATATAATTATTTTCACATTTTTTTGGCCTCATTTTTTTTAAAACTCCTAGAATCCTACTATTGTTCTACCAACAAAACATTGTTATTCTTTATTTTTATCTAGATGTTATCCATTTCTTATAACTTGATCGGGTTCTATGATTAAGAACCTTCATCAACACGCATGTTAGTACGTTGTTTGGATTGAGTTCGTGATTTACAAAGTTTAACACACCTCGCTTTGTCAGTTACGCCACAAAGAATGGCATCGATAGATGATTTAGAACATCTTAAATCCATGAGCAAAATGTTATTTTGTAAGTATTTGATCACTTTATCATTAACTAACATATTAATTTTAAAAGGGCCACATTTAAAATGACATTCATTAAATATCATATTGCGTCGATTAGGGTTGTATCCGAGCCGAGTCGAGCCCGAACTCGGTTTTATAGTTCGACGAGCTTTCACTATGCAAGCTCGAGCTCGGCTCGAAAAGTTTTTAGAATTACTCGAGCTCGGCTCGAAAAGCTCAAATATTTATACAATGATAACTTTTATATTCAAAATTATTTATATTTATTTAAAAATAGATATCAATAATGAAGAACCATTACAAATATATACAAAAATAAAATAAATCGTGAAAACAAATCAAAAACTATGAAAAATAGTTTAACAATTTTAAAATATAATAATAATACCATTTACATATTAAACATTACATATATATATGTATATACACATGTTGATTTTAATTAAGGCTTGTTAATAGCTCGAGCTTGACTCCATGTATATTTCGAGTTTGATTTTTAAGCTCGAACTCGACAAAAGCTCGACTTAATCAAGCTCAAGCTTGAATCTAGCTCGAGTTGCTCGATAAAAGCTCGACTCATGTGCAACCCTAGCAATGATTAAAATCATCATACAAACTGGAACCTGGGCTGTGCATATGCACAGCAATAATCATACTAGTATATATACTTGATGAACGTAATACAAATCTCATACATTTTGTAGATAAAATATAGCTAGAGTAGATTAAATGATGAATCCTCATCTTCATTTATATATATAAATTTAACTAAAAAATATCTATTGAATCTAAAATCTAATTTAGCTTGTTAGTATATAAAATGCACCCACATAACTAATAAATATTATTCATTTATTACTTCGCCGTATATAAATTGCATCGATAGAAGTACTCCATCCGTCTCATTACAAATGTTCACTATTGACTTTCTGAAGTCTTCATTTTTCAACTTTGACCTTAAATATTTTTGTTTGTGCTATATAATACTTGATGAAAATTTTATCATTGAAAATACATTTAAAACCAAATTCATTCATATATTTTGTATTAAATATTATATAACACAAATAAATATTTATGGTCAAAGTTGTAAAATAAAGACTTTCACAAGTCAATAGTGGACATTTGTAATGTGACGGAGGGAGTAATAAATATTACACATTTATTACTTCGAAAAACGTACTATAATATGTAGACATATGTTAGATAAATATAAGTCTGTTCCGAGTTATTATTTGAAATAAGGGAATATAAGATGTAAGAAAAGATAGAAAATGAAAGAAGATAAACGAAATGTAAATTTTATACATATTTTCCTTTCTCTCCAAATCTTCCCATTTTTGGAAATAAAGTTGCGAAATAAAACTTATAAGAATCATCTCTCTAGTTCTCTTTTTTTTTCTTTCCACCGCTTCTCTTTTCTCTTCACATTGAGTGGAAGTATTTAGGAAAGGAGAGTGATGAATACAACATGAATTTTGTTTTATATGATAAAACTGTACATTCAAAAATTGTACGATATTCATAAATATATAAATTTTAGGTATGTGTATCATAACTTTAGGTGTATCCGTGTATGTAACGCCCTTTATAGAAGTATAACCAATGTTTTGAAAATCGGTTTAAACCGGCCGGTCGGGTCGGTTCAACTGGAAACTTTAAGGTTTTCGGCCAGGTGAAAACCGATTTTGACCAAGGTTTAAAGTCAATGAACTGGGCGGTTCAGTCAAAACCGGACGGTTCAACCGAGAACCGGACCAATTAAACCGGTTTTTGAAATTTTTTTAAAATCACGCGAGTTTTGGCCGGTTTTGGGGTGGTTCGGCCGGAACCAGGGCTCTCTCTGGTTCGACCGGAACCGAGGCCCTCTCCGGTTCGACCGGAACCGGGGCCCTCTGCGGTCCGGTTCGGTTTCGATTTTCAAAACATTGAGTATAACATTGTATTATTAAATTAAATTATCAGTTAATTATCTTATGTTGGGCTTTTGGTTTTTAGTGTAGCGATAGTTAAGCAGTTGAATTTGGGCTTATTCTTTTCCTATAATGGGTCAGAGGTTATGTCTTCCGTTTATAGAAGTATAACCAATGTTTTGAAAACCGGGTTGAACCGCTCGGTCGGGCTGGTTCAACTGGAAACTTTAAGGTTTACGGCCGGGTGAAAACCGATTTTGACCAAGGTTTGAAGTCAATGAACTGGGCGGTTCGGTCAAAACCGGACGGTTCAACCGGGAACCGGACCAGTTAAACCGGTTTTTGATTTTTTTTAAATCACGCGGGTTTTGGCCGGTTTTGGGGTGGTTCGGCCGGAACCGAGGCCCTCTCCGATTCGACCGGAACCGAGGCCCTCTCCGATTCGACCGGAACCGAGGCCCTCTCCGATCTGGTTCGGTTTTTGGTTTTCAAAACATTGAGTATAATATTGTATTATTAAATTAAAATATTAGTTAATTATCTTATGTTGGGCTTTTGGTTTTTAGTGTAGGCGATAGTTAAGCAGTTAAAATTTGGGCTTATTCTTTTCCTATAATGGGTTAGAGGTTATGTCTTCCGTTTGTGTCATATACTTAGTTGTTTGTAGTTTACATGTGAAAAGGTTAAAGCCTTACTCGCCTTGTAATTTATTTTGTATGTGACAAGGCATGCAATGTTTTTAAAATCGGTCAGAGCGGTCCGGTCTGACCGATTGGACCGTCTTTTGGGGGAAATCCGGCCGGTTACAAACCGGTTTTGGCTAGGCGTTGACTAGTCAACGACCCGGACGGGTTTCCGGTTTGACCCGGTCCGACCGTTTTTCCGACTCGCTGAGAATCGGAAATTTACTTTATATATATATATATATATATATATATTCAGTTTATATTAAAAATGGTAATAATATTAATAATGTGTTATTGTCTTATTGGAAACAAACCATCTTTCTCTCCTTCTTTGTTCACGTCACCTGCAGTCACAAAACCAAAACCCTACAATTTCAAACTAGTAAAATCGGGCTAAGTTACTCCTGACCGCCCCCGCGTCCCTCATTTTCCGGCGCTCACCGGTCGTCTTCTTCCTCTTCCGGCCACGTTTCTCCCACCAAGGTATTTTTTTGTATTTTAATTTGATGGGTTAATTTATGTGTTTAGAGAAAGAGATTGGTGCACAATAGGTGTAATATTGGTTGTAAGGTAGAGAAAGAGATTGGTGGCGGTGTGTTGGTGGTGATGGTGGCGGTTCTTCAAGATGGATTAACATGTAACAACTTTTGGTGGTGATGTTGTTGAAGAGGTAGAGAAATAGGAGTGAGTAAAGAAGAAGAAAATGAAAAGTAAAGTAAAAAAAACATTATAACCGATATATTTGAGACTTAAATTCTGATACTATATTAAAATTTATATTTGTTGTCCACTACTTTAAAATTAAGATATTATTATATAATATTAATATAATGACAGCTCATGTAGGTGTAGTCAGAGCAACTGGAACATCAAAAGTGAGTCAGAGCAACCATGGTCTTGTCACATCCACATGGAATCTTCACTTATTTTATTGTTTCTACTAAACCGGTTCGACCGTCAGTTTTATCCGGTTGAACTGGTCCGATCGGAACCGGAGCCCTCTCCGATCCGGTTCGGTTTCCGGTTTTACAAACATTGAAGGCATGTAATTTTTAAACGATCCCATTTTAATTTTAATTATAAATTATAAAATTTCAATTGCATTGCACAGTTTTCTCACGGTAGCGTACCTAAAAAATTTAATAACAAAAACTTTCAACATCATTTCACTTGATAATTTGTTGACCCTCTATCCAAATAGTAAGTTGCACCGTCTAAATAGAAGTAATAACACATTAACACTATTAAAAAATCAATAACATTAAATCGACTTTATTCTATATTATACTTGCACACCACTATAACATAGTTCCACCCTTACATTTTCATTTAAAAAGAAGATTCAATCTTGCTAATCATTAGGTTATTTTTAACAATCAACTAGTATATTTGATGGTTAAATGATGTTGATCAAAAAAATTAGCCAACGTGGTTAGTACTGTATAGGTTAAATACGAATAATTACACTTGGCTGATAATTTTAAGACCGTGGATGATTTTATAGAGTAGGATGATGGTTTTTAAGTTAATATCAAAGGTTATGATATGCAAAATCCAACTAAATACTTGTTTTTTCTTATCTATTATTGTACATCATTTGTCATAGTTAAAATGTTCACTTTAACTGAGCATTAAGTTCTAGCATTCTTCATTACTACAATTTTCATAAATCAAATATCAATTACTACAATTTTCATAAATCAAATATAATATCTACTAACTAAAGGTTTTTTTTTCTTAGTGGTTAAACACCAAAGTTGATATTTATAATGAGACAATCAAAGATAGTAATCTGGACTCTTGAATTGGGAGGTAGGTAATATAAACTAAAGGGGATAGCAACATCACAAAACAATGGTGCTATTGATTAATCAATATTTATATAAAATTACACATTTCACATTATTGATACTCCAACTTTTTTACATGTACACAAATACTACATCTATTAATACTAACATCACAAATAATGTTTACCCTAAAATAAAAAATACTCCCTTCGTTTTATCTCAGGTGTCTTCCTTTCATTGTCCCTCACACAAGTGTATATTTCATTTCATATATTAACAAAACAAAATAAGCTTGTTGGATAAATTTGATATATAATTAGTAAAAATTGTAATTATTGACGAACTCAAAAACTTTGTGTTCAGTTAAAAATGACATTTTAACTGAAATAAGTTAATTATTTTCCAATTTGCACCCTACAAAATTTTTTTCTGGTAACCGTAGGAGGGACCAAAATGTAATTTTAGTTATCAATCCATCTTTCACCCAAAGGTTGTAATCGCATACTCCGTATACATTTGGCTCCTGGTTAGGGTTTCAAAATCTACGATTAGAAACACCGTCAATTTAGGGTTTCAAATTCTCGATACAAAAACAATTAATCAAAATCATGTACAACGGAATCGGATTGCAAACCGCTCGTGGTTCAGGCACCAACGGTTACATACAGAGCAACAAGTTCTTCGTGAAGCCACGTGCCAATAAAGTATTAACCGGAAACAGCGGCGGATACGAGTCCGGTCAAGGTATTGCCGGCGTAACTAGAAAACCTAATAAAGATATTCTCGAACATGACCGTAAGCGTCAGATCCAGCTTAAGCTTGTTGTTCTTGAAGATAAACTTGTTGATCAAGGGTATACAGATGATGAAATTGCTGAAAAATTAGATGAAGCTCGTAAGACTTTGGAAGCTGCTATGGCCTCCGAAGATTCCGGTGGTGCCACCGCCGTAATTATGCACTCCGATCACAAGTAAGATAATTATTCAATTTTTAATTATTTTTGATTATATAGTGTATGTTTTTATTTTTACTTTTAATTTCGTAATGCTTAAATTAAAATATAATCTGGGGTGAAAGTGTATGGGGTGTGATTGTGTGTGAAATATGAAAAATTTGCTATCTGGTTTATCCTGCCCAGAGTTAACATCCTATAGCTCATTTTAGATATATGAGCTCGTATTATAATAATCAAATATCTGAATTAACAATAAGTCTCTTAGGCCTTATCATAAATTTGAGCAAAGTTATACTTTTGAATCAGTTTTGAACAATATGCAGCTCTTATATTTGACTTTCAAAGACAAAAAGAAAATTAATACAAATTTGAGAACACCTACTACATTGCCGATGCAAACTGCAACATTATTGAAATGTGCCGCTTCACAGATATTAAAACTTGAATAACAACTGGGAAGGGATAACTAATATCCAAAATTCAAGAATGAAGCACCAAGAATTGCAACAACAGTTGGCAATGATTTCCACTTATAAGTTATAGCTATTGTTTGATGTGAATCTTGCATAGGGACTGATATTATGCTTTATAAAGCCGGTGTTGTCATCAATTGGTGGATTATACTTTTGGCCTTTTGTTATGGTGTTACTCTTGAAAAGTTAGATAGAAGACACTAATCCACTATGAATGAAGTTTTTTCTCACTCTGTCAATTTTGGCCTTAAACTATGATTAAAGGGCAATTTTCTTTATAAACAACAATCATGTTAATTATGGATAATTTATTTGCAGTTTGTAAGATACAAAGATTTATGTCTGAATTTAAATCTAGTAATCATGTTCAATAAGCAGGAATTTTAACTATGCTGTGTATGTTTTTAGAACATTGTATCTGGTATGTTAGTCGCTCGTTTGTTGGGTTATTGATGATGTATGGTTTCTGTTTGTTCAGGTATTCAGATACACAGACTCATCAAGTGGCAGCACGTAAGCAGAAGCAGATGGAAAATCTAAAAAATGCTCTTGGGATAGTGCATGAAGAAGAGGTAAAGAAGTATGCACTTGTCTCTGATGATGAAAAAATGGATGATGGGGATAAAGCAAGGGATAATAAAAAGTTTGCTCCTGGATATGATGATAAGCTTGAAAAGGATGCCAAAATTGGTAAAGACGGGCTTGATGAGTTCAAACGGTACAAGAATAGTTCAAACAAAAGAAGAGAGGCTTCTTCAGATAGTGAGAGTGATAGCGAAGATGATGGTGATACTGATACGGATAGTAGTAGGGAACGTGTGAAGGAGGCGAGGAAGAAACCACAGAAAAGTAGGAGAAGAAGTGACTCTGACTCTGATGTTGGTATAAGAAAAGGCAAGCGAAAACCACCAAGCAAGCACCATAAAGGTATTAGAAATGACAGTGATGATTCTGATTATGCTGAGAAACGTGTTCGAAATGCAAAGAGATATGAATCTGATGGAAGCTCTAGTTCTGATGAACGTGCTAACGTCAAAAGGGGAAAGGGGAAACCACTTTCTTCCAGGAGCAGGAGGCATGATTCAGATGATGACTCTGATAATGAAAGAAGCCAATTAGAGGAGAAGAGGCAACAAAGGAGAATGGAAAGCAAAGTAGGAAAAGGTATGTCCTCCCCTAATGAGTTTGGAAGAGGCATCAATGATAGGTGGGATGGAGGTAGTAGTAAGCATGATGTGGTAAGTGATACCAGTCCCGTTAGAGAAAGAAGACATGAGAAAGAGAGGCCTGAAAGGGCGGGAAGAAGGAGACATGACACGGATGATGAGGAATCTGACAAAGACATGCATCGCACGAAAGAGGAAGTTGAGAGGGGTGGAAGGAGGCAACAAGGAAATGATTTTGAGGCTCCTGACAAATATGACACACGACTTAGTGAAAGGGAAGTTGGAAGGGGTGTAAGAAGACAACACGATGTTAACCGTGAAGAATTAAGTAAAAAGGATACCAGAACAGGTGAAAAAAGCCATCGTGGTATTCAAGAACCCAGAAAAGAGAGGTTTGCGAAAGATGGAAGGAGTAACGGCAGTGATGATGAGGATTCTGACAGAAACACAAGAGAGGAAGTTGGTAGGGGTGGAAGAAGGCAGCGTGATGTTAGCCTTGAAGAATTAAATAAAAAGGACACCAGAAGAGCTGAACAAAGCCATCGTGGTATTGAAGAACCTGAAAAGGAGAGGTTTGAAAAAGGTGGAAGGAGGAGGTATGATAGTGATGTGGATGAGGATTCTGACAGGAACACAAAAGAGGAAGTTGGTAGGGGTGGAAGAAGGCAACATGATGTTAATCGTGAAGAATTCAATAAAAAGGAGATCAGAACGGGTGAAAAAAGGCAGCGTGATATTGAAGAACCCAGAAAAGAGAGACATGAAATTGTTAAAAGGAGGAGGCATGATAGCGACGATGATGAGGATTTTGACAGACACACCAAAGAGAAAGTTGAAAGGAGTGGAAGAAGGCAAGAGGATGACAGTCATGAACGAATGATGAAGGTACCAACTATGGATGAGCGTAGACACAAGAGCAAGATTAGTGATGAAGATGAGAAGTATCTAGAAGGAAGAAAAGAAAGTAGCGATGAAAAAGATCGTGAGGTTAGAAAGCGCAAAATAAATAAAGATGAAACACACAAAAAGCTTGACAAAGGTAGAGAGCATCATCAGTCAAAGTATAGCAGAGACCACGAAGAAGAGCACGAAAGCAGGAGGGGTGAGAGAGATAGACAAGTGGATCATCAATCAAAGAGAGCCAGATATGATAGTGAGAGGAGGTATGACAGTGGAAAGCATGACGTTGGACGATCGAGGCGTTGAGCCTTTCGTATGACTGTGAGTTTTGTTTGTTTTGCATTTCTCAACAACTATTAGGTATATCTTGCTTATTTCTTAGCTTCCTTTTTTGTGCACCATTTTCGTTGTTGCTTTTTGAATGATTGATTGAAAGACTGAAAGCACATTACAGTGGTTGCTTATTGTATCACTACTTATTCATGTGGCAAATGTTTAATTTTAGTTAGCCAAAATGAAGTTTAGTACCCTTGATTTGGCTAACTATGTTTTCCACTACCCTCTGAATTATTAAAGGGGCTGAATGGTGTCCCAAACTTGGAAAATCAGTTAAGTTAGGGCCTGACTCACTTGACTAGATCACGTGCAAATGCATGACATCCAGGCCAATAGAAAGTTAACGGAGACTAAGATTTGAACTTCTATTTTCTATCTTTATGAGTGTATTTAAATCGATACTCCAGGGTGCTATAGAAATAGAGGAATCCCGTCTTCCCGTGTGAATTCTCGATTCTTTTTTTTTATTGATTGAAATCAAATACCAGAGTTCATAGAAGGTGAGTCTATTAAAGAAACTAGATGGTGGTAGTGTTTCTTATATCATTAAAAAATAGGGTTGTTTGTCTGATTCAATTAGATATTATGCTCTTTTGTCCTGGTATTTGATATCTGACTTTTTAGTTACTTTGTCTTTTCCAATTTCTGTTATTTACTGCTCCTCTAATTATGTAGGATGAATGATAGTGGCCAAAGCTTGGGGGTTATTTCATAGCACACGAAGATGATCTTGTGGAAGAGGAGGGTTCCTTATTTCCAAGATGCAATGCTTGCATCCACTCACATGACGTAGATGCAGCTAAACATGTAGCTGTAATCAAACTATAAGAAACTAGTCAAGATGAATGCTTTGAAGCTTGCTAGAAAAAATGTGTAGATTCAATGCTGATGTTGGAACATGTCTTCTGTTTTTAATCAAATGTTGTTGTCTAAGAAGTCTTTTTGTTTTTGATCGATACTTATATGTACTCTGGATGTTTTGTTATTGTTCCATGACTTGCATGTGGTTGCTTAAATAGACCATACTTTTGGCTTGAGTTAACATGTGGTTGTGATTACTTTCTTTTCTAATTTATTGAGTTAGTGCTTCAATTTTATTTTATTTTTGAACGGCAGAAAAGTTAGTGCTTCAATTATTTGGTCAAATTAATTTTTTTTTGCTAGGCCTAGTTTCTATGACTATGGTTAAGGAGCAATATATCATTACCACTTCAACAGTTGAATGAGTTTGAATGCTTGACTGCAAAAACCAGATCTTATGATTGCAGCATTATTACGGTTAAATAAAATTATATCTTACAATGAATCATCATGGATTTGCTTAAACAGTTCCTTACAATAGCCTTCTATTTGTTGTTTGATTCTCATTACTATTTAGAATAACATAATCATACCCTAAAAGGCATATCTAGTTCAAGCATCTTAAAAAATTTCGGGTTAGCATGTGGTGGGAAGAGCCAAAACCTGGCTAAATTGATCATTTACGACAACGATAAGCATGTTATAATCAGAACAAAGATACAAACTCAATAAAGCAAATTCAAAATGGAGTGCTTCAATGTACCCCAAAAAACTCCGTACAGCAAAAAAATGCTTCATAACACAGTTTCTTCATAAATAGCAAAGATTGGACCACCTGAACTATTAAAGGCATTATAGGCTTCACATCCCTTTCCAGTTTCCATCTTGTTCACAGAAAGCGTTTAAAGCTATTAATATCTTCTTTTGATACATTATATTAAATTAATTTTATAGCAAAATTTTATCGAATTATGAATATATGGTTAGAAGAAATAATTATTGTCAAAAGAAGAGATACCTCTTTTTCGAATGTATAAAACAATGGAAGGGAGATGATTTCGATCTTCGAGTAACCGTGTTTGCCATTTGATTTGAATACTAAGTTAAGAATACGATTCAAATCAACACTGCTATCGAAGGGAAAAAAAAACTCTGTTATATGTATACATCAAGGGATTCACATCACTTATATGTATCCATGTATTGATGTTTTGGCACGATTTAACTTTTTATGAGTTACTCTTGTCCTCTGAAGTCTTTATTTTTCAATTTTGAACTGAAGTCTTTATTTTTCAATTTTGAACTTAAATATTTTTGTTTATGTTATATAATACTTGATGAAAATTATATCATTGAAAATACATTTAAAATCAAATTCATTCATATATTTTGCATCAAATATTATATAACACAAATAAAAATATTTATGGTCAAAATTGTAAAATAAAGACTTTCACAAGTCAATAGTAGACATTTGTAATGGGACAGATGGAGTATATGTAAAGCGCGCAGAAGAGCACAATTAGCTTTTGACATTATACTTGAAAAACACGATTCTCCAATAATCCGTGATATATATCTTATGTAAATTGTGCTAAATAGCACAATTAGCTTTTTGACATTATACTCTATAAACAAAAATCTCCCATGACATGGCTAATGAACAAATGAACTTTAGCATACGCAACTTACGTTCCTGAAGAACCGTTAAAATTTAGGAACGACAACACATCATACCTATCATATACATATTCAACAAGTACCCTAAATTATAGATGAACTCAATTGTGAAAGACATTATTAAAACATATATAAACAACATCCAACATCTATTGGGCAACAAGATATTTAAAGCACATGACTCCATCAACATACTTTATGAATCAAAGAAGAAAATGATAGCATCTGGTCCAAACGCTTCTTGAAATCTTATAAAGATGTTCTAGGCCAATACGTGACAATCTGAACAACATTTTCAAAAGTGAAACAGATGTCTTAGTTACAATCAACAAAAAGAACGGTTGGAAATCTTCGGAATATAATTCAGCTTCAACATTAGCAGGAATCAAAATCAAAATCATAACCCATTATGCGCAGGACCATTCTTTACTAGTTCCATTCAACAAGATGCCTTCAAGCAACTATTCTAACTTATGCTTTGATCACACACTTTATTTGGTTTGTGCTACAATCCACCATCCCACCATTGCAATATTCCAGAAAAGCTTAGATATTTACAATGAATCAAGGCTTTAAATATGAGTAAAATTGACCAATCACCATTTTTGTATGAAATGAACAGAAGGAAAATTAACATCTAAAACACAAAAAACTACTAATCATCAATTCACAAGAGCAAAACAAACAAATCTTTAGGGAAACCTCATTAATCCTTCATTCATTTGAATATTCAATTCATACATACATGTATGTCATAATACCAATCAAAACAGCTTGGATCCCATTAAGCATAAAGACTAAAAACTAGTTTATATATATTGAAAAAGACACCACCCTAAAAGATGATCACATCATCATCATCATCATAACAAACCCCAACTTGAAACAGTCAGCATATCAAAAACAAACCACTTATGGATCCATCATCCATTCATTCTTTAACACAGACAGAATCCCACGAAACATTAAAACGAAACACAGAGAAAGATATAAACTAAGTAAATGCAAGAAGATACATTTACGCTTTTTCATCTTCCCCTTGATCAACGGTTGTTGGAGGTAGGGCATTCACGAGCAAAGTGTCCATCCTCACCACAGTTGTAGCAGCCACCGCCGCCTCCACCACCACCTCCTCCACGGCCACCACCGCCGCCGTAACCACCACCTCCACGACCACCATAACCGCCACCGCCGCCGCCTCCTTGAGTACACTCCCTAGCCATATGACCACTCTCACCACACTTGAAACAAGCATTACCTCCGCCGCCGCCGCCTCCATAACCGCCGCCACCTCCGTAACGATCACCACCACCACGTCCGCCACGGCTA
Organism: Pseudognaphalium luteoalbum; assembly: GCA_963422505.1. NCBI lineage: Eukaryota > Viridiplantae > Streptophyta > Magnoliopsida > Asterales > Asteraceae > Pseudognaphalium > Pseudognaphalium luteoalbum. The sequence continues at coordinate 106,452,819 of OY730196.1, forward strand.
CCACCATTATAACCACCACCTCCACCGTACCGATCACCGCCTCCGTACCGATCACCACCGCCACCACGGCCGCCGCCGCCGCCGCCGCCACGAGTGCTTCCCTGAACAGGCCCCTCATCAGGACCAGTCACATCAGCAGCTTTAGTACGGCCATCAGATCCGTTCTCAATAACATACTCGACGGTTTCGCCGTCACCGAGACTGCGAAAACCTTCGGTTCTGATGGACGATTGATGAACAAAAAGTTCCTCGCCGCCATCTTCCGGCGTAATGAAACCGAAACCCTTAGTATCGTTGAACCACTTGACGGTTCCAGATTTCCTAACGCCGTTATCAGCCATTTTTTTTGGTAAGTTTGGAATGAAAACCCTAAAACCCCCAAACTTATAAATAATACGAGGGAGAAAACCCTAGTCTCTCTCCTCTACAACTTTGGATGACTAATATTATTCGGTTCCCTCGGTCATTTTATTATTTTATAATATCCGTATAAAAGGGTAAAATTGGAATTTCCTGTTTGATCTAACGGCTCGGGATGAGATGTTGATGATTGATTCGACTGTGATCGTTGGATTACGGATATATACAATAACAAGCTTGTAACTCAAAACAGAGTAATTAATTTGACTTGGAACAAATTTGCTGTTAAAATTAAATATAACTCCGTGATAGTAACACTATTCATTTCGAATTATTGAATGGGTGTAAAGAACGTCATAGTTAATTTGATGTATCATAAATTGTACATTCATATATGCATTATTAGTAGTATAATATTTGGTGAATCCATCAATTTTATGTTGTAAATATCAAACATCCTATACAAACGGGCTTCTGATAGATTGGGTTTCGAAAAAATAATCGAACAAAAAAGTAGAGTGTTAACACTAACAACTGTTTTGGTATTGACTCGATTAAGCGCATATCTTCAATCAATCAAGCACTATATTTTTTCGATGATAATTTCGGAGTTGTATCATGTTTGACCTCGACTTCAACCAGCGTACTTTCTCAAATCATTAACCTATGTTTAGGTTTGGTGTACATGTCTATTCTTATTGTCGCTAAGACGAGGAATTCAAAGTGCAAAGAGGTGTTAGAGTGTTAGATAAGGTGATCTCCTATCCCCTTTCCTTTTTCTCATTATTGTCGAGACGATGCATATTGTCTTTATGAAGCCAAGGTGGAATACATTTTAAAGGCATCGAGTTAAGAGTCGCTAGCAGCGCTTCGTCTAACTTGCAATAGTTCGAAAATATCATATTCTTTTATGTGATTGGTCTCTGAAAAACAACAAATCTCGACCATATCTTATAATGTTCACCTCGCCTCAACACTTAAAATAAATTCTTAAAAAGATACAATGTACATAGCTATTGAAACAATCTAGAGGTAGAATATGTATCTAATGCTCTAATGTTTTCATTTTTTATTATCAGAAATAAGAGTTTTCATTAGGAAACTTTTCGCATCTCCACAAATACAAAAGTTTTAAGATTTCCTTTCAACAAGAAGGCCGGTTACCTTTGTATTAAAAACTTATAGTATAGTAATAATCAGTTATTCATTTGACAAAATACTATGTTCACGATATCTCATTTGACTTTGCTCTAACCAAGTTATCCTTTTAAATAGGATAAGATATGGCATATAACTAAACAATTATTGACTTAATGGTATTGAGTTAACCTAACAATTTTGATGTTGCAAGTTCAAGTCTTAAAGTTGAGACTATTATAAATATTCATGGGAAAAAATGTATACTATATATATTGTAAGTAATTGTCCTTTTAAAAATAATAAAAACTATAGATAACGATAATAAAAGGTTAATCTTAATGTATACATACTTCAAATATAGTGAATAAGTTTGTGGAATATTTGGACTTAATTGTTAGGAAAATAATGTGGTAAAAATTTATTTGTCACAATATAGATTTGATGAGACAAAATGTAAACCGATTAGGAAACACAAGTTGGAACTCTTACTGCGCAGCAATGAAGAAAAAAATCCGGTTCTCACTATCTAACCGTTGAATCATCTTGAAATTTTAACAGTAACTTCATAACATATAGATGAACATTCTGACCAGAGGAAATTTCGATCTGAGCTTTCGATTAACAGATATTAAATGTCGAAATTCATTACAGAAAGCTGTTTTAGCTTCTGGAACAGCAGCAGCAAGCAGAAGTAAAACAATCACTGTGTCTTCGTTATCCAACGAATTCTTGTGATTTTTGGATATGTTATAGATGGCATATGTTTCTACATTGTGTCAAAATTTCATAGTCATTGGATGTTTCTACAATGAGATATGGAATTACAAATTATCTGCTGATCGATTTTTGCTGCACGAAGTCAGAAAATTACTGCACATTCGTTAACCGTTGGATCGAGCTGAATTTTGGATATGATGTTAACGATACTTTGATAGACTTCTTGTAAAATTTTCAGCATGATCCGAGCTTTCTAGAGGGAGATACACCCTTCAGAATCTGCTGCAAACATAAGTTAACGCTGCTAGTTATGCATTCAGTGTTGCTTGTCGAGCGTTAATGCTGCTCATATAAGGTTAGTGCTGCTCGTACATTAGTGCTGCTATTACACAGTTAGTGCTGCTAGCACAAAGTTATTACTTTCACAAAGTTAGTGCTGCTAGCATAAAGTTAGTGCTTTTACATGGTTAGTGCTGCTAGCACAAAGTTAATGCTTCTAGTGTACTGCAAGTAAAGCAAGTGGGGCAGACAAACTTCCTTAAAAGTAATGAATGCTTACTATGTGGAAGACCATGCTTGTACTTTAGTTAGGTATGCATTAATTATACTCAAATGTAAAAACAACTTTAAATATTATAATATTTAAAGTTGTTTACTTTAGAAGCATGCTTGTAATAGTAAATTGTTTTTCCAATGTAAGTATGTGGGATTCTATAAATAAAGAAACCCATATACATTTAGAAGTGTGTGTTATCATAGTTATGAATCTGTGATAAACCCGATCTCATAATTTGAGATCGTTTGCTCCAAGGTTTCACTGTAAACCCCGATACATAGTAGATGTATCTGTCTTATTAATCTAATTGATTAATAAGATTGGAGGTTATCTCTAAGGTTGTGCACAACCCCGATACAAATTAAGTGTATCCGTCTTGTTAATTTATTGGCAAGATTAGAGAGTTGTAATGTTTGCTCCAAGGTTTACTTGTAAGTCCAAATACTAGATAGAGTATTTGTATTATTATTTCACTAATAATAATATTGGAGCTTTGCTATTGAAAATCTTCTTGGTGTTCAATTATGTTTACTTGTAATTCTTTTGCTTGGAGTTCAAAACGGGACCTCACATTAATAAGTGTTTACTAAATGCATTAAATGTATATATATATATATATATATATATAATTTTTTTAGAGTTTTTATCTATTGTCGTTAGGCACCCGTTATCAAAACCTTTAGCATTTTTAGTTTTTTTTTCTCGGATCACAGCTCATATAATTGTCCATCTCCATGCTCATAAGTCATAACTTAAGCTATAGATAGTCAAGTGGGAGTGGAGTTTCCATACCGAGAACTCTCTAGGGACCAGGGTCATCAATTGCATATATACACATATACATACATATATATATATATATATATATATATATATATATATAGGATTGAGATCAAGGAAGAAGGGTTTTTAGATGGAGAAGATGGAGAAACAATCTAGACCATTGGATGATTAATTCAATGGTTTAGATTAGTCAATGGGTTTGCTGAGTAAATTTTAGGCGGAAGGGACATTTTTGTCTATTACTTATGTTCACTTAAAAAAGGAAATAAATCACATTTACTATAGGAAATCAAAACCGATCATATACTGTAGAAAAACACTGATTGAAATTCCTTCTCCTTCACTCCCATCTACGCTCCAGTAAATAATAAACCCTAATTTGTGATTTCGCAAGAGAGAAAACGCAAATAATCAACACGATTATTCCGAATTTATTGAAGTTCCATTTGAAACGACTGAATCAATACTTGATTCTATGCCATTCCAGTATTGAACATTAGGGAAAATGGTTACGACAAAAAAACAGATGAAATCGTCCAAGAAAGGTAACCGTTCTAATCTATCTCTGTTGGTTTATTTCTTTTGATTTGTTATCAAGATGGGTGATTCAAAATTGAGGTTTTATGTTTTTGATAAAGTGGGTGAAAACCAATCGTTTGTGAGTAATTAGGGGTTTGTTTCAGGGGTTTTGCGATTGTTGGTGAATCATTAGTATAGTTTATCGAGTATGGTAATGGTGGTGCGATTTCATGTTTTGGGTTAGCTTGTTATGGATTAGTTAGATTTGATGGTTGCTAAATTGTTTACTTGATTCAATTTTTTATTTTGGAACTGTGTGTAGAATTGATAAAAATGGTGAAACTCATTTAGATATTTGGATTGCTTGCTTTTAGTGCAAGCTAGTGGTTTTTTGAAGGTGTTAGCTTTGTTAAAAAATTGATCGAAAGAAAAAAATCTGATTGCAGAAAAGTCGAATCGGAACATAATCTCGTCTGCTTAACCAATGCTATTTTTGTAGAGGGTTATATTAGATTCAATCAAAAGAAACATGACTTTTCCTTGATAAGTGTCTTGCTGAATCAAAGTTTAAAGATATCGAATCAGTGTATATTAGATGAAATTCCTGAGTTGTATGGATGGCTAGTTAATGTTTATGTTAGAATTGGCTAGTGAATATTTTCGGTGGTAAAAACACATCTACTGAATACATAGAACCTGAAAGATAACCCTTTTTATTTGTTTAAAGTGTAGTGAACAATTTATGAGTTGATGACGCAATTTTTAATTGGTGTGTTGAATCATAGTAGTATGGTTTAGAAGCATATTTTCAATGTAAAAGTGTGGCAAATTTGAATTTCGTTTAGCTGAATAATAGGATTAGGCTTAAGAAACATTCTATAACAATGCTGAATCATATATATAATTACAGTTGAATCATAGTATAATTAATGTTGAATCATACTATACAAACTGCTGAATCATGGTATATGGTTCATAGTATCTGAATCATAGTATGATGCTTCTGAATAATAGTTATATTTTTTGTGACGTGGTGTTTAGTATATGCTGAATCATAGGCGACTAAGCAACTTCATTTGAATTTTGCAGACAAATGTTTGTATTGATGTTGCTAGAACGTTTGAGGAGCGACTAAAGGATTTTTTTGAGAATTTAAACGATTGTCTTTCAAGATACAAAATTGGTGATCTTAACAACTATGGATTGGTAATTGATAGTTAAATACATATTCAATGCATAATAGTTTTAGAAGCATATGTAGAAGCATAGTAGTATGGTTTAGAAGCATATTTTCAATGTTTATGCTTTTATAAAAGTCGAGGCGTAATGTAAATGTGCTGTAAGTAGTATTCATGAAATTAGAGAAAAGGATACGTGTAGACATGTTGATTTAGTAGTTAGTTTGAAAAAAATAATCACAGGAAGTAAAACTAGTGCAAGATATTCAAATGTTATATGGATATGACATTGTTGTTATTGCTTGTGATTCAGTGTTGTAATTCCTTTTTCAGGCAAGGCCCATTGTTTAGGCAATGATTCTGATGACGACTTTATGCCGCTAGCTCATAATGAATTTAAAAGGGAAAAGCGAAAGAGGGTAGATAAGAGGCAAAAAATAAGCGGTGAGTTGAAGGACAAAGTTAAAAAGGGGAGATATCCGTCGGTTGGCATAAGGAACCCGCCAAATGTTTTTGTTGTTGCGTCAATGAATTATCTTGTAGTTTGTATTAAATACCGTGAAAACACTGGGTATTTTCATGATTTTTTTTAGGTTTAGACCAATACAGATTTTAGAGTAGGTTAATATATGTGTTATAATAGTTGTAATTTACTACCGAATCAAGTTGATATATTATCGAATCAAGGTGTCGTAACATCTGAATCAGAAATGTGCTTCACTGAATCATTGTGTTTTTTCTGTTTCCTCCTGTAACGGTGATCTTTACAAACAGTATACATAAAAGAACATGCTAAGTTTCGCCAACAACGCCCGTTCGAAAGCCGAAGAAGGTTCTTTCAAGTTGAGGTATATGTGCACGATGAATAAACAAATGTAGTGACTTAAATGCATAATAGTTTTCTTGGAGCACATCATATACTTGTATATATTATGAATGAGGCATGAAAATCAACATTTACATGAAATGTGCTTTATTCTTAAACTGAATCGGTTGAATACAAATCTAATCGTTTCGTCATTTGTTCATCGTTCGCCATTTCGAAAAACGGTAAATCAAAGAACAAAAAACTTCCTAAAGAATTACTAACACAACACGTGACAGTTATTCTTCAAACAAAATCAATATTTCGATCCAAGTTATCGTTTTAGCGATTGTTAAAAGCTTTAAAAGATGCACATCAATGTTTATTTGATGCACCGATGTTCCATCTTTGTGATTTCAAAAAACTAATTCAGGCGTGGATCAAGTATAATTGGGGATGAAATGATAATATCTTTTGGTTGATAGTTTCCTAAAATATTGGAAACTTCTACGTGAAATTTAAAACCGCCCAACCTAAACACATTTATTATTAATTATATTAAATTAAAATAACCATATTACAAAGTATAAGATTTGCACGTGTAATCTTTCTTTTTCGTTGAAGAATTAAAAATCCTTTGTTCTCAATCCAACCGTAAGAGAATAATGGAAAATATTTTTGTTGGTAGTTTCCTAAAATGATGGGCCATTCATACGTTAAGTTAAAAACCTCACAAATTTAATGCATTTAATTTACAATATATTAAATAAAAGAACCCAATTAAAAAAAGACTAATATACTCTTTGACCTAAAATTGATATGAATGGCCAAAATTGCTTCTCCCCCTTCTCCCTAAAATTTTTCTTCTTTTTAGATCCTCTTACTCTCTCTCTCTCCCCCTCTCTCTCTCTCTCTATATATATAGCATTCACAGCTTTTGTTACCAAGTGTTGCATTCAAGTCAAATGTAAACATTAAATCTGAACCCGATCCCCCTCCGACTCCAAGAAATAGGTCAAGCCGTGTTGGGGTATTCATCAATACTAACTGAAATATCACTTATTGAAAACAAACAGGAGGTTTGATTATAATCACGAGGAAAATTTAAGGCTGTGCGTATTTAGTAGTGGATATATAGAAATCGTGAAACGTGTAACTTGAGTTTGCCAAGAGCGTTAAAACTTATGATAACGCTACAACCATTCCCTAGCAAATTATTCCCATCTTTTACGTTGTGACCAACAATTAGTAAACTCGTGATTACATTGTATACAAGCTTTCTTATGATCAACCGAACTGAAAAGATTTCATTGCCGTTCAATCATTGTTTTTCTGTGCACGGCCAAAAACAACTACCAAATACACAGCAACCAAACATTCAGTATTCTAACTTGCAAAAGAAACGACAAATTAAACTCCAAGGTGAACCAAGAGCCAAATGGATATACACAACTTAAAGATGGTCTCAACTTGTACTAGATAGATAAATCATTTGGTCAAATGAATAGCTTTAAAATTTCCAGTCTTTCATCTTATCCATTTTTTGGGTAGGTGATATATACATCAAATAACTTGATTTAAACACCAAAATTATGTTGTAATGAAAGACTTTTGGTGTTGAGGTCTTGAGATAGATGGCCTAGTGCTGTTAATCTGTTATGTGACTTGCATAGAAATTTTTGTATGTCATAATGGATTCCAAAGTGGCAAAGTGTAATGGTCATAGACACTGCACACGTGTTTCACATATTTGAGCCCCATGATTTCTAGCTTCACGAGCTTTGATCAAATCTATTAAATTATCTTCAAGACCAACTATATGTCTATAAATATGAAAAATAAACCTTTAAACTAAAAACAAGACCATCTGATGATGGACATACACGGACTAGCTTATAATAGTTTAAGTCAATTAAGTCAGTATAAAGTATTTAACAGCACAAGACAGACAGTTTGTTTCTGCTATGCTCGAAAAATACAGTCCAATCAAGTTGCTGGTGAACAAATGAAAATGTGCATATAGGAAAAGTTACAATTTGTGAAAGATGATATTAACATGTTTTAGTTATATACAGCATTCAGCAAGTATCTTACTGGTGTAATATTTTAGACTAATTATATATCTATATATGATCTTACCAGAGAGAAGATCAATACATAATATTAACAGTTTCCAACATTTAAAGAGGCCTACAATATTTGTTCGCAACAAGTGACTCCATCATGGGCTATCTTTTTTGAGCACAAAAGTGAAAATTTTAGCATCTGGTTCACGATACCACCATACCCCAATTTGTTAGATAGAATAAAGCCTTTTGACTGACCATACTAAAACAATTTTTAAAAAAATCTTACAAACACATCCAAAATTTGAATTATTGTGTTAGTTTATACACCCCATTTTGAAAGCAAATCCTGTAGATTTACAACCATGTGATGAAAGAGCATCTCAGTCATCAAAAGGAACAGTTAAAGTCTATAGAATATAGCGTGTGGCTTATAAAAGAAATCAATAAAAGGACCATTGGCCCAGCGGACAGTGATGCCCTTCCAACCAAGAGGTTGAATGTTCAAGTCGTGAGATAGACATATGTATATATAAGTGGCAAGGGGTATGTGAGTATTTAACTTTCTAAAAAGATATATAACAGGAATCCAAATCAAACCATTCACTGGTCCTCTTACAAGACTACACCTAAATTTATGCCCTCGTGTTTCTTCAAGCAACTATAACTTATGCCTGGATCACATACTCAAGTGTGTGATACAGTGACTTCCCACCAGGCAACCACTGCAATAAACTTGTCTAAATATCAACTAGACAAAATATATAAACTTGACCAGAATACATAAATAGTAAAGCAGGAAAGCAACAATTTAAACCACAAAGTACAACAAATAAATGCAACATTTGAGAGGTAGCTATCAACTGTCGCAGCATATAGCAAACTATCTCAATAATCAAATGAACAGAAAAAGAAAAATTCACAACATAAAAATCTACCAATCAAACTAACAAATGCAAACAAGCAAATCTTTAGGGAAATACTCCATAATAGTCATTCATCCATTCATTTAATTCTTGATTCATACATACATTTAATGTATGCCATAATACCCCATTCAAAACACTTAAACATAAGCCTAATAACTACTACTTTAATTTAATATATATTTAAAATCAAAAGACACCATATTCGAAGCATCAGATATTAAACAGTCACTGATAGATTTTGGATCCATCATATATCATCATACTAATATAAGCCAGCGAGAAATAAAAGGATTAAGTGAATGCGAAAGGACACATTTACCCTTTTCATCTTCTCAATGATCAACGGTTAGAGGTAGGGCATTCACGAGCAAAATGTCCATCTTCACCACAGTTATAGCAGCCACCACCTCCGCCGCCGCCACCTCCACGACCACCGCCGCCATACCCGCCGCCTCCACGACCACCATAACCACCACCTCCGCCACCACCCTGGGAACACTCTCTAGCCATGTGACCACTCTCCCCGCACTTAAAACAAGCATTACCACCACCGCCGCCACCTCCATAACCACCACCGCCACCTCCGTAACCACCGCCGCCACCTCCGTAACGATCGCCGCCACCTCCGTAACGATCACCACCACCACGTCCGCCACGGCTACCACCATTATAATCACCGCCTCCGTACCGATCACCACCTCCACCACGGCCGCCGCCGCCGCCACCACGGTTGCTCCCCTGCACAGGCCCCTCATCAGGACCAGTTACATCAGCAGCTTTAGTACGGCCGTCAGATCCGTTTTCAATCACATACTCGACCGTTTCACCGTCACCAAGACTACGAAATCCTTCAGTTCTGATCGACGATTGGTGAACAAACAGATCTTCACTGCCATCTTCCGGCGTAATGAAACCGAAACCCTTAGTATCGTTGAACCACTTGACGGTTCCTGATTTCCTAACACCGTCATCAGCCATTTTTTCCAGTTTTGTTTGAGATGAAAACCCTAGAAAATTTGAAAAACCCCCAAAGTTATACGATGAGAGAGGAAACCTTACTCTCTACAATTTTGGATGCCTATTGTTCAAGTCGCTCCGTTGTATATATATTCAGAATCAGGGGTAAATATGGAATTTGACTTTTTGATCTAACAGCTAGGGATAAGCTATTGATGATCCTCATGTTTTTGTCACCGTTGGATCAAGGTTATAATGGATGGATTCCAATCGAGTTAAAATATGCAACTAATAAATATCTAATCGATCGATAAAGTTTACAATTAAGTCGAGTAAAACTCGTAGTATTTGAGTCGATCTCGATTACTACAGTATTTGGTACCAAAAACTCTCGACTTATATCAAGTTTGTATTATTTTACACTATTACGCTTATTAACAGATTTTTTTGTACTTGCAAACTAATTATTATGAATCGAACGAGTTGATCAAAACGAAGTAATACTAAAACTGCTTTTTTATATACACACAAAAAAACTTAAAAAAAAACCAACTAGATAGTTTTAGTAGCACACGACGCTCTCGTACATCGTTAAAATCATCAACTGAATGCCCCTCTCCTTTGGTGCTGGGAGAGTCGGAAGTGTCACATAAATGGATGTTTTTTCTATGTTGTTTACATCAATCACTAGAGAGTTTCTTCAAAGCTAGAAGTCTCGGCAATTTTTTTCTCATTATAAAGAACTAAAATAGATTATCAGAAAAACAATCATGATCCATTCTATCACATAGACTATTTTTCACGATGTTCACTATAATTGATTATGTCAATTAAATTTTAACAAATCGCTAATTTTTATTAACTTGCAAAATACAAACTCTAACTAATAATATGAGTTTTCTAATTAAAATAGCAATATGAGACGATATATGAAATTTTCAAATAACAATAATAAATTTTACACCAAATTAGGAATTTTATATTTGAAATTAATAAAGAAGAGTGATAAACATTTACTTAACATGTTGACAAGAAGGGAAAATAAAATACAAAATCAACAAGTATATTGAAATTTGCATAAATCGCAAGTAAGAGTAAGAAATTGATTAGTACCTTACGATCAACAATTTTTTGCAATATGTCAAGGATTGTGTTATACGGATAAACTAATTGGGCTGATATTATTTCAATCTTGAAATATAGGGTGGACCATTAATTTTGTGAAACTTATTATTCTGGATGGGCCAATGATGTTTTATTAAGAAATACTCCGTATAACACTAAACTCTATATACCTATAACTAAAACTAAGAAATTGTGGTGGCCTTGGCTCTTCTTGAGTCTAACGTGGCTACGCCACCGGATGAAAGTAAGTTAATCAAATTAAGTCAAATCAAACTAGTGAACTGAGGCTACATTAGTAAATTTTTGGTATACGCGGTGAGCTTTTATTGGATGCTAGGAAAATTGTCTAAATGTTTTTTGCATTTAGGTGATTTTTTAGTCTATTTTTTAAAAAAATTTATAGCATGGTTTATCTAATGAAAATGCATGTTGACCGTCTATTTTTGTCATTTTCTCACTTGAAAACGTCTATACATAAATGATGAATCATTAACTAACTAAGGTTTCATATCTTAGTTTGTAGAGTTAAAATTGGAGTTGCATAATAGAAAATTAATAAGCTTAATTAACGGTATAATACTTTGGTTACTTGTTAGCTTGCCTCACCGTATTTGAATTAATCTTTTTGGCAGATCATCTCATATTTATTATCTACTTCGTTCATTTATTTAAGAATTAAAATTCATAGTTTTTGTAATTAAAAAACATCTACTTCAATATATATTTTAAGTTTCTCATCGTATGTATATTTACACATTTCTATGAGAGTGTTATTACTACTAAACTTACAGTAAAATATACATTATATTTTGTAATATACTACTATTATTAAAAGGTAAAAACCATATTCCCTCCCTCACAAAACATATGTATCCAATTTTGCATTTAGTGTCAACTTACAAAATTAATATTATTAACTATACCATTCTACTCTCAATATACTTTTTCTCAAATAATGAGAGCGTATCAAAAAACAAGAGTAAAAGTCTTATATATTTTTTACCAGACAATATAATTTATTAAACTTTATGAACACTTTTTGTAAAATGGAGAAGGGTAGTAATACACTAGTGCCTAAAAATATTCGAGTATTTTATATGTTTAAGAGCATCTCCAATGATAGCTTTTTCTAAAGTTTTTTTGTATAAAAAAACTTTTGAAAGACTTTTTATCATTGAAGTGAAAACTTTATTTATGTTAAAGCTTGATAAATCTCAAGCTTTTGAGCAAAAGCTTTTCTTCAAGTTTGTGTGTGGATATAAAAAGAAAAGCTTTGCAAAAGCTTTTCTTGTTGAAGATAAAGCTTTTTTCTAAAGTTTTTTTGAAATATGATAATGTGGCATAATAAAAAAACTTTATAAAGTTTTTTACATCAGACGCTCTAACAAACATTTATTTTTAGATGAAAAATCAATTCATTGAAAAATGAAAACACTATTTGTAGATATATGTATATAAGTGGTCAAATGCCTAGTCAACTAGTCAAAGAAACGTGACTTCTGATTTCTGAATGTGTTGTCCTTTCATCATAATAATCTTTTTCATTTATGTCCATATCTAACACACTGTTTACTCCCTGTAAAGTCTTACTTTTAATCCATTGAACCAAAACGATTAAAATCTAATCTTATACTATTGCATTAACACCTTGCTACACCAACAATTGACATAACCAATTGCTTAAACAAGTCATTAGTAACTCTAAACACGATTAGCTCAACCAAGTTGGTTAAATTTGTCATGAACCACAATCACTGAATTTGCAAGTAGTATTTCCTTTTTCTCCTGAATTCGCCTTTATGAACTTGTAGGCTGTTACAAGGACTTGTTGAGCAGATTGACTCATCAACGCTGAGTTTAATCGTCGAACGATATCTTGAGGTTGGTAAAGAAAGCGGTTGCTGGTGTAGGAATTTAAGAGAGCAGTCGTTCCTTCCCTTAAAAGTGTGCGATAAGCTTCCCCTCTACCGTACATGCTTTCAAGTAACGTAATGTTTGTTCCGTATTGTGTTGAAGCCAGTGGCCCAAACACAAGCGCCACTGTTAAGTTGGGGCTCAATACATTCCAATAGCATTTGTGTTGGGGCATCATCCACATTCTAGTTCATATAACTGATATACATTAGATCATATGTTACACTATTAAATTTGATTGAACATATGAACTGAGTATTAAATTATAGTGTATATTTCAAATTTCAATCACGTGATGTCAATATTACCCTCTATGTTACATTGTTTAGATTATGATTATGAATTCGTGTAGGTTTTATCATTTTCACCCCTATTTTCACACTGGACTAATTTTTATCAGTACGGGCTGAACACAAAATGGGCAGGGTTGGCTCCCTACTTTATTAAACTTTTAAAAATGTGCAAAATTAAATCATAATATATCTAGTAACAAGTTAAGGGTGTGTTTGGGTTTACGGTTTTGATGGATGGGAATGGGAATGAGAATCGGGCGGTATAATACTAGTAGATGTTTAAGGGGTGTGGATTTTGAACTTTGGGTATGAAACCTTTACAATGAAGGTTTATTCAAACCAAGCAAGGAGTTGGGTTTGGAGATGATTCTCATTTCCATTCTATATCACTATCAATCTGGCACTCATAGTGATTCCCTTAATCAAACAAAACGCAACCAATAAAAAGGTTGAATTAAAGAAGTTGTGATGAGATGATTGATGAAAAAAGTCAAATAGCTTATAAGTTAGGCCAGCGATAATCAAGAGTTTATAACAAAAACAAAAATTTGTCCATGAAATTAGATGAATACTTAGATAACGATGTTAAAAAAATAAAACTTATATCTAGAAATAAAGTTAGATTGTCTATTTTGACAATATATGTCACTCTTCAATAACACTATCATGTTCCAAGGGAAAAAGTGGGTAAGATACCCAACATAGCATCACAATATCACATGTTCTGCTAGGGTCATTACACTTTCATAGTTTTTCGTTCCGATATGGTCATGAAAAGTATGATTCCTGTTCTATTCTTGTCATAAATATAATTTTTTGGGTTTATATTTATTTTGTTAGAAGGTGTTTTATGTGGTCACTAAAAGTACATTGTGTAATTAACTAATGTCAAATGGATTATCAAACTTAGGCCCTTCCCAATGGTTACGTGACTTACGTCGGTTTGGAACCGACGCTCGTTGGTCCAACCAACACCAGTGGTACGGGTGTGTCGCGTTTGCTCGTCGGTTTCCTACGTCGGATATCGGATGGCTCATCTATGTTTTTTTTCTTTCTTTTTGTGTGTGTATAACTATAGATTAATTGTTAAATGTGGGTCTAAAATATAAAGTGACGGAGTCACTAATGGCAGAGGTTCGTCAGTTTCAGCCAGTTTTGTAAAAAACTTACGTGATGCAGACGTAGCACGTTGGTTTCAGTCTGCAATTGGGATTGGTCTTAAAAGTATTTATATGATCATTTAATGTTAAATTCAGACTTACTGGTATGAACACCATTAATGTCAAGTGGATAATGAAACTTAAAAGTATTTTGTATGATGATCTGTTAATGCTAAATGGATGATCAGACTTACTGGTATGAACACGCGGAAGAATTAAAAAACCGTTCTGGAGGCAAAGGCGGCAACGCTGGCAACGGCGGCAACTGAGCCATTGGTGGTGACAACGGATGTAACTCAGGTGACGGCGACAATGCAGGTAACGGAGTCGTTGGTGACGATGGAGATATATCAGGCGACGGTGACATTGCAGGTAACTGAGTCATTGGTGGTGACAATGGAGATAAGGGCGGCAAATCAGGCAATTGAGGCAGAGGGGGCAGTGGTGGCAATGGAGAGAACGGCGGAAGTGGTGGCAATGGAGATAACGGCGGAAGTGGTGGCAATGGAGACAACGGCGGCATCGGTGGCCATGGAGTGAGTGGCGGAAAATTAAGGTGAGGAGGCGGTAGATGAGGGTCGGGTGATGATGATGGTCGGCGGCAGAAGGGTGAAGCCATGACAGGTTGAGCAGCCAAAGGGTCCACCCTATACATTTGGTTATCAAACATTTTAAACATGAGTCTGAAGTCTTGGGCAGGACCACCAGCAGCCCCACAACCCTGCCCGTTGCCGGAAATCTGTGCCCGACAATTACTCATGTCCAATATACCTGAAAACGACGTTGTGTACGACCCTAACCAGTTCGTAGTTTCTTCCCTCAACACTGTGAACTGCCCATGCTCCCCGGGGCAAGTCAGTAATACTCTTACTCCTACAAGACATCATCACAACCTTAAACAAAAACATTCAATTATAATCTTCTTTCGATACAGCTAATTATCCGAGTCTGAATTAATATATATTACCTGTTTAAGAGTAAATGATATATATTAATATATAATTATCCAAAGTGTATACACTTTGTATACACTTTTTAAACGCGTTAATGCTAAGTTTAATCGACAATTACCCAAAGTGTATACGAACTGGTTTAAAAAGTTGAACAGAAAGACACAACTCACCACCGAGAGGATAATCAAGAACACTAATTTCGCCATCTTTGCATTGATCACAAAAGACAGTACCACTGACCATCGTATCTCCACGAGCTACATCAATGGTTGCAACAGTAACCAACACGAGGCTTGTCACTACCCAATCCATCAACATTCCGACCACATTACATTGACAAAGTACTATCAAAACTCATCACCATACAAACTAGATAATAAGGATAACACTTTTCTACACATAAAGAGGGAGAAGGAAAGATGGTGTGATGAAAGTTTCAACAACTCAACATAAATAAGATGCTTAAAGTTAACAGATAATTGATGGATAAGTGATAGGTAGAAGTATGTATGAAAGTTAATTAAGAGGAAGTCTTTGTGTGGGAACTCAAAGATTCACAATCTTTGTAGCCAGGTACTTTAGTACCAAAAGAAAGCCAAATCCAACACCCAAGAGACATGGTTACATGACTTAAGAATGCACATACCCGATATATATGCTCTAAATAAATAGAAGGTTTGATACATGCACTCGTGTTTAAAGAAAGGAAACAAGAACAAAACTGAGGTCATAACGACAATAGAAGAAACATAGTAATAAATTAACACAAGTATGCATATTAGTCCTACAAAAATCACTCTACTCATCATCATCAAGTCTATCAAAACTTGTAACAGTACCAACAAAAACATGGAAGAACAGAACACCAAACTTGTCATCAATCCAATTTCTTATCACTCACTGGTCGCTTATCCAATCTCAAATCTTCACTTTTGTGCATCTACATCTTTTTCAGGTTCTTCTGTTTGTCCATTCTCGCTGTTCTCACCACTACACATCATGAAAAAAATTATGGAAGTTTAATGAAAATAACTCATTTCATGAAGAACCAAGAATGTCATGTGTTGTTATAACTGGAAATATATAGGTGAACACTTAACAACTATAAGTCAAGAAACGACTAAATTAATAACCAAAGTGGTATCATAATTCTATGATAATTGAACTTACCTCCACTTCCTACATAAAAAAAGAAAAAGAACACGAGATTGACATAAAAATAGACATAGACAATTTCAACAAAAAAGAGACAAAGAAGCTAGGGATCCATCATAGAAATTTCAACTATCATCGTGTACTTCAGCAAGTGATTCAGGTAGATATCCATGAAATGTAACAGAAAGATTGGACAAAACAGTTACGTAGATTAAACTTCTAAATCCAACATCACGCAGAGCAGGCTATCTACATGACCATGATGGGAAAACAGCAAGGAATGAGTCTAAACATGTGCAAAAGGGGATATAGACAAGAAGTAGCATATAAACTAAGCGCTGATTTATTAATTGTGTTCAACGCATACGAAGCAAATAAATAAATCAAATAGACTTAAAATCAGCCTGAATAAGACAATCATCGGATATGCCTAATGTAGGGCCATAATAATATACTAATTTGCAAAACTAAATAATATGCGATTAGTTGCAAACATAATTAGCAAACAAATATCATTCTTTCACACCTTCTTACTTTTACTAGCAATATAAAGTGCATTCCTATCCATTTTCACAGCAACAATGATACATTCACAATGATTTCAAAAAAAGAACCAACTTATTTTTTAATATAAAATAAACCAATCATATTATATGTGGTAATATCTTAATCCAAGCAATAGGTTTAAGAATTTAATTACAACACCAAAACTACATACTTTCCAGCCAAATACTTCTTGCTTAACAGAGTTATTAGCTTTTCAATCATGGTAAAACATAAATTCCATGTCTATCCATATCACCAAAAGATATCAACAATGCCATTCAAATTAAACAGACATAACAAATAAAACAATCAGATTGATATATCAACAGATTAAAAATCAAACCTTGGTGGAAGAACATCAGCATCAACAGCAGCTTCGGTCGTATTCTTTCTCCAGCTCCTCTCAGTTGAATCCTCGTTGGATCTTGGCTTCCCACCACCTCTCTTAAACCGATCACCCGAACCTAAATCTTTAATCTTGCTAGCCTCAAGCTTCTCATCAATCTCCTTCCAATCCTCACCCTTTTCCTTCAACACCTCTTCTCTCGGCCTCGCATCCCCAAATGGATTCGCACCTTTTGTCACCTTCACCGTCTCGACTTCCCCAGCAACCGGCAACTTCCTAGGCTGCAAATTCAGCTTAGGCCTACTCACACTCCCACCAACACTCACTGCATCCTCCCTCTTTTTCCCCCAAGTATCCGCATTCGAATCACCACCATTACCTCTCCTATCTCTCAAACTATCAAATGCACTCCCACTCCCGGTACCAATCTTCCGCACTTCAACTTCTTTCTTCCGTGCCCAATTATCCGAATTATCTGCATCGCCGTTCGACTCAAACCCCATTCCCATCCTTCTCTCCCTTTCAAACCCACTACCATTCCTTCTCCCTTCACCCACAGTCTTGAAACCAGTCTTATTCGATGCCCATCTATCCGAATCATCGGCACGCGAATGCGAACCCTCAAAAAACCCAGGACCCCTCTCCCTCCTGTCAAACCCAGTAGTGGATTTTTTGGCAGCAGCCCAATCATCAATCTCATCAGCACGCGAAGGGCCCAAGGGTTCCCTACTCGGTCTCCTACCTTCATCATCACCATTCCCATTGCTCCTACCCGATCCCCACCTCGAAGATTCACTGTTATTTCTATCACCGCCATAAGATCTGAACCCATTACCTAATCTAGTCCTATCCATCTCTTCCGCGGTCCGCTGTCTCGGACCGGTAGGAAGCATCATCATATCCTCAGTCGTCAAACCCTGATTCGCTTTATAGGTATTATTATTGACCTTACCGGTTACAAATTCACCGAGTGATAAAGTCTGAGCTTTCTTTTTTTTGGTTTTGGTTGCGGCTGCCGTCATCAAATCAGGGAAATCAGAAGACGCAGCGGGTGTCGGTGGTGGTTGTTGTTGTTGTTCCTGTTTGAGTTCCTCTTCGTGTTCTTCGGAATCTAGAGCCCAGGCCCCAGGTTTGGCCCAAGCGCTGGTTACGGTCGCCGCCATGATTGCGTTTTGTTTTTGTGTTTTCGGTGTGTTTTGCGGAGGAGGAAGAAGAAGAAAAGATAGATAGGTTTTCAGAAGTGTGTTTTTTTTGCGTGAGATGAAAGCGTTAAGGAAACGGTGATTGATGTTATAAAACGGAGTTTGATCCAACGGCTGAGATTTTATAAAGGAAACCTTGTGTGATCCGAATGCTTCTTGGAGAAAATCGGTGGTGGTGGTTGACTATTAAACGTTTCGGAAAATCACAATTTTGATCCATTTACCAACCCATTTTTAATAAAATAATTCGTTGACTTTCATTTTTAACAAAGTAATCCATTGACTGGCGCCGCAATGGCGCCCCTCACACAACCACCCACCCATTGCCTGCCACGTGTTCGAGAATTTCGAAAAAAAAGCACCGGCGCCCCTGGCCCACGATTTGGCGCCCCTGCCCTTCTTTTTGGCGCCCCTGTTCCTTCTTTTGGCGCCCCTCACTTCATTTTTCCTCTGTGTTTTTATTTAATCAGCGCCATCGGCGCCAGTGCTTTTTTTTTCAAAATTCTCGGACACGTGGCAGGCAATGGGTGGGTGGTTGTGTCAGGGGCGCCATTGCGGCGCCAGTCAATAGATTAATTTGTTAAAAATGAAAGTCAACGGATTATTTTGTTAAAAATGGGTTGGTAAATGGATCAAAATTGTGATTTTCCCTTTCTATATCTTTACAGAGTAAGTTTCAAATAAGTCCATTATTTTTTTAGTGAGACTAAGAGAATCAATTATATCATGTCATATGTACAAAGTGAATGTTTGATATTACAAAACCTATTTACCTCAAACGTCAATTATCTCACAAACGACAAATCGAAAAATCATGAAACTTGCACCATATTTTTCAGCGTTTTATCCTCTTCGATTTGCCGTCCCTCAAGACATACTTTCGATAAAAAAATCGGTTTTTTGGTGGGTTTTATAAATTAGTAACACATGTGTTAGTGATTGATTGTACAGTTTATTTACGGTTATGGTTAGGGTTTAGGGTTTAGAGTTTAGGGTTAGGATTTAGCAGGGTTCATGGTTCAGGGTTTAGATTTTATGTTTTAGTAGGGTTTAAGGTTTATTAGGGTTTAGGTTTTAGTATGATTTAGGGTTTAGAGTTTTATAAAGCATTTAGGGTTTAGGGTTTGGGGTTTAGGGGTTAGGGTTTAGGGTTTGAGTTTTAGGGTTTCGAAGAATAATTTGTTAATGAGTAGTTTATAGTGATCATAAAATCAAAGTTACGAATTACATAAAATAGTGTTAATTAGTTTGTTAAGAATAGTTTGTTACGAATAAATTAAGTGTGAGTCTTGGAGAACAAGTTAATTTGAGGAATAAGTTATGTGAGTTTTCTTTTATCTTTAGAGGTTTTCACCTTAAAATTTTACTTCTACGTTTTGTATACTATTTGGTATTACTATTGTATTTGCTGAGTAGAGTTCAAATGAGTACATCAATTTTGAGTGAGAATGAGGGAACCGATGATATCGCTTCATGTATACAAAGAGAATGCTTCACATGTACAAAACTCATTTACCCTCAACATCAATTATCTCACAAACGACAAATCGAAAAATTATGAAAATTACACCATTAAATTCATCGTTTTCTCCTCTTCGATTTGCCGTCCCTCAAGGCATAATTTTGACAACTTTTTTTTCCTTCATTTTTTGATGGGTTTTACAAATTAGTAACACATATGTTAGTGTTTGGTTGTACATTCAATTTGTGGTTAGGGTTTAGGGCTAGGGTTAAGGGTTAAAGGTTTAGGGTTTAGGATTTAGTGTTAGGGTTTAGTAGGGTCTAGGGTTTAGTATGTTTTAGGGTTTAGAATTTTGTAAAGCGTTTAGGGTTTGGGGTTTAAGGTTTGGGATTTAGGGGTTATGGTTTAGGGTTGGGGTTTAAGGGCGAAACCCCAACCCTAAACCCTAACCCCTAAAACCCAAACCCTAAACGCACCACTTTAACACATGTGTTAGTAAATGTGAAACCTACCAAAAAAGTTGGAAAAAAAACTCGTCGAAAGTATGTCTTGAGCGACGGCAAACCGAAGAGGAGAAAACGCTGAATTTAATGGTGCAATTTTCATAATTTTTTGATTTGTCGTTTGTGTGATAATTGATGTTGGGGGTAAATATGTTTTGTACATATAAAGTATTCTCTTTGTACACATGACACAATATCATTGGTCCCCATTCTCACACAATTTCCTATTTTTCATTTGAAACCCACCATCTATTTGGCATTTGCTATGTGATTTCTTGTTATTTCAACACTTTTATTGTTAAATTTCACTATTTAATTGTAAATGATTATGAATTTTGTAGTCATTATCAAATTTCGATAAGAAAAGTATGCAACTATACGTAGCCACCCAAATTTCTACTACATTTTTTTTAAGACAACCAACCAGTTAAACTAATATTTCGTCATGGTTTATATAGTTCCTGTCAAAATTCATGTTGAAATTTTAGGGTCCTTGAAGTTTAACAAATTGAAGTGTTATGAATTAAACTTTGGTTGTAAATCCTTGGATCTATATTTCATTAAATGTGTTTTTGCTTACAAAAGTGAATTGAAAGGGTATAATTGGTATTTCACATATAAAATATATTTGTCAAAGTTATGGATGTTTTTATCCTGCTGTAATTATGTGAACAATGTTGAATTTATCAATATCAAAATTATAAAACGTTATTAAACAAAATTTGAACTATTATATCTCAACAAATCAAAAGAGTGATCTCAGTGATTGTCTTTGGCAGAATGGTGGTACAACACCACATATCATAGTGCCACTAGGTAGACTACTTGTGAAGTTGTTTATGGGCAAAAAATCCTGTCTTCACTTCCCTTACTTACCTGGTGATTGGTGAAAGCATATTGAAACAGTTGATAGTAGTTTATCGGCTCAAGAACATGTCATTCAAATATCGATACACAATCTGCAATTAGCTCATAATCGGATGAAAACAAATCACATATAAGCACATAAGTAAACGACGCTTTAAGATTGGGATTGGGTGATTTTGAAGCTTCGTCGATATGAGCAATAAGAATAAATCAAAAGTTGATTGCAAAGTTTTATGGTCCTTAAAAGGTTCTAGTTAAAGTGGGATAGGTTGCCTATACGTTACAATTACCAACTCATGCAATCCTACATCCCACATTCCATTTATTCTTAAGAAACAACATGGCCCACTCACGTCTGAGCATCCCTTACCCGCTTCTTGTACCTCAATCATCCCTAAATCCACTTGAGCCGTGTTGGAAGTGATGACCACTAAGAGACACAATAAGATAGTTGGTACAGTGGCACATAGACACAATAAGGTATATGTAGAATAGTTGATAGTTGGTACAATGGCACATAGACATACTTGAAGAAGCAATGAGGAAGTCAGTTAGTCAGCATAAGAGATTATACTGACAAACTACTTATATTAGATGACATAACAATACATTTCCTTTAAGAGAATCCTATTAAATGTACACAAATCATCACTCCTTTACACCAAAATTAACATTAGGGGAAAAAATTTATATACTTATCTTAACTATGCATATCTTCATTAATCTTAGAAATAGACTTAATGTAGATTAATGACTAAATCACCCTCTTACAACCATTTATATATACATATTATTGGAAATTGTAATATAAATACATACCATTATTAATTCTCATTTTATCATTCAATTAATAATACCTATCATTTTATTTCGTTTATAATTTTTTAAAATACATATTATGTGATTGTACCAAATGGATATTTATAACGTTGTACTTCATAATGATTAACATACTAATAATAAGGTGTTGAGTTACTGATCGCTGACCAACTAAATTAACTGATAAACTAAGCACTTGGAAATGATGAAGCCAAAAGCTCTTGTTTCTGAAGTATGTGCTTGCTGGTCTCATCCAAATCTTTAAATGAATTATTTACTGAAGCAGATAAAAACTCAACTATGTATGTCGCTCCTCAAGTACATGACAACAAGAGTTTTACATCCATATATGAATAAATGAAAAAATCACCACCCCATATAAAAGAAAGTTATTGAAGATGAACATATTAAGTCACTCTACAAGAGCATGTTAGCTCGCAGTGAGTAAGGAGGCTTATTGCTTCTTCAGTGACTTAATAATGATTGAAGGTTTTTGCATAAGTACAAATCGCTACGTCAGCAAGTGTTTCTCGTACTACAAGTATCCTCTCGTCAGCAAGTTATTGGATGAAATTAAATGTAGATATTCGCGGTTTCAAAATCATGACCCACAAAATGTTTGTTAGTCAAAAATTAGGGAGTTCAGAGCAAATCAAGTAGCGACACGTGTCATTCTAATATCCTATTTTGTAGGAGATATTTACAGATCATTTAGGCTATATGTAGAGCATTGTATTGTACCTAGAAACTTGCCGTTTTCGTGTTAATCACTTGTATAACAAGTGAGTAGTTTGTCTAAGTACATTCAGTAAGCAGCGAGTTGAACAATGTACGTTGTTTGTCAACTATTTTTCACACGTTTTGTAATAGTTTAGCTTAAGTACTTGATTTGATTTAGCCTTGCCGCAATCAACACTCACTATAATTTGTATCTAATATAAATTCACTTGCAGGTAGTGTTACACCGTTACTTCAATTATTTATCATTTACATACTCTGTTATATTCATTCACCATTGCAACTTTTTGTCAGATTAACTAAGTTAAAATCATAAAAAGTTTTTAATTGTATTCAAACCCTCCTCCCTTTCAATTTCTCTACAATTAAACTTTACATATTGTGATTCTATTCCACTAAGAGATACTGGATCAAAGACTCTCATAAGGATACTAAGAAAAGGTTATATATTTGAATCCATTCCATGATGTTCCCGAAGAGACGACATGACCATATTCAAATTTAGAAGCTGCAACATTTTATTTTTGTTTTCGCTGCATAACGTGGCTAGTAAATAATACTCCATTCATTCTAAAATTATAGTCCATCTTTACTTTTACTGACATTCCAAATTATTTGTCCACTTCCAAATATAGATAGGGAAGTTTGATCGTGATTACCATTTTACCCTTAAATGAATTTATTATTACAAACTTTTAAAGAAATAGTAATTAATTGGTTAAGGTAAAAACTGTCATTCTACGAAAATTAAGAAATAAAAAGCATTGATAATTATGTTTTTATTAAACTACGTATTTTTTGTCGGGTGACAATTATTTTGGATGGATGGAGTAATGTCCAATGCACATAGGTAGTCGAGCAAAAGCAGATTAGACGAAACTAGATTAAATCTCTTGACATACCGACTCCAACTATCGATTAACTCAATGACATGTCAAGCTTCATACATAAGACATCTATGAGAGTTGGTACCAGCGCGCACCCAGAGTAAGCTCAGTTAACTTAGTTAATGGGGACTTTGCTAGAGAATGGTCAAGGGTTTGAATCGTTCCCACCCATTGGTCCATAGCGCTGAGACATGGGGGTTTTCGGACTCATTGTCTGGGGCTAGTAGAGGTGCGATGCGGGGCTATGATTTCCCCGTCGATCTAAACCTTTCTGCTAGAGGTGCAAAAACTAGAGAACATTCCCACCAGAAGATCTAGGCGTCTTCATTCACAAGGAAACCAATAATGGCACATACGCTTGGAGATCACTCACCCGATAAGAAGTACAACAAAATATCTTTCATTCGTTGGTTCTACTCGAGTGCCAATGATTCACCAATCAGAATGAGGAGCGAGGACACCTTCATATAGTTATTAGGATATCATCTTTCAAGAGTCGGTTTAAATATCCCCTCCGCTCTATCATAGGGAAGGGTATGCATTAATACGAGAATTATTTTTGTAATTAGTGGGGTTTACCGCCACAAGGCGAGTCAGATTAAATGTCTTCTACGGTTCTACGCAGTCTCAACGTGAATCACTTATTACTTCCTTGTCAATGAGTCTATAAGCTGATAAAAAAAATGAGTATATTTGTAGTAGAGGAGATACACCCTTAATTTGTATTTGAATGCAAAATTTGTAATTGAAATCTCAATTTAATTCAATAAGAGTGTTTGATACAAAAATGAATCGAACTGTGAAATTGTTTAAACGACTTCACATTCCTAAAAATTCAAATTCCCAACCATAAAAAACATTACGTGAACCAAATACACCCTGTATATGACCAATCTGTACTTGGGTGTTGAGTCCCTTTAGGACGAGAGGTCCACAGGTTGACTCCATTTTGATGTCCTAGAAGACGTAACATCAGATAAATCTGAACTTCTTCCCTCTTCTTCTTAGTTCTCATCTTAAAGCAACACTCGAATCCGATTAATTAACCAGCATTAGGACCTTTTGCTTTAAAATCAGAACTGAATGTCGAACTTTTTGTTCTCCACAGAATATCCATTTTAATAGTACAAGCGGTTTGTTGCGCTTCATATAAGCAATATGCACATAAACAAATTTATATTATGTAACATTCGTCATTGGATTTTTGGAATGTTCTTACTTTTTAGGTTAATCACATTCGACAAGTTTATAACAAAACTTACATAACTTTGATAAAAATAATAATAACCTTTATTTTCGTGTTACATAAGCCAGCAAGCATTTGTCATATCATCCAAAAGAACAGTGAAGTCGACGATAATGCGATAAACCATTACACCCCAATTTTTTTATTCCATTTACATCTAAGATCCAAATTCGAGATTACCAATACGACAAAACACATCGATCCAACATTTACGAATTATCCAAAATATCGATTATAGCAAAGCAAAATCACCATATCCATAATCAAACTAATAAGCAAATCAACCAATAGATCAAAGACGATAATAAAGTAAAAACTAATCTTATTTATACCAAATCATTTGTAAACTTCAATCATCAACCATCAAGTCAACGAAAAAGTCATCGGTACCACACATAGATAAACCCTAACAACAGCCACAATTAAAACGATTAAAAGTCACCACCACACACATAATAATAATAATACGAAAAACAGAATACGGAAAATTCAAAAGTCAACCGATTCGAAACGCCTAAATCTGACCGCAATCGGCAATAACAACAGGCTTGGAGCAAGTTCCGCTACCAGATCCAACCTTCTCAATAGCCTTAACAACATCCATTCCTTCGATAACTTTACCAAACACAACATGCTTTCCATCAAGCCACTCGGTTTTAGCAGTACAGATGAAGAACTGCGATCCGTTTGTGTTAGGACCGGCGTTAGCCATGGATAGGATTCCAGGACCGGTGTGCTTCTTGATGAAATTCTCATCGGCGAATTTGTTGCCGTAAATCGACTCACCGCCGGTTCCGTTACCTCTGGTGAAATCACCTCCCTGGCACATGAAGTTCGGGATCACACGGTGGAAGCTTGATCCTTTGAAATGCAACGGTTTGCCGGAATTTCCTTTTCCTTTCTCGCCGGTGCAAAGTGCGCGGAAGTTTTCGGCGGTGCGGGGAGTGGTGTCGGCGTAGAGTTCCATCACGATCCGGCCGGTCGGAGCTCCGCCGACGGTCATGTCGAAGAAAACCTTAGGGTTTGCCATTGATGATTTTTAGTAAAAATACTGGAAGTAGAGTGATTTAAAATAGAGGCTTTTTTAGGGTTTTGGAGGTGAAGATTGTAGGAGGTTTTATAGCAATGTGTGACGGATGATCAATATTTGGAAGGTGATCTGGGCCGTTGGATGTGTACACGTGTCGTAAGATTTAGGTGAGTTGTTGAACTAGGGTTAGATTGAGATTAACTATGGTTTTGTTATATCACGAACGTATCACGTGGGATATGCCTCCTAAATATTCCCAACTTTTTTACTACTTTCCTTATCTTTATGAATAAATGTATAAAAATAAAATGAAGAGGCTGCTAATGATATCACTCGATGATCATTGTCAGGAAGTTTATAAATCTTATAACAATTGAATGAATGTACATCATTGTTATTATCATTATCGTTCACAATTAAATCTTATAACAATTGAATTGAATGAATGTATTATCATTATCACTCGATGACAAGTGTTATGTATCAGCGTACATGACTATCAATTTTGAGGACACTAATTTTTAAGTACACTTGTATTACGAAGTATTATATTTTCAAAGTTGAAAATAATATGATTACACATTGAAAAGATATATTTAGAAAGGCCTCATATCTTACAATTAGATATTATTGAAGTAAAACTGTTGATTAACGATTTTGTTTCACAAAATGTTATAAGAATGATACTTTTTAGCAGATAACTAGAACGGACAATGAGTTGTAAAAATGTCACTGGTACTATATTATATTTCTAGCAAGTTATGTAATATCAATGAATTAATTTGTAAAAAGTTTTAGCAAGTTAAGTCTCATAATGATTATTATTATTATTATTTTGAGATATTGCACATTACCTTCTACATTCATCGACCGACATTGTGTAACACCTCTAAATTCGTTGATTTAGTTTAGCGGAAGCATTTAGTTAAGTATGGGGAGTGCCACAATACACAGTACATGCATACGTATCAGAGCATATGATTACAACAAGATAAATATATTAAGATGCCAAAGTATTAGTTACAAAGTTTACGATTCCTCGAATCATACAAATTAAAAGTATTAAGTTTACAAAAGTAGATTTCCTAAATATGACTAAACAATTTCAGTTATATAAAAGAAATCCAGTTGTCAAAAGTTGGCATCCTATACTTCGTGGGTCGCCTATGTTCCAACGTGCAGGCGGTTCTTACATGCGCAGTTAATTCCTTGAAAAACATAGTAAAAGTCAACAACTAGGTTGAGTGAATTCACAGGTTTTATGTTTGCAATAGTTGAATCAAGTTTGTAAGCACAGTTGTGGAAACAAATACATTCACAAATAGTTATTGCCATAATAGTTAAGTAAACGTTTTGTGGAATGTTATCCAAATATAGTCGGTTGGGATGTTGCCCAAAATACAGTTTACGTGGGATGTTACCCAAAATAAAGGTTGCAATACGTTGCTGGTCGTTATCCGGTCCAAAGACGCACGGGTCGTTCTCTGGCAATAAATACTGCTGGTTGTTCTCCAGCGAAACACAGTACCGGTCGTTCTCCTGTCAAAAGACGCATGGGTCGTTCTCCCATCCAAATACGCACGGGTCGTTCTCCCGTCCACTTGGCCAGTCGTTCTCTGACACTAAAATACGTTGTTGGTCGTTCTCCAGCGTTTACATAAAAGTACCGGTCGTTCTCCGGTATACCAAACAAAGTTTAACAAGTTTATAATATAAAAATGTTGTTTCATAAATATCAGTTTTTGTGTAAGAGTTCAACAGTTCACAGTACTCTAATCGTTCGAGTAAACAAGTATGATAACAATCATTTAAGCAGAAGTAGTTATGGCAATCAGTAAAACAGTTGACTATGTTTTTCACCCCTGTTCAAAAGTAGTAAAGCAGTAAAAGAAGAGGCTATGAACTCACCTATTGAGTTAAGTAATGTGCGAGTGTTAGCAAAGCCTAAAACCCAAGTATAGTCCAGAATCTCCTAACGCCCTAAACGTATGAGATTTGATAAGTACGTGGATGTCTTAGTTTGACCATCCATGCTAGTGTTCGTTCAACCAAATTATGTCCAAAGTGTTTGTTTGTCGTTTAAGTTTGTAGCTTTAGAATGTATACGACTCGTTGGTAGCGGTTTGTAATAATAATTTCTGAAAACATCATTATACTCGTTTCGTTTTATGCTTAGCAAAATTATATATCTTGGTATGTTAATCA
The DNA here is from genome assembly GCA_963422505.1 of Pseudognaphalium luteoalbum. Taxonomy (NCBI): domain Eukaryota; kingdom Viridiplantae; phylum Streptophyta; class Magnoliopsida; order Asterales; family Asteraceae; genus Pseudognaphalium; species Pseudognaphalium luteoalbum. The sequence goes on from OY730196.1 coordinate 106,481,280, forward strand.
TCATTGTAAGAAGTGTAGTTGTCGTTACGTGAATGTCGAATCGTTGTGCAAAACTCAGTTCGCAGACCAGGTCAGTTCGGCTCGCTCGTTCAGCTCGCAAGATCGGCTCGCAAGGGTTCAATTCGCATCTCGGTTCGGTTCGGTTCGCAGCTCGGTTCAGTTCGCAGCTCAGTTCGGTTCGCAGCTCAGTTCGGCTCGCAGCTCGGTTCGGCTCGCAACTCGTTCGGTTCGCAGCTCGGTTCGGTTCGCATCGCGAGCTCGGTTCGCAGCTCGGTTCGGTTCGCAGCTTGGCTCGGTTCGCAGGAAGAACAGATCTCAGCTCGCAGAACGAGCTGATCGTATTTTTAAATTTTAAAAACGCATTTTTAAGTCATTTTTGGACATAATAAGTTGATATAACACTAATACATGGTATATTAATCATTATAAACATGAAATAACAAAGAAAATAACGAAATCTAAGAGTTTTCGAAAAATGTCGGAAACTTACGCGCGTCGGTTTTAAAATCCAAAAAGGTAGAAATGTTGCTCGTGATCTCGTGAATGTTTTATTCCAAATGAGCTAGATGATTCGAGTCGTTTTTGTGGTAGTTTTGTTGTGATTTGTGGTGGATTTTAGAGAGAGGAAGAGAGTTTAGAGAGAGGGAGGAGAGAAAGTGTGTTTTTGGTGAAATGAAAATGAGAAAGAAATGAGGTGGGGGTATTGGGGCTGATTTTGGTATCTAAAAAGGGGAGGGGACTTTGTCCCAAACTTGTGGTATTTTACCCGTGTTCGTTTACCCGATCGTTAAACGTTTTCATATTTTTAATTGGTGGATTATTAAATATGTATTTGGTTATATTTTTAGTTGAGATATTTTATAGAAATAATTTAGTTGAGTTAATAAAATTTTAACTTTGTTTTGTTTCAGTTTACGAAATAAACGTTTATACGTTATAAAATACTTTGTAAATATTATCAACATAATATTTAATAAACATTAGTGTTATTTAATAATTTCGTTTTATTAAATAATTTTTGTTTACCAACAGTCGTATATTTTTGTCGCGTTTGTTCCAATTGTTTCGTACATAATTACAACTAATTACAACACGTAATACTACGCGTATTAACTAGTTGGGCTTTGCTAGACTTACCTCTAAAATGTGTTGTGAATTAACTCAAGTAGGGAATTAGCTTAATAATACAAGTGTTTAACGTTTATAATTGCGTTTAAATTTGCGGAGTGTCACACATTGTGTAATATACTCTTAACTAATCTTAATCATTAAAAAGAAAAAAACTAACGGTATCGTTGCTACCAAACGATTAATCTTAGATGGAGTATATGATTCGGTAACATCTTTAATTTTATGATATAATGCTTATAATAATAATAGTTCAAAGTATATTTAGTGTTAACCACTTTGAATTTTACTCTAAGGGTCATATAAACTCGAATAACTTGTTAATGCTATTATTATATTGAATAACAACTTCAAAGACATGGTGGTAATGGTATTAACTAATATCCACCAATCCTTAATTTAACATTCAATGATTGTAGCTCTCGAGCTCGTAACCCTAACCATACTAGGACAAAAGTAGGATACTTTTGAGTAGTCAAGGAAAAAGTATATACAAACAATATTCTAATTTCATTAAACTAATACTGGAGTAGTAGCATATATTTTAAAATATATTTAATCATAAATTAATCACGTACAAAGATTTCACTTCAATCACAAGGAAAATAAATAAGACATCAAATTCATAAGTACATATGTTATCATATGGTAGTTTTAATCACCCTTTTACCTAATAAAATTTTAAAGTTATGTTAGTTAATTTGCTTGAAATTCTCTGAAAATAAGAAAAATGTATGCTTATAACTCGAGCTCTCTCAAAATTAATCAAAATTATAAATAAGTTGCATTTAGAATCATTAGTTTACCGATGTATAAGATCGTATACCCTGTGTATATACACGGGTATTGATTCTTTAATTAATTAGAGGTTATAATTTTTAATTTAATTAAAATAGTGGTACCTAATTGATTAATTTGATTTTGATAGATAATGAAAAACTAAAAAAAAATAGAGGGATCTAATTGATTAATTTAAAGTAATTTAAACGATGATGTTACATCCTTTGATCGAAACACTTACATTTGATTTGGTGAGTCACTTGGGTATGTTGGTTAAGTATGTTTAAGTGTGAGTTTCAATGCCAAAGATGATTTATGAGTCAAAGTAAACGACTTCAAGTTTCAAAGAATAAGTTGTTCAAGTTTCAAACCACAAATGTTCAAGTCTAAATAGGTCCATTAAGAGTTTAAAGGGGTAAAGTTCCAAACAAAAGCCACTCTCATAATTGGGTAAGTTGTATAAAATTAGCCGTTAGTTGAAATAGTTGTAATTTATATTTCAAATTCAAAAACCGGAGCTTACATTTTATAAGTGTTTGTAAAAAGTAGATAGAACTTGAATATATGATTGACATAAAATGACAATTATAAGTACATGATAGATAAATTTATAAGAGGTATTTTTGTAATTTCTTTTTTAATTAGCTAAAAGCTCATTTATAAAACTACTTCTAGTTATTATTATTTTTTCTAGAGCTTATTTTTTTTAATAGGCTTATATTTTGATGTAGCAAAAAATGCTAAAAAGTTTTAGCTAAAAACTTGAATTTATAGAAAAGATAAAGCTTAAGAACTAAGTTCCAATAAACTAATTTTCCAAATACACCCTTTAACATAACAAAAATTTGGTTTTGTACAACAAAAGTGAATAAATTTGAGCATATATGATTTTATATATAGTAAATCTAGTAATCTATCCCACGAACCTTATTTTAATTAAAATAAAGGTTTTGACTGATGCAGCATTTCTATGCCAGGATGCTAAAAAGATGAATGGCACTATAACAAGTTCTCTACAACACCTTCCATAAAAGATGATGTACAAAAAGTTCGATATTTCTTGTAAAGAACCATCGTATTTGCAAATTAGTCATCCATTAACATGTTTTCCATAATAATAATAAAAAGGTACTTCATATCCAAGATCATATATGAATTCTTAATTCATAGATATTTTATTCAACTATGATTGAAGTAACAGGGTATTAGGTATATCATGGCAAAAGATGCACGAGGTAATAAGTCATGATTGAAGGCATCATTTCACTTTACATATCCACCATTCAACAAAAGCACCTCTCTTCTTCATTTCCAAATGCTATAGAATCCTATTCTCATGCCTACCACCTCCAAATACTACAACCCATATCAAATTATCAAGAATAACGACAAAGGCTATAGACCTAAAATATTGACACTCTATATTCGTCAATAATCTGTGTACCTCATATCGAGAAAATTGATACATGAACAGCATGCTGCCTTTACGAGTCTATGTTAAGATCAAAAGCAGCCTTCGGTTTGTAAGAAACCTGGGTAAACATACAATATTATTTGTTTCAAGGACTTCATCGATTCTTCAAGAAAGGGGTGATCTTTGGTTGCTGCACAAATTTAATAACTACAGTTAAACTCAAAATTCACAATAAAAAGAAAATTAATAATAATGGAAGTCCAAGTCCTAATTTACAATCCCATTTTCATTATTATTCAAGTTAAAACTACCATTTTGACTATTGTATCATCGTGAAATGGCTTTGGCGTATACGATTCTCTCTACACTGTTATTATTGGATGATGTTCAGTGACAAGTCGCATTAATAGTATTTTACACCGTCTACAGTAACATTTCCTCTTTTAGCAAAGTTCAAGCTAAGATACCTTATGCTACCATTATTATATATCAAACCAATTTTGGTCCACAGGACTCCCAACATTGTCATTATTGAACAGTATTCAATACACCTTTTTACTTGTAGTCAAACATGCCTATGAAGCATTGCAATTCAGAGAGAATATTATTTATTATAATATAAAGAAAGGAGTACCTCTAAATAATAATTTGAGGTCCTTTGAGAAATCTTCAGTCCGTCCCAACACGGGTCTTAATCCGCAGACTTGTGAGACGCAGAACTCCAAATATAAACACTTCTCGGTTATTTGTAGAAGTAATATGCAAACACCCTTTATTTCTGGTGTCATCTGCTTCAACCTGTTGGCTTCAGATAACTCCCTAACAATAGCAATTCCTTGATCCTGTGTTGAAGGGAAAATCATTGAAACTAGACATCTTTGGTGGATGGTTTTGAACTGACTCAGAGTCAACTCACTTATTTATTAAATACCATGCTTAGTTGTACATTATGTAGACAAATTTGGCATAAAATCAAAATTTCGCAAAAAGGCAAAGTTAGGCCAAAAAAATCCTTTTTCTGCAGCTTACAAGTGTGTCAGATGATTAATTCTAAAAACTGTGTCAACTCTCTGAGAAAGAAAACACGAAATCAAAGGGAAAACCCAAAAATTCACCTGCAACCCATGTAAGATATCAGGCATTGGCAGATCCGGAAAATGAGCAACATCAACAAACCCCACCTCTTCGGCCCTTTTGGCAGCAGCATCGGCTTGCAGACACAAAAACTTCAAAAGATAAAATGCGACGTTGTACACCTCTATTGCAGCCATGTCTGAGAAACATGTTTGCTGAGGAGCGTCTACGTTTCCCCCTAATGGCTCCTTAACTACAAGTGCAGTTGATGGAAATGTTGAGAACGTAGAATCTTGACCACACCCAACAGGAGAAAAAGAAAACCAACCACACTTGCTGTTTATAAATGATGGCTTTTTGCACCATTCAAACTCCTCCTTAAGAACAGGATAACACAGTAATGGAGTAACTCTATTGTTTTCTCCAAGATGTGGGCCCCTACTAATAAAAGCTAGTAAGTGGATGCTCCTTTCCCTTAGATGTGAGCCCATTTCATTCATGTTTATAGTCCACAAGTTGTGATATTTGGCTAGCAGGCATATTAGCATAAGTGTATGCTGCGTTTCCTTAAGAGCAGTCAAACTCGTTTGTTTTCTCTGAGCACGAGCTCTCTTCTTTCGATCAACAATATCAGGTGGGAAGTTCGGTGTATCTAAACAATAAGAAACTAAATCTGATTTCTCCAATATAAAACAAGAAATCACATATTCTGCCATTTCAGAACATGAAGAACTGTCTCTTAAGGAATTAATTATCATAGACACCACTGCCAACCCGAGACCCCATACATGCTCAGACTTTTCGTTTTCAGCTTTCTCGGACTCATTTCCATTTTCTAATAGTAACCTCAAAGATGAAAAGAATCCAGTATTAACAAGTATCTCTGCACCTTCTCTCACTCGTGCAAATGTCAAAAAGTATTTGAGTATCACAGGAGCCGAAGGCAGATAAGTTTTATCATGAAGCTTTTTAACAATATTTTGCACATGTAGATGTTTCTGGATGATGGGGAACCATAATGTAGGTGTCTGGAAGTGTTTCAGTAGTAGATCGATGGCAGCCAATGAGAGAGTACAGTACTCAACTGGTTCAGTGAAGTTGCAGAGAATTGGTAGAAGTCTTATATACAGATCCGATACCTCAGATTCCTTACTGATTGATCCAATGGAGGAGAGAAGCAGTGTAAGTAAAAGCTCGACTGTAGGCTTAAGATCAACAGATGACGCCTTCAAGTCTTTCAATATTTTTATAACAAAAGCAATGGTTTTTATCACGAGTATGGAAGAGGGTACAGACAGTCTTCTCTGTACAAACACAATATAATGGTGAAGTAATTCTGCTTGAGCTGCAAGAAAATCAAGGGCGTCCTTGCCAGCATAAGTGGATGAGACTAATGAATCTGTGGATTCATGGAATGATTGACATATAATTTCGATGCATGAACTAATTACTTGCTCAGGAACTCCTCCAGCAAATGTAGCCTTCCATAGAGAACAAAAGAAGTTCAGTCCAACAATTTTTTAGAATCACAAGTGTCAAGTCATAACAAGTTTGGGTTGAAACGTGTCACGTTTAGTATGGGTCAAAGCAGGACGGGTTGACTCACAAAGACTTACCGTAACCAATTTTTCTAAACAAGTAATGTTTTAATCGTGGTTACCAGAACAACACTTTTACACCAATGATCTAAATCTTTGATGAAAAATGGTCTTGGGATTCGAACCATTAGAAATAGATTTTGAACAAGTTCCAACCAATTTGACCCATTCCCCCTTTAGCTGCAATGTTTACCAGGCCCAATAGACCTTTTTGAGATAGAAACGCACCCAAATCGATCTGTTCATAAGCGAATGGGTTTAATTGCTATTATTAGAGTATTGGGTTAACCCAATACTCTAATTGCTATTTCTATTCAGTACCAAAGCCTAGAAAAACCAATTTACACATAGAACAAAAAATGACGGGCAACTAAAATAATAATAACTTACATCTTCATTACACAAAGGCAAGATGGTTGCCAATGCCTTCAAAGCCAGAAGTTTTGAATTACTGAGCAACAACATAGAGTTTACGTCTTTCAACTGAGACAACATCGTTTCTGCAACTGTTCTTAAGCCTTCCCATTCTGAGCTAGCCCATAAATCTATTCCTAAATCCATTTCTAGACGTGTGTAGTCAAATAAAAAGATATCCTTAGCATGAATTGACAAGTCCCCAGCATCCTTATTCTGGTAACTTTCCAGAAAATTGGATCCTATAAGAAACTGGAACAGCTCTTTGAACAACTTATGTTCTATCTTACGACCTTCATATTCTCCTTGTATATGGTAGAACAGGTCACTCAATATCAAACTCTTTGGCTCCTTCCCTTCACTGCCAAACAAGATATACAGCAATGGTATATAGACTAGTAATCTTTTCGGTATAAGATGAAATAAACAGACATGATTAACTATACTCATTGAAATCACGCTTTTAATACGGACATAGCAGTAATTAATACCTGTAACCTTGTTGTCTGTATTGAGTTACTAATTCAGAAAATGCCGGCAAATCATGTAACTGCAATATTAAGAGAATGTGTTATGGACAACAGACCGACTATAAAAGAAAGAAGACATAAGCTTAAGCCTTAAGTAACTAAATAATACATGCAACAGAAGTAAGAAATTGATAGAACTGACAAATACATGAAACAAGATAAACCTTTTTCCCCAAGATACTGAATTTCTCAACAAGAGATACAGACATACTCCCTTTTCGGCCATTTCTTAATTTCTCAATAACTTGAACAGATAATAGAGCAGCAGAAACCTGCATAAACCAAATATAAGAGCAAACCAGTAATAGTAAAACGTATATGCGATAATTACTCCACATTTATCCAAGACAAGTTTAAGATCAACCATAACAAAAGTCACATAATCTCCACTTTGTGTTTTATTTCACACTCATGCTCCAGCAAATGAATTTATGCAGAAGGTTTAAGTGTCAGTACCTGCCCTTGAAGATATTTGCCGTTGTCATACTCACACGATGCATACAACTGGATTTGATTGTTCAGTACCGAAGCCTTGCACCAGCTACGTATTACGTCTCTTGGACCACCTTCTGTTTGTTCAGCATTACTAGCTTTTGCTAAAACATCTTTTGATAATTCAGAACCTTTCCTGAAGAACTCCGCATGTAATAACTTTTTTTGCAAAAACATCTCGAGGGACAATAATTGCAATATGTCAGACTGACATTGATATCTGTATGATGAGATAATAGAGTCTTCAGAAGGATGATTCTGCAGTGTAATACAGGTAGATAACTGCGCCCAGAAATTATCAGACTTTTTCAGATGCCCAAGGATACTAAAAAACTGAGAAGCTCCTTGCCACAATGCCAACAAGAAGTCCAGCACATTCACCAGTAATTTGGGATGACTGACAAAAAAGTTTATCATACAAATTTAGAGAACATTGCATTAAGTAATAAAATATTAAAACATGGATGAATGTAATGTACTAGCAATATGCTTTCACCTTTGGGCTGTTTTAGCCAGAGAAAATTACATATTAACACCATTTTACATTCTAATCAAATTCAGGTTTCATCAAAATACCATTGCAAACCAAATTGCAGATCCTTCCTATATATAAACCGGGTTTTGCAAATTTAACAAAAGTCCACCCTTTCACAAACATATTTCTGAAATAAAATATGACGGTATTCGTAAATATAGTGGGATGATCCGGGGGAAGCACTTTTGGGGGGGAAGGAGGGAAGTGTAATATTCATCACGAAGCATCTTAATTTTTGCCAATACAAATGTCAAAAAAGAAAAGGTGAAAATTCATAAATGTTGATAAGAATCAAAGCTATGAATGTTAAGCTTCTTTGATAAATTCATTTTGTAGTTTATAACATCAATTAATGAATATTATATCCAAAATCGTTAATATTCATCGAGGTGAATGTTAGTTAAAATTCATTATAATGAATGTTAAAATTAAAAATATTTGTGAAAACGTTATTTTTTAACATTCATTGTGAAGAATGTTAAGTTAACATTCATAGTGATGAATGTTGACAATTTATTAAATAAATATTCATCAACTAATATTATGACTTAAAAATGAATTTCATCAGTTAATATATTCTTTATAGCATCGATTTTGATTATTATTTATTAATAAAAATAATTCTTTTTTTAGTTTGTATTGGCAAAGTTAAGATGTTCCGTGATGAATATTACACTTCCCCCTTCCCCCAAATTTAGTGCTTCCCTGTTGAACGTTCCCCTTTGTGTGCTTGTGTGTGTATATACATATATACATATATATATACACACATACATATACATATACATATATACACATGTTTATAAACAGTATGATTGCTTTTGTCAGTGTTGTGTAATGTTAACTTGAAGTTTACACTGAGAAAAATCAAACTTTCGGCTGCCACCCCCCACCCACCCCCAAAGGTTAGTAAACTAAGAACATATTTTACGAAATGGTGACATGGCACCGGAAGGCTTTGTAAAATCATAACATGACCGAGGAAATTTTATTTTATTTAGTGGAACAATATGCCTAATAATCTACCAAAAACACCCTCAATTCGCAAATTGGCTTCTCAAAATGCATTGCCAATTTAGGTGAAACGCGGAATTTGAGTGTTAAATTGTATAATGATGTTCAAGTAAATATTATCCACGTAACTCTCCCTAATATATACCTTCAAAAACAATAACAAGAAAAGGGATAAAAAAGTATAGTTAACAGATCTAATAATCAGATTGGGACAGGAAAAAGCTTATACGGGGTGCGACTGGAGATGGTTGTGAAGGTATAATACTACAGACCATTACTCTAAACTATGTAGTGGATCATTACGACATTACCTATAAATGTATTAATGATGGTGGTGGGTACTTGTAAAAAAAGAAAAGTTTAGGTAGCAAACTGAACCAAAGGCGAAAGTATGTTGATATATTAAGACATTTGTCCTTAACAGATGTACCTTTTTAACAGTTCTGGAGATTTTCCAATGTATCCCCCAAGAGCATCAACTAGACTTCCTCCCTTGACTTTGATCGTACTATCTTTTGAATCAACAATAGCTGCAAGAAAAGCAGGCTGCACACTTGAACAGTTAACACACATACATCACAAAAAGAGTGTATATTTTATCTTACAACAGAAACCATGAGCAACAAGTCAATTCATTTATAAAGAATGCAAAGAAAAAAAATATATACCTGGTAATAGGCTGCCGAAGCGAGCATCTTGAACGTATTGACAATGAGATCTTCATCTGGAAGGGATTGATCGTTGACAATAATCAAAATAGAATTTCTTAAATCTGCAATCTGATAACAAGCATGTATACATGAGTTGATATAGGTATTAGCAGCCCAACTCCGAAACCTCGACAAGATTAAAACAAATTAACAAAGTGATCTTTATACAGTGCCGTACCTGCTTGTCATCCAGACCAAAACATGCATTTCCAGACATGTATGGTTGTAGATCATCAGCAGTCAAGAGTAACATAGAAAGAGCACTTAGAGCACCCACTTGGATCTTCTGTATAAGTAACAAATCGAGTTACAAGCTTATTAAAAAAAAAACTGCTACAGTATCTTTCATATTTGTACTCCCTTACAGGATTTCGAGAGAATGATATCAAAGATATGATAGCCATAACAATAGGAATTGGTTTGGTTGCAGATGACAACACTGCTTGATGGAAGACTTGATAGCCAGGCAAAGAGTCCTAGAAAGAGAATATTACCTTTGATTAGTTTAGGCTCCCACAATTGATCTATATTTGAATTTATCACAATTCAGATTAATTATAACAAAAGAGTTGTCAGCTTACATAAATTTCAACATATGCAATTAATTACTGCAGACGTACCTTTAAAAGATCAGAAAGCATGCTAAAAATCTCCAGTACTGAACAGATTGCTAACTGTAGTCCTTCAATTTCCGCTAGTTCATACAGGCGGCTAACATATAATTTCTGCAAGAAGTTGGTGCATTTACTGCTGCAAGTAAGTAATGATCCAATATTGATCAGAACTAAGAGGTAGAAAGTTCCAAGCAAACCTCTAAAGTTGGAGTTGTTATACAAACGATGCGAAATAGAGTATTGTGAATGGAAGAATCACAAAGCAGCAAATCACGAACAATCTCTCCCATTTTTGGGAAGTGTGAGATTGATAAAATGCATTTCTTCACAAATTCAAGCACCTGGTATAATAAGTAAAAATTCTTCAAATCTGTAGCTCTAGTGTAAATCAAAAACGAAATTAGGTATTGTGGTGTTACATCTCATGTTGTAAAACTCATGGATGCATATGGTCTTTAGGCAGAATGTAATGCACAATTTAAAAAGCTCATAAATATAATATTACTTTCACTTCAATAAAATGCCAGTAAACATAATGGGTATTGCAAGCTTTAGACATGTGAATTCAATAGGAAGACAAGCCATACCTTCAACGTAACCTTCCAACGAGAATGCATAGATTTGTATTTCCAGTACTCATGATTAACTAAAATAAACTGAATGGAGAAAATAACAAGAGCCACAAGAAAGTCATTTTCAACTCCCTTCTCCAACAGCTGAACCGTAAACTCTAGTACTGAAAAGTGCAAAATATGGAATCAAGAATATGTACCGGATGCAAAGCTTAGATAAATAAAGTTTACTTAAGCAAAGACAAATTACTAAAACGAAGAAGTTGACTTAAATCATCAACAAAAAAGGGCAGTGAGAATGAAAGTGGATGAAGATCATATAGCATGCCTGATACAGCAAGGGGACAGGAACTGTCATTATGCTCGCAGTCGAGAAGAAGTAACTTAGCAAGCCTTCCAGAAAGCAACCACGAGCCACTAGAGTCATCAAAGAAAAATAAAAAATAGATTAGCTACAAGACCTGCTGGTATATGTCATCTATCCTACAAACAATTGACTATACATATATAACTTGTTATCTACTAGAAAAACTTTAACATATCTGATCTCAGTGGATAAACCATTAGCCCTAATTAAGCTGATATCAATGAAGTCAAGAGAAAATGACATGCAATAGAAACATATATAGCTCAAAGGAAGTAAGAAACGCCATTGCTCAACCCAAAAGCCACTGTATAGTGGGTTTAAAATCATTTACTGGAAAAGGTGAAACGCATACTAGAATTTCAAGTGAACACACCTTGAGCCATCAGAGCCAGTGTTGAAGAGATTTGTCCTTAAAGCAACATCAAATATATTGGTCTTCAGAACAGTTGGAGTGACATGCGACGGAGAGCTGCAAGCAAGAAAATATACCATCAATCTTACCAGATAAAAAAGCCCAAAAGAGTTTAGCCCGACTACATAATAGCAGCTCTGTTTAATATAAGTGAAACGATAATTGACAAAATAAGAGATTAAATGGTTTACCAATTTAGCATCCTTGCAAGAATATTAACACCCATTGACATCATTAGTGCTCCACCAACATTGGGAGAAAGATTCTTGATCAATGTGCATATGATCTCAGCAACATTTAACCTGCATAAAAAAAGGTGCTATATTATACATGAGGCTTCATATAAATGACATTATATATTACTCATAAAAAAGAAGAAATGTGATAACGCAACTAAACTTCAATGATAAGGTCATAAGGATACTTTTTTCGGTACCTGATAATCTCTTTGCCATGGAATTTATCACCAATACTCATCAGGGAATAACATACAGCCTGTAGATGGAACACTTATGATCACTTCAGCAGTTCAGATCACTTGCTCATTTTAAATAAACATTTTTAGGTACTTTTCCAGTTTTCCTAGTTTTAGTGAAGATCATGATATTACAATGAAACTATGGAAGTTTGGAAAAAACTATGTGCACTAAGACTGAGATATTCCTCAATACGCTCGATGCTGTTTTGAACACTGTTGACTATAGCTCCGCATTTAGATAAAAGTATCAAACAACTCAACCTGATAGGCGAGAGATGGAGAGCTATTGGACTATAGGAAAAATACAGCAGTTATATAAAAAATTAGATTGGTGCTACTATATCTACACCAAATAACAGCCTGAAGGCCTAAAGCAAAAGTAATAATGAATGTACCCTCAACATCTATGGAAGGATCATTTCTTTGGTCCAGAAGACACATAGTCTAAACTCTGGTAAGGTAAAAAGTAACATATGAGAGACTATCGTACAAATTACCTTGCTAAAAGTTACTAGCCGGCTAAACAAATCAAGGGTAACAAGGACTTCCTCAGAACCATCTGGATACATTTCTTGTGCCACACGCAAAAGCAGCACTAGCACTCCAGATTGTGTGTACTACATGAATAATAATGCATAAGTAAGCAAAACTAATGTATATTAAAAGTAAACAAACACTAAAGGTCCATTGGCCTGGCTGTATGTGAGGAGCCCATCAACCGAGAAGTTGTGGGTTCAAGTCTCGGCGGAGACAAGATGTATATAATGTGAGAGTTATATATAACTTGTGGAATAGTTGTAGGATGACCATTCTAACACAAATAGTCAAATAAGAATAATAAATAAGTAGACAAACATTAACACCACACAAAGTAATGTTTTAAATATAGACACTTGTTGACACTGAAAAAATAAAGTATTTACATATTACCTCCCATCGTACAAGGGCAGTATTATCATCAATGAATTTTAAAACATGACCTCGTGAATCCCTAGGTATCTGGAAACCTTCAAGTCCAGGAATAGACTGTGGCAACCGAGTCTCAACGATTCTTGAATTGTTGTCAATCACAAGGTTGCCTCTTAGCTCAACCAAAGTAGACAATCCAACAGTTTTATCCAGAAAATTATACCTGTTCACAGGTTATAAAGACAATACATGCAAAAATATATGTGATCAGATATTCAAATCTTAGAAACAATAAAATAACACAATTGAACAAGTAAATCTTGATGCAAGGCAATTCATGTACTCACACACATTCTGAAGGCCAAGCTCCTTCAGAGAGAGCTGATAATAAGGAAATAAGTTCCACAGTCCTAAAGGGGAATTCCCCTTCTAAGTTATAAAGAAGGCACCGAATAGGTCCATCTATGAAACTGTCTCGGTCCCAGAACTGAACACAAAGTGACTCCTGTACCATAAAAGTCAAGCAAGTCAAATAAACTTACAATAGAAAGAAAATAGACAGAAATTAACTAACATAATTAAAAAAAAAAAAAAAAGATAAACAACCAAACCTCTCCTCGATAAATTTCTCCAAGAATACTCAATATCAATTTAAGATTATTGTCCTCTAACTACAACAAAAGAGGTCACTGTAAATGAAGATGCACAGGACAAAGACAGCCTTTTAAAATAACCAAATTTAATGCATGTGAAAAAAGCTACCTGAAGACTGATCTCATAGGATGCTATGAATGCAGATATAAACGTCCTCAAGACACTACGCGAACCAGCAATTGGGCCCTAAAAAGGGTATTGCAAATTTTAATTAACTTCGGAGATGTTAATTACGTAGTACTATAAAATTCACTAAATTGAGGATGTTGGAAATTGGCCCACCTCCGAATCCTTCAAGAGATTATTGTGAAGAATCTCATGGAAATAATTTAAAGATGCAGCCCCAATAGCTTGACGAACATAGCCCACATGATCAATTTCCTGTAATATAGAACACAAGTATGGTTACAACTGACAGAATGTAGCATGAGATAAGATAAAGCTTGGAAGTGTTTGTTACCATAAGCACATTATATTCTTGCTTTTCTGGAAGAGATGAAATGAGACAGAGAAATACTGCCCAAGTTAAAATTAGTGGGCCTGCTTCTTTTGACTCAAATGCATCAAGGTTAGAGATAACTGTATCTACATCCTGAATATCGCTTATGGCAAAAGATATATTGCCCTTCCTGCAGCAAAATCAGATATATATAAAAAAAAAAAAAGTTAAACAGTTGGATATCTTAGGACAACAAGATTGTCAAAACAAACTATGTTACATTGTCAACGTTTTTATTATGGCAAAAATGGTGCCTGTGTTTCCTAAGCATGAGATCAATTTTCTAAAGGCCATGTGAAACTTCATTCATCAGTCTGAAGTATTATCAACTTTATTATAGTTTTAGCATCAAGCAAAAGGTTGAGGGTAAGTAAAAGTGTAAGCAATAACATTGCAAACAAATAAATCACAAATTAGGACATCAAATTTGCTCAAAAAGTTTAGGAAATCGGATGCTGGCATTAAATTTTTGCTTGATCTCATAATGAGCAAAGTCGGTAAAGAGAAATCTATAATAATTGATGCTCCATAACATAGTTCACTCAATATAAATGAACTAGAGTCTGATGCACAACTATAAGTAGGGATCTATATGTGAACATGTGTGAGATATTCATTCAGGAACTTACAACCTAATATATAAAAACAATATACCATTGTAGATTCTTCAACGACAAATAACAAACAAGAGGAAATATAGAAGAGAAGAAAAGATTGAGAAGTTTGAACCTGAAAGGAGTCTCATCATGGACCATTTGGAGAAGATTTTCCAGGTAAAGGGTTTCTATGAGAATAAGTAGCAGCTGCACTTTGGCATGATATATAGATTGCAAAGCTTCAGTTGATAAAGCAAGTTTGCCAAAGTTACAATTCCCAGATATCATCCTCTGCATTGAACAATTCTTCAGTTACTAACCAGACAAAGAAAGGTATCAGAAAGCAAAAGCAGTAGACCAAAAGTATACCTCAAAAAGCAAACACAATTTCTTCCATTGTTTGCCATCACATGTACAAAATGATTCATAATATGCAAGAAAAAGAATATCTAACACCAAATTATCTTCAATTAGCATCTCCTCAGCCCACAAGGTGAAAACATCCACATCCTGCAAAACAGTTATACTTAACTTTATTCTGCATTATCAAGGGAAAGATCCGTATAAAGGACTTCAATGAGGCAAACAAACCCAAACAACTATATTATGTCGAAGAATGATTCTTTATGGAAGACTCAAACAGACCATGTGACCCAAAAGACATTAATAATCATCTAAAAGATAAACCACTACATGAACAATTAAACACACAATCATAACTGTTGATATATGATTCTGTTTATAAACATAAGTAGATCATTTGCCTCATCACATATCTTTATCATGAAGTACTACTTTCACCAATATTAGCTTGCAAAGAGCATATCTGCTACAAGTTTCTTATAGATCAACTCAAAACAAACAATATTAAATGTGAGAACAATTAGGCCTGACAGTTGCAATGGACCATATACAGTTGTCCTCTGAGTAAAGCTCTAAAGTTGATAATGAGTATTGTTAAACAGCTTACCATGCTGTCAGGATAAGTGGCAGATAGTAGACTCTCGATAACAGACAGCAATCTGCTTTCCAGGCCATCAGAGATCAGCTTCAGCACCACCTCCCTCACAGTACGATATGCTTTGGAGTCATCTTCGACATACACTGAACAAAAAGCATCCGTTACAAAACTAGGTGATCATAATGAAGTAAGCAAGCATTAAAAGTTTATAACCACATCAGAAGATAAAGCATGCATCAATGTAGAACAGTTTAATGCTGACAATTGATGGTGGCTTGAGAAACGATTACAGAATGCAAAAAGGTGATCATCTCCCAAATTTATATTTCGAAATTTTTATTGGCCAACAGGCTCACCATATTGTTTGAAATTTTTCTTGAAATAAATACCCCTGACACAGGATGAGAAGTTGATAAGAACTTTCATACATACCAAACAATGTTTGTGAAACATGTAAATCAAGGTATACAAAAATATACTCAAGAACATAAATAGAGCTCCCAATTACATGTCAAGAAGAACGGTTGTACTATATCACTGATTAAGCTTTCAGGGGTAAAAATACAGCATTAGTCCCAATTGTTTCATGTATGTTTTATACATGAGAGTAGATAAATTCAATAATAGATGCTTACATGTATTTAACCTCCAAAAATGGGAAGTATTAAAATGTGCTGTGGGGATTATGAACTTACAGGAAAGGATAAAAATCTGGCGGGCACACTTCAACACACACTGTCGTTCAATGTAATACTGAAGCATAACCTTCTGGACAAAAGAAAGACAAAATTGGCAGATAACCAGGCACACAGAAGTCAATATGCTTCTCTTTACATAATACATGTTAAAATGTACTTAAGTAATCATGTTATCAATTTTCCACGAACTACTTAATCCTGAACAGATAAACCTTTTGAGACATGCAGAGATGCACTAAACCTTATCTGATTGTACAATGTGATGAAACCGCTATTTTAAGACATGTGCTAAACCTTTTTGCAGCTATGATGCAAAATAATATAAGGTAGTAAGAACAATGCATTGTTATGAAAATGAATTTGTAATGCCATTTACAACATTCTTTTGAATGTTACGCTGTTACTCACTGGTCTACAAATTAAAGGCAAGATTTAGAGAAACCACCAAAAGGTTTTACAAACCACTATTTTAAGACATGCGCTAAACCGTTTTGCAGCTATAATTCTATATAATATAAGGTAGTAAGAACAATGCATTGTTATGAATATGAATTTCAAAATTCTTTTGAATGTTACGCTGTTACTCACTGGTCTACAATTTAAAGGCAAAATGTAGAGAAACCACCAAAAGGCAACAACAAACTCACTGCTTTACTTCTATAGATTTAAGCATGTGAAGTGATTTTCTATCTACCTAACTACAATCCATCTGAATACAGAAGGCAACTTTGATGGTTGTTTGCATATTCACAAATAAGGGAGTAGGTTATTCAAATACATACTCCAGCCTTACCAACTTTCTAGGTACATGTATCATATGTATATGACTTGCTATGTACAAAGAGAACATGAAGACAGACAAAGACGAAGAAGGAACTAACCAAATGAAGTGGCTCGTGAGATACAATATCAGATGCTTCACGTTCAAATGATCTTTCGACGAGTATATAAGATTGCACTTCATCCAAACACTAGAAAAGATGCAACTTCATATTATTTCAACATCAAATTAAACTCAAGTAGCATGCTGAGTGTGAGCTCTAGTGTGCATAAGTGTAATGTGCACATCGTGTGAGGATACACGTGAGTAATGCACAAACATTAATATTCTGCAACTTTAGCAGTTTCTAAATATTGTCAGCAATATTAACATCTTAATATCATGTAACCACATAAGACAACCAGAAGACTGCAATAGAATAAGTCCTGCTGAAAAGAAAAAAGTAGTGCACCAGCAAATTATGTTCACATTTACAGATAATGTAACAGAATTCCTTCTCTAATCACATACCACATAAGACTGCAATAGAATAAGTCTCGCTGAAAAGGAAAAAAAAAAGTAGTGCACCAGCAAATTATGTTCACATTTACAGACAATGTAACAAAATTCCTTCTCCGATCACATACCACATAATGACTTTCACACAAAGACCAGTGAATAGCAAAATTGTCATTTACGGTAACTATTGTCTGAAACATATGCTCCACTATACCACGAAAACAAATTTTACACAAAGAGGTGTGGATAGTGAAATTGTCATATACAGCAACTATTGTTTCAAACATATGCTCCACTATAAAGTCTATCATAGTGTACACAAAAACGCCAATGGCCAATTTTATTTGCCGTATTCCACATATCAACTCCTCATCTGACAGAACAATATATTCTGCACATGAAATCTGCATAAACTACTATTTAAAACTAAATCAAGTACTTTACCATGTTAGTTGCTTACTTTCTTATGGTACAAGCATTGGCGCAGTTAATGTGTATATATATATCACATCATAGTGTTTACAGATACAAATATTCCATTATGTAGCTATATTACCTTTATTATTTTCTTACCTACCATAATTATTACATCTAGTATATCCTGCAGATGAACCTGAATAAACCGCTACTTATTTGTTGACTTACAATGTGGACTTTAGTTTCTTCCCCCTCAATGTGTATTTGTAAGTGCTGCCATAACCATTACATCTAGTACATCCTGCATCTAACTAAATCTGCCCGTTACTTCAATCAGAATATTGTTCCTCTTTGGAATTCATGATTATCACCTTATTGTGCCTCTAAGAAGTAAATTCCAATTCAATATCAACTACCTATTAACTAGTATACTAACCTACAAAACAATAGCTAAATCATACGCATAGCTCATGTGTTGCATACCCTTTAATAAAGATTTATAAGCATCACAGTATTCCTCTGACGCATGTCAAAAGGATAAAACACATGAACCCCTACCTCCACACTAATAAAGTAACAAGACATTTCCGTTATTGCATTCCAAAAATAAGAAAAGGTACTGCATACTAGAACAAGTACCCCTGATATTGCCATTCAACAGACTTTACAAACCTTATTATAACTGGACCGGAGATAATTAATAGAAAAACTAATACAATAGAAAGAAAATGTGTAGCAAATGAACTCACCAATGAAGAACTTATATTCAAAGCCAACTCTTTGAATTTTGCATCTATAGTTAACTGGTGCGATCCAATTTGAACATGTTGCGAATCCAACGCCTCTTTCGATTTCTGATTCGGAGGCTTGAACATAGATACAGAATTCAATAGCCATAAGTTGTTTTCTTTCAGCTTATTCCCCTGCATTCGCACTCATTTCAATTCAACTTTACAAAATGTCGATTAATTTAAGTTTAATTAAGGATAAGAGTAAAAATTACCAAAGAAATTGGGAGTTCGGAAGATGGAGACAGGTTTTCGAGGTCTGTGAGTAAGTCTGTAAACGAATCCCACCATAGTGAGGCGTCGACGGACTTCGTCGTCGCCATTGGAGATAGCTTGAAGCTCGAGTGTAACGCTTATTAATGGTGAAAACGGAAACCCTAGGGGTTTTTTTTAAGAGGGTTTATGTGGTAAAGTTAGCCCGCGCTTTTGTGCTGAAATTGGTTTATGGTTTGGCTCAGCAATGGTCCTTCATGTGTTTTAACTATTGCGAAATTAGCCATTTTTAATTTTTTCATTTTTCCGCGATCATTAACGAACACGTTTTAAGTGAAATTGATGCGTTAAAACACTTAATCATCCCCTAACATCAGATTAGCCATAACAAAGTTAACTGTCAATATGTAAAGAGTTGTAAGTGTAGCTAGTCAAAGTGATAGAGTACAATTATTCGACATTTGTGGGATGCACTTATGATGATATTTGATGGGGTACGTGATCTTAATAGGAGGGTGACAAAAACATGCAAACTTGGTTACATTCTATGTTGATTTTGGTTACATTCTATGTTGATGTTGATGGTTGTATAACAATGAACAAAATTTACGAAGAAAAAACTAAATATATATTACTATGTACTATACTCTACTGAGTTTACCTTTTAACATGTACGTGCACTTTGAATCATAACTAGTCAATTTTAAATAAATTGGTTTGATCGAATTCAGGCCTAGCAATACATATACAAATTTGTTTAGTTATCAAACTAGGCTAGAAAATTTACTAACTTCAAACAAATTGATCCGAATAACTTGAAGGAACCAAAACTCGACAATATAAACACATATATTACACCATAAAACAAAGTTCCTTATCGTTCTTGAGTGAGCTTTCATATTTGCTCTAACTTCTAAAGCAAAAGGGAGGAGAAATAAACAAACATCAAATCTTGTGTAGGAATCTCGACTATGTTGTTATTATGGATTGAGATAATGCAAATAGAAAATTCACAAATAGCAAATGAGAACAATGAAGACCTTTTTATTATTTTAATAATTGAAAATAGTTGTACATGTAAAATTAGAGACACTCAATCATATAATTGAAGTTCTCACAAGAATAATCAAACCGTGAACGTTTACAAACTCCATAAATACCTCAAATCCATACAGCAAATCTTGATGCATGACCAAAAGAGATGTCTCATTCTTACCAATATACCTATCCAAGTATCCATCTACATGAATCATCTTCTATTTAAGCATTTGATATCTCTATCATTCGTATTCAAAACTTTATTACTCTAATAAACAAGGGCTCCTATATGGATTAAGAATTGCAAAACTCTGAACACTTAAAAGAACCATGTTTAAGGATAATTTGGCATTAGTATGGTGGGATTATGGACTTTTTTGGAGGAATCTTAGGACGAAAAAATGGTAGACATGGTTTTTTTATACAATGGTGGGAGTGAAGACAAGATATTTGGATGTGACTTGTAAATTAGAATAGATGGTGGCACAATATTTTGAAGCGGCTTGTAATTTAAATTGGAATAAACGGTGGCAAGATTTTTGGGTACAACTTGTAAATTGGTTCGTGTAGTGGCAATGGCTTATAGCTTGGAACTTCAGGCTTTTGCTTTGGCTTTGGCTCATGCTTGTAAACGGGCGGCTCTAGCTCTGGTTTGGAAATGGTGGCTCATGCTTTGGCTCTAATTTGTATAGCGGTACACTGGTACTGGAGCCGATATAATCAACCAGTGAGCATGACTATTGAAAGGTACTTTTGGTGGTAATGAAAGAGCTCGGAGGATATTGAGGGTGGTAGAAGGAAAATGTATATCAACATAAAAAAAATGATTGTAGGTTGTTGGGATATTATCATCCTTACCACAACACAAACTTTAAGAAAATAAAATCACCAATATCCATTTAAGAGAAACCATTTGTCATTGATAAGCAGCAACATGAAAAAAAAAACTTTATATATCTTCTTAGTATATAAATGCGCCGCATGCCCCTTCAAAAATAAACGCGTTGCCAGCTGTTGGGTTGCCAAGTAAACACACATGTCAACCGTTCCAAATATTTAAAAGAAAAGTAACGCAGAAAAAATTTAATCAAACTGGTAGACCATGTGGAAAACACTTTTACCTTCTACATTGGGCATCCTGGTTCAAGCCTTGACAACGATTTTTTCCGATTTTTTTTTCTGTTTCTTAAATATTTTTTATGGGCCTAACTTGCTCTTTTCATTTGTTTTTCCTTTTTACATATTTTATCCTCAACATTTTACTATAACCAACTATTATAAATGCGTTGCATGCCCCTTCAAAAATAAGCGCGTTGCTCGCTGTTGGGTTGTCAAGTAAACACACATGTCAACCGTTCCAAATATTTAAAAGAAAAGTAACGCATAAAAAATCTAATCGAACTGGTAGACCGTGTGAAAAACACTTTTACCTTCTACATTGGGCATCCTGGTTCAAGCCTTAGCAACGACTTTTTCTGATTTTTTATTTGTTTTTTGTATCCTAAATATTTTTTTATTTGCCTAACTTGCTCTTTTCATTTGTTTTTTCTTTTTACATATTTTTATCCTCAACATTTTACTTTAACCAAATATTATCTTTTATAACTTATTTATATTTTGCACTCTAAACCTTGACTTATTCTATCATGATAAAGAGATTTTTATGATGATAAATCCACTATTCAATTTGATAATTCCACCACTAACATGCATTAATAGATTGTGTAGTACAAACTGTAAATGCATATTAATGGTGAATTTATCTAATTTGATGGTGGATATATATCATTTGCCATTTTTTATAGCTCTTTAAGAATTTAAGATATTGATACTTTGCTATGAAAACTAATTTAAATATTATTAATTTTTCTTTCAAATGACATGTCAAAAATGATTCATAAACATTATAGACTAAATTTTGATCTTTGTATTACGTAATAGTGAAAGTGACGATTTGAAACTAATACATGATTTATAAAGAAAAATAGATATACTAAAATTCAATGCATATACGTTATCAATTACTCCACCGACCCAAAATAAATGTTTACATTACTATTTATATATTACACAAAATAATTGTCCAATTACGAGTTACAACAAATATCTATTAGAATTTATTAAATTATCAATTTTACTGTCATTAATTACTCAAATCATTTATTTATTAAATCAGTTCAATCAAACTTCTTGAATATAAGGGTAAAACTCACATTTACGCTACCTATCTTAATTTAAATAAAGTATGTTGGGGTAATTTTTTTGGGACATAAAGAGTATGATTTATTTATATGATACTATCAGTGTTACATTATAAAGTTTCAGCTTTGTTCAAGACATGAAAGTTGGATACTTTAACTTAAGTGAATTACAACACATTACCTTATATTAACCCATATAATTTGAACTTTAATAACTCAAACCTCATTCAGTTTTATATATGTTAAAGTATAAACTTAAAAAGTCGAATAACTAGATCGGCTGGGATGTGCATTTGCACAGCCGATATCCTTCTTAGTATATATATATATATATATATATGTGAATATTAACTACATAAAAATTGATGGAATGAGTATCTAAGTAGTGGTACTTGCTACTTGTACATCTATAGAACAGAGAGATTTCATCTGGAGGTCATTAGCTATGATGCATTTTAATTACAGGTTTGTTGGCTCACTAGAGGGAAGTATATAACCTCACATGCATAATCAGATCGCATATGGACGTATGGTGATCGATGAAAAAGGCTATGCCAACTAGACATCCCTTATTGATTGTGTTGTCAACTATAAACCATGTACCTATACAATCACAATTTACATATACAAATGATAGAATCTTATAGATGAAACATAACCTGAGATGTGTTCAAATATCTATAGTTATACTTATTCACATATACACTAAAAGAAAACTAACTCAGTTCAACGAGTTTTTATTATTGTTGTTAAAAAGTAGCACAATATTCCAAAAAGATGTCAAGAGCCACCAATAACTTTTCAGTATTTAAGCTAGAACATGCCCATAAAAAACCCATTTCATGCATGTTACTTAACTCCGCTCGTTCAAGTGGCTATGTCAGTTACTACGTTTGGTTGCACAAAATCATAAGCAATAAAAATCTCACTAGAGATTCCACATACTTTGACTTCAGTAAGTCAACAAGTCTAAATAAGACAAGTGTGTATGATTCAATAATGGCAGACCTTAACAATATTCAATGACAGACAACATTGCATTACAAGAGAAAATGTGTGCTAATGTTAGTGGTGTGCACCGATTCCATTTTCGGTTTTCTAAGTTTAATCGGTTCGGTTTTGAATTGTTTTGTAGCAAATTCAAAAACCAAATTCAAATTCGGTTTCAGTTAAAACCGAAAAAAATACTCCCTCCGTCCCAAAATTATAGTCTACCTTTCCTTTTTGGACGTCCCAAAATAATTGTCCACTTCTTATTTCAACCAATAGGAAGAGACTATAGTGGGTGCAGATTCCATTTGAGTGGTTGAAACTGTTATGGTCTCACTTTTATTAAACTTTCTATTTTTTGTTGGTGGACAATAATTTTGGGATGGAGGGAGTATTTTTCAAAAACACCATTCAACATACAAAGCTGCGAAATATTCCATATTATATGATACAATGCGATACAAATTATATAATCTAACTACTAATAAGTGTTACTTGTTAGCCAAATTGTTTAGTAGCAAAACTGAAAACTAAATTCAACTTCGGTATTCGGTTTAACTGAATTTGAAATATTCAAAATCGAAAACCGAATTCAAATTCGGTTCGGAATGCGAATTTAACGGTCACAAATAAAATATTTAACACCCCTAGTTGATGTGTGTGTGATGATTTTGGTATAACTCAAATTTCATGTTCATAGACAATCAACCATCAAAACAATTCAAGACTTAATTTAACACTTTTTTTAGCATAACTACATGTCAAAAATGTAGATGTTCTTGCCTTGCAACATAATGGACATGAACATTCGAGCAACTTAAACGTCATTGGTCAGTATAGCTTCTTAAGTATTAGAACTCAACGAATGCATAAAAGATGGCAGAACCTCGAAGAAAATAATTCACCCTGTTTACATCCATTTCATTTACGCCTTCGAAAAATGGCTATAAGCGCGGGAGTAAAATGGTTTTAGTAGCTTATTTTACACTCTAAATACATACTACTATATTTTAAATGAATCGAGAATATTTTGTTATGCATTACAGTTTAATAATGTTATTGCCATGTTTCAGATCACTTCTTCATGTTGCGAATAATGAGTCTTATGGTGATATATATACACATATACAGATACAGAAGCAGTCTTCGATCATTAGAAACCAAAGAGTATCATACACAGACATGGTACATATAAAGGCAACAAAGGCTTCTTTGATTCATAAATTACAAACAAATATAGATATAAAGGCAACGAACTACATAATTCAAGTTGCCATAAAAACAAATCAAACCTTGAAAATTTACAACCCAATAAATACCTCAAATTCGCACACAAGATAAAATTTTGATATCATGACCAAAAAATACCTCTCATCCTAGGTGATCAATACATCTATCCATTGCATGTCCAATCTTCTCTTTAATCACTTATACTTCTATAATCCACCATCATATCTTTATTACTTTCTTAAATCGTCGTTACTAGAATAATCCCTACATGCATCGAAACCCATAAAATTTAAATACTTGAAAATCCAAGTTTAATGATGAGGTGGCACTGGTATGATAGGGTGATGGATTTTTTTTGGAGGGATGGTAGGTAGAGGAGGAAGTTTGGGGAATCCAAATGGTGGGCATGGCTTCTTATGGAATGGTGGGAGTGGTGACAAGATTTTTGGATGAGGCTTGTAGATTGGAATAGATGGTGGCAAGATTTTTGGATGTGGCTTAAAAAATGGAATAGGCGGTGGTAAGATTTTTGGATGAGGCTTATAAGTTGGAATTGGTGGTGGCAAGATTTTTGGAAGCGGCTTAGAACTCGGAATAGATGGTGGTAAGGTTTTTGGATGCGGCTTAGAAATTGGAATAGATGGTGGTAAGATTTTTGGATGTGGCTTAGAAGTTGGGATAGATGGTGGTAGGATTTTTGGATGCGGCTTATAAATTGGAAAAGACGGAGGCAAGATTTTTGGAAGTGGTTTAGAAATTGGAATAGATGGTGGAAAGATCTTTGGATGGGGCTTATAAGTTGGAAACGG
Source organism: Pseudognaphalium luteoalbum (assembly GCA_963422505.1). Classification (NCBI taxonomy): domain Eukaryota; kingdom Viridiplantae; phylum Streptophyta; class Magnoliopsida; order Asterales; family Asteraceae; genus Pseudognaphalium; species Pseudognaphalium luteoalbum. The sequence goes on from OY730196.1 coordinate 106,506,694, forward strand.
TGGTGGCAAGATTTTTGGAAGTGGCTTAAAAATTGGAATAGATGGTGGTAAGATTTTTGGATGTGGCGTATAGATTGGAAAAGGTGGTGGCAAGATCTTTGGATGTGGCTTAAAAATCGGAATAGAAGGTGGCAAAATTTTGGGAAGAGGCTTAAAAAATGGAATATGTGGTGGGCATGGCTTTGGCTTAGGTGTTGGCTCCGGTGTTGGCTTCGGTGTTGGCTTAGGTGTTGGCTCGGGCTTTGGCTTAGGTGTTGGCTCGGGCTTTGGCTTAGGTGTTGGCTCGGGTTTTGGCTCGGGCTTTGGAGCCGGGGTAGGTTTAACAGGAGGTGGCGAGCATGGCTTTTTGAAGGGTATCTTAGGTGGTAATGGGAAAGGAGGGAGGACCTTGTGTGGGAGTGGTGGGAAGTGGCCAAAATTCTTCTTGAACAAATGGTGAGCCTTAGGAAAAGATGGTTTTTTTAGAGATGGTTTGGAGAAAGGATGCTTTAAGGTGGCAGATGTGCAAATTGCCGATGAGAATTTAACTTTTTTGGTTGGTCCGAAGGTGTGTTTTTGGTTTAATTTTGATAGGAGAGTGATCTTAGAGGCTTCTAATCCATTGTGAACTCCACATGGCGTGTTTGATGCATCGTGTAGTTGTACATAGCATTCTTCAACCAACTTTCCATTTTTCATGATTTCTTGAGGAAGAGATACTTTAAAGTCTCCTTCTTCGTTAAGCTTTCCAACACCTCTTGTTTGAAACTCACCATTTTCAACCTTGCAGTCAACGGTCACTTTTAAACCTGAAAAAGTCAACCTAGTTAAGTTAACCGAAACGCCTATATATGCAAGAGAAATGCTATACTAACAAAAACAGTTATTATAACACGAAACAAATTAACAAAAATGTATGAAGTGAGAAACCAAAAAGTTCATAAAGTACCTAACAATGCATCACTTGTTTTGATATGATTCTCCTTGCAATCAACACATTCTCCAGTCCCAAGTACCTCTACAGTATTGGCACTGCCATAACAGAAAATCCCAGTAAACAACAAAATCAGCACAAAACCCCTCATCGAGAAGCGTTCAAGAAAAACAACTTGTAATCTCGATGATCAACACATAAAAGGAACTACTGTTAGTTGTTGTGTTTGAGTGAGTACTTGAGGCAGTTGCTACTTGTATATATATACAATGAGATGAGATGAGAATATGAGAACTAATTAAAGGTTAATTAGTTATGGAGTTGGCTCACCTACATGGCAGTAAATTAATAAGCTCATGAAGCTAAGGGACCCTGAGATCTTAAGTGGTAATTGATTAAAAAGCTAGTTAAGCCAACCAGGCCATCATCCTGCATTGAACAACTTCAGTTCTCAACTACACCAATTAACTATATATCATTATGGATCCACAGTACAAAAGTAAGAAATGTTATACTGTATAAGATCTCCAAAATAACTTTACAATTTGCATGTGTTCTCTTGTTACTTCTTTGTCTACTTAATTATTTACATACATACCTACACTAAAAGAAATTTCAAAGTTTATTTACCTGAAATGAATTAATGTACACTTTATTGTGCTGAAACCCAAGTACCCAACAAAGTAGCCTAAAAAGTAGACAGTGATGATAATCAAATGATAGAGTACATATATTCTTTCTATCTAGTTTTCTATTAAATTTATTTTTGAGAATATATTTTATAGTACTTTACTTAACAGAAAACATTTTATAACGAGTTTAAGGCCTGTGAGGTCGTCGTTTAGGTGGCTGTTCTACGCTGCTTCATGTTTTGCACTTAGGTAATTTGAACTTAAATTTAAATAATAATAATACAAAAATCATTTTTGTTTGTTAAATCTGACACAATTTCTTATATGATCGTCTAACAAATGAACTTTTGACATAATCATAACCAAGATAAATATAACATTAGTAACCGTGTACAGAAACATATTAGCATTAGTTAATGACATCAAGTTATCAACAGGTTTAACCGTTCAAGCCTTGCACATTTTTTTATTTGGGCCTGGAGAGCAGAGCCTAGGAGTGGCCCATAAACAATTTAGCTCACAAGTCACTACCCTTGTGGGCCTGCTGTGTCAACTAAATCTGGAAGCCCAAAATGAAATACAAAACATGCAGATTCACTTCAAGGAGATGGGATGCTAAAAATAAGATTTGACACAAGTTGTGCAAACAGCTCTCTGGATTATATGGTCCAAGGACAGACACACTTGGAGATGAGATTAGGATCTTCACTCAATTGTGGATATTAAATTTTAAATATGAATAAATAAATAAATAAATAAAGTTGAATTGAAAAAGAGTGGATGTGCAATCCACAATCTCAATTCTCAAGTGTAAAAGTTCATAAATATTGTGTGAAGGTTGATTTTGGTCTTGCTGATTTCAACTTAAGGACAAACCTTCACACAATTTTTTACATAAACTCTGGCAGTAAAAATTCCGAATCTTCACATCACTTTGGATATGGTATAATGTATATATTGTGAATAAAAAGCCTAGAGATTGGTAAGAACAACTCGAAACTCACAATCGAATAGTTTATTTAAACGACGTTAGGACAATAATTTGTTACATTATCCGAATGCTACATAAAATTAAAACAAAATTTCGAATATGCTTTTTAGGGTGCATTTGGTATTTTGGTTTGCTTAAAGGACTCACTATATGTATCGGATTGATAATGGGTGGACTATGAATAAGAATCATTTCTAAACAACCCGTCTCGCTACTCGGGTTTGATAAAAGCATCATTTTGGGGGTTTCATTCCCACTTTTTGAAACCCACACCCCTTATATAAACACCTTTTATATTTCATTCCCTCTCATTCCCCATTACCATTCCAACACACCAAAACCTTTAATCCAAACACACCCTTATAATGTATTAAACTATTAATGTTGAGTTTTAGTTCAATCGGCAAACTATAAACAAACAGAAAATAACTTGTTGCAAGTTACCCAAACATTACAAGTAGTTGGCTATATACCAGTTGTTATCACGAGTGTTCTCCATATATGGTTTAGAAATTAATATAAAAAACTGATGGTGGAATACAAGAAGTAGAACCAGGAAAAAAAGCAGCATACAAAAAGATGATGTAAATAAGTTATCGAAACCCATATTAACAAATGAGAACAATTGTGACTTTTATGATTTCAACAAATACATACATATATGTATATATAATTATAAATAGAAAGACAACGAATTGAACTATATAATTCAAGTTGCCACAAAAACAAATCAAACCTTGAACATTTACAAACTCCATTAAATACATCAAATTCACACCAAATTTTTGATATCGTTGATGAAGACTTCTCATCCTTGGTAAAACACCTATCCATCTACATCATCTCTCCAATCACTTGACACTTCTACCATCCAGCTTCAAACTTTTATTATCTTGAAATGTAGGTACTCGATCGAATAATGCTTAATCCTACATGCATGACTTATGGAAATTAAATAACTTGAAAGACAAGGTTTTAAGGATGAGGTGGCACGGGTATGAGAGGATGATGGTGGAAATATTTTGGAGGGATGGTGGGTAGAGGAGGAAGCTTAGGGAATGGTGGGCATGGTTTCTTATAGAAAGGTGGGATTGGTGGCAAGATTTTTGGATGAGGCTTGTAAGTTGGAATAGGTGGAAAGATTTTTGGATGTGGCTTATAGATTGGAACTGGTGGCTTTGGCATTGGTTGGGGCTTGGGTTCTGGCTTTGGTTGGGGCTTGGGTTTAGGCTCTGGGTTAGGCATGGGCTTCGGTGGGCAGGGCTTTGGCTTTGGCTGGGGCTTGGGTTCTGGCTTTGGTTGGGGCTTGGGTTTAGGCTCTGGGTTAGGCTTGGGCTTTGGCGGGCAGGGCTTTGGCTGGGGCTTGGGTTCGGGCTTTGGCTGGGGCTTGGGTTCGGGCTTTGGCTCTGGCTTGGGTTCAGGCTTGGGTGCTGGCTTTGGCTCGGGTTTCGGCTCGGGCTTAACAGGCGGAGGGCATGGCTTTTTGTAAGGTATTTTAGGTGGCAAATGAAAATGAGGGATACTCTTGGGTGGAAGTGGTGGAAAAATCTTTTTTAACCAAGGGTGGCCCTTAGGGAAAGAAGGTTTTGGGTAAGGAGGCCAAAAGGTGGCGGACGTGCAAATTGACGACGAGAATTGAAGGTTTCCGGTTGGCCGAAAGGTGTGTTTTTGGTTTGACTTGGACTGGAAAGTGATCTTAGATGATTCTAATCCGTTATGAACTCCACAAGGTGCATTTGCTGCATTGTGTAGTTGCGCGTAGCATTCTTCAGCCAACTTTCCATCTTTCATGATTTCTTGAGGAAGAGATACCTTGAAGAGTCCTTGCTCATTGAGCTTTCCAACACCTCTTGTTTGGAACTTACCATTTTCAAGCTTACAGTCAATGGTCACTTTAAGACCTGAAAAGGTTAACCACAGTTGATATATATACGTGGGTAAAACACCGGTTTGGCATATTATGAACTATTTATGTCTGAGCTTGTAACAGAATAATAAAATCAAAGGTAAAGGGAAAAAATTGCTGCTCAACCTATCAAGTTAGCCAAAAAGCATGCAACTTTTTGTACTGATGATCATATGAAAACTCATTGGAGAGTAACTTTTTGTTAAAAAGTATAATACTTTCCACGTCTATAAAGTTTTGGTTAATATGAAAACTCATCAGAATTACTTGTATAATACTTTTTGTAAAAAGTATAATACTTTTGGTACTGATGATCATATGAAAACTCATCAGAATTACTTGTAAGAACAACGAAATTAATTAGAGTTCACAACATCTCCTTATTTTGTCAAAACATTTCCTAAAACCATCTGTATATATATAACCAGCCACTATAATTTTCATGCGACTGGAGAAATCGAGTACGTATAAAAGTATAGTTGAGACATCTGAGGCGATCTAAAACATGCATCACGAAATGAGCTCTCCACAAAAAAGTCATTGTTTCATTTAGCACAATTAATCATTTCATATACTGTATACCGACTTATTTCTATATATCAATAGCGTATCAAAGTGTCGGTGTCAAAAGGTTAATTTACCATGTGTGGTGATATTTGTTTCCCAAACATATTTATGATATATAACAGACAGAGTAATTCACAGTACCTGACAATGCTTGGCTTGTCTTAATATTATTCTCCTTACAATCAGCACATTCTCCGAAACCAACTACCTCAACAGTATTGGCAGTGCCATAACACAAACTGCCTGAAAACAATAAAACCAACAAAACGCCCGGAATATATCCCCGACCCATGATCAAGTGGAATAGAAAGACTTAATGTCTCAATAATGAGCACATAAGTTGATGAGCTTGTAAGAAGCCTAGTGTTTGAGTGAGTACCTAAAGCCAACTGCTGCTAGTATTTATATATCTATCGAACCTCGGTTATGGGGTTGGCTCACATTACATTACATAACATACGATACAATGCAGTAAATAACCTCACATGAAACTAAGGGACCCACCCATGCATCAGTGAAGGCATGGTGTTTGATGAAAAAAGCTACCCCAGCCCATTATCTTTCATTCAATGAGGTCTCAAAGCCTCAACTACACCACATATATTTTAGCTTTAGTTAGCATGTGAAGGCAATATCTCCACCAACTAACCAAAAGCTTCTCATAAATACCTTAATTTTTCCTTTATCAATGACGTTGGTCATGAGTAAATCAACAATTTCTATCTTTTTACGCAGAAATGAGCCAGCTAGACATTTTATCAAACAGTTGGCGGCTACAAAACAAAACATATGTTTAGCTTAGCCATAGCCATAGCCATAGCCATAGCTAGCATGTGAAGGCAGTATGTATGTGTAACCCAACTAATAATTACGGAGTACTAACATAATGCTTCCCTTTAATGTCTAAAGTAAATTCATGAATTCAAGTTCTTAACAGAAATCACTCAACTAGCTAGGTATTTTATCAAACAGTTGGCATGCATAATGAACTCATTCCAATTAATCATCTTTTAACATTTTTACATTCATGGGTTCATAATTACTCAACAGAACTGAGATATATATAATTGAAAACGACTTTGAATTGAACTTTTGACAGTAGATTATAAGATCGGTGACAATGAGTAATGAATGATGCATGTTCTCACATAAATAAGAATGTTCCAATGAACTGTTCCTTTATTTATATTATTATTTTTTTATTATTTATGAGAAAGATAAAATGAATATATACATACATATATTGAGAAATGACAGAGTGTGTAAATGATTGTGGGTTATAGAAAATGATCAGTTATTTCATTTGACTGCAGACAAGGAATGTTGGCAGAGTATGGGTCTAGGAAAGTTGTTATTATTTTCTCCAATAATAATAATAATGTCATGTATTTATATGTTTTTTCGTGTTCCTTAACCTAATAATTTTTTTTACAAATTTATTTTTCTTCGATATTTCATTGGATCTCCGAAGGAGAGATATGAGAGTAAAAATAAGCTTAAAGAACAAACAAAACCACGTAAAGAGGAAATAAAAACCTAATCGAGACCTAATCGAGACGACAAACACCTAACTGGTATGCTTAGTATACATTTTGATATATGATTTTGGCTATAAAAAACCGAGTGGAAGCAAATTACGAGATACTATATATGAAATTATAAACTATAGTATAAATTCTAAATACTACACTACTACTCGTATTATTCAAGCTTTTGAAAGTGTTTCATAGTAACTTAAAATATCATGATTTTATTATGAGAAAAATACAATTATTCACCCCACTTTAATGCTAGATGCTATTGAGTGGAACAAATTTCGGTTATCAACTACTCAACTTTTTTGTGTGCACTAATAATGTTCTTACTAAATGAAGTAACATGTACAATATTGGTCAATCACAAAGATATTTGAAGAGAAATTTCCGGGTCTATGTCATTTTGATGGTTTAGTAATAAATAATAAATAAAATAATTGGAATGCATAACTATATGAATGCACGCCACATTACTTGAATAATATGTAAAAAACAAAGACACTACTCCTTTATTTGGTAACAAAATCACTTTTTAAATAATGAACTTAAACTTAAGCTTACAAACTCAACTATAGTTAAATAACATGTAGAGGTGTTTGAGAGGCGGGTCAGTTCGAGTAATACACAGTTGTACCATACTTTATAGAGTGGGTACCTCGTTTTGCCATCCAAAACTGACTAGCACTAGACGCCATGTCGAAGCTATGTAGGATGTAGAGATATTAAATATTATGAGTTCATTCTTTATATGTAGTGTAAATTATGAAAAATTGCATTTTAGTTATATCCTTTGCACAAAAATTAAGATACCAATGGTACTGGATCGTTCTAAATTTTAGATCCTCCACTACTAGACGCGTACCTAGTTGAGGCTATTAGATGGAGTTATCTAGTGAGGGTTACTCGGAAATGACAGTTACCCATTTTTTAGAGGTGCAGCATGAATTGTTGTGAAATATGTCATTTTGATATCCATACATTACAAAATTTTTTTGCCATACTACTAATTATCACAAGAAGTACACTAAATTAAATCTGGCAATGGATCGGATCATGATTCAAATCCGATGCAATTATATGACTTATTAGATCAAAAATTTTAATTCATCAAAATTAGTGATTCAACAAAACGGATCAACACCTTTAATCGACCCATTTGAAAAAAGTATGTGAATAATAAGAATAGATCGATAATCAGCTAATACTCCTCAAAAACAGATAATCAGCTAAGGAGTAAAATAACAACCGAACTCGTAGTCTTGAACGATTTACCTCCATAGCCAACTACGTGAGTGAAGGGAAGCAATCAGCAACAACGTTTTTGACAAAAATCCCTACATCCAAGGGAGGATCTAGAAATTTTTTATATAGGGGGATATTTTTCTTTTCATTCTATCAGCAAAACTCCTAACTTATTAGAAATAATCTTAATTTTTTCCTTCATAATTTTAGATTTTTAGGGGGCGACTGCCCCGCATACCCTGGCCTCCTCTAGATTCACCCCTTCATAAATCTAATATGCATATCACCTGTTTGATAAAAGACCTCGATGAACAAATTCAATATATGAGTAAAACTTAATCTGAAACGATGAAATGTTGTTTATTTGAGACCCATATTCACTCTACTTGGTAATTACTTCCATAAAGCATATATCATTAATATTTGAACATTTGCAACTCGTTAGTGCTAAAGGCCAGTGAACACGGTTAAAAATTTATATTATATTATTATTAGTATTAGTATTTGTTTTCCGTCTAAATTTTTTCTTAGTGGAGTGTTGATCTATTATTCTATTGTTTGATACATGCTGCCTTTACTTTCTCGAACGTTTAGAAGGATCGGAGTTTTGATTTTTAAATTAATGATTAGTTAAAAAAATAAAAACATAGATGGAATGATCCGGATCAAAATCCATCCATTTAAAAATAGTTGGATATAGATCGGATGAGGATCCACTATATTGGATCAAGATCCATCTTAGTGAATTACTAATGGATCGGATTAATATCAAATTCATATTCATCCATCGACACCTATACACTAAATGACATCACAACACGATAATAACCTAAAATGATTTATTACTTTATTAGAGGCTAACTATTTACGGCCATATTTATATGAAGACGTCCACGACGACTCCTTAATGAATTGTTGTTAATTGTGTCTTTTTTATACGATTGCATAAGAAATTATATATATAGTTAAAAAAAGTCTACACAAATTTTGTACCCATAATTATATGTATCTATAAGAGCATTTATCTATCTATAAGAGCATTTAATGTGGTAATACTGGGAACTTGATTTCTAAAGGTTTATGTTATCAAATTTTATCCAGAAAATAATATACAACTAGTGTTATATTCGAACTGTGTTCGGAAAAAGTGTTTGTTAGTACGTGAAAATCATCTCTAACTGTTTTGTGTTAAAGCATGAAGTGGTTATTGTGAAAGTTTACAATACTCATCAATAAGACGAATATTATATCTTTTATAAACCTAAACTTTATTTATTTATATCGTTGAAAACTATTTATGTCGATGCACGCAAATATAATTATAAAGATACTTTCAATGTCTATACTCTATGGTGACATACCCGAAACTTAATAGTTCGGTCCACATTTATTACTAATAGGAGGTGATAAATACAACAAATTTGTTGATTTATTCACCAATTTTATGTTATACACTGTTTGTACTGCGAACTTTAATAATTGTTTAATTTGGTGTATGAAGTAATTTATTTATTGTGTACTTGTATATATCAACTCCCTTACTAATACCTTAAGAAGAAAAATTAATAAATTAAAACTTTGCGGGGCCCACACAAACCAATCTATCAATTTCAAGTATGGATCAAAGACGACTGAGGAAGAACGGGACGGTGCCTATGGCGACACTCTGTTCTCGAGGGGAGGACATGTCGAGTATGTAGCATGTGCTTTAAGATGAAAAGAGTAGGGGTGTCACAAATAACCGAACCCGAATAACTAACCCGAACTCAAACTAGAATAACTCGAATTCGAATCTTATTTGACCACCCGAATTCGAGTAACCCGAGTCTTATTTGAATCGAGTTTTAGATAAATATTTTACAGTTCGGGTAACCCGAATAAGCACGTAAGTTATATAATATACAAATAAACTCTACATATATAAGTTTATTATGATTTATATTAATACAGCCATATATTATATACATATAAGTTACTTATGATGGTTTATATAAACTATTAGTGTCCTTTTGTAATATTTAAGTTTTGTTCAATATGCAAAAATTTAGAATATCATTTTATTCGGGTTTAAATGGATAAACCGAACTCAACCCGAATCTAAATAACTCGAACCGAATAACTCGACCTTATTTAAATCGGGTTACAGGTTAGGTATAAACTTGAAAAACCGAATAACCCGACTTGAATAACCAGAAACCCGATTAACCAGACTCAATGACACCCCTAGAAAAGAGGAAATCATCAGAGACAAAAAAAAAAAAAAAAAAACTATATTGATTTATCTCATTTGACACATCAATTTATATGTTTTCTTCTATAAAACTTTTGTAAATGTAGCATTGTCTTTATTTATTTATTTATTTAATATAACATGACGGGTAACACATTTTTTCATCATACATTCATAGCGGAACTTTTATTATTTTTTCAAGCTATCGAATTGCAATTAGGCACTCTTAACAAGTCGGAATAGGTTGTACCCCGCCTACTACTCAGTTGGTTGAGTACTTGGATTTTATCCAAGAGGTTATGGGTTCAAACCCAGGAGGGACATCTTAAATTCCATCGGGTTTTGGTCCAATGGTCAGGGAGTTTTCCATAAGGTTTCTTCCTGGAGGTGATGAATTCGAGCCTTGTTGTGAGGGGGACTCCTGCGATGCTATACCCATCCAAGACGTGGGAGAGCAACCCCTTTAGGGCGTCACCTTGACTACGAACTCGGGGGCGGTTACTCGATTCCAGGGGAGTAACCGCTTATGAAGATGATCGGATGAGCTAAAATAGTTTGTCAGTAATTCCACAACTTCCTTTCATAAAAAAAGTCGGAATAGGCTAACCTATATATTTCTTGCAGTACTTTGACCCATTTATAAAGTCAATTTAAGGTATTTGATTTTTGTTATTAGTCTGTTTTATTACAACTCTGTCAAGCCAATAAAAGAAAAATCCGGATATATATGTGCAAATAAATGAATAAATTTACGTTATAATAAATGAATAAATTACTCCAACCTTTACGAGCCAAAATATGAGGAGGGCCTTGATTGTTCCTAACTTAAAGTTATACATCATGTTTAATGCCTAATAAACATAATTTATGCTGATATAAATGTTCTGTATGTCTTACTGCTTAACAAACACATTTTATTTATGTATACACATCAGTACATCACTTAAAGTAGAACGGTTGTGATTCATTCGATGATTGTCCGCTAATTTAGCATTTGAGTTTCATTGTTATCATGTCCTTTAGAAAAATATGTGACAACCGCTTAAACACTCAAAACGTAAAAATTAAGTTATCTACTTTTTGGAGTCGTAGAAATGATCAACTATTACCAGTTACATTTTCAATAATTAAGATTAGATTGTTGGAAAAAAATCGACGGTCAAGATGTTATTGGTACTAAACCTAGAGCCTATAAACGATAAACATTCGCGCATTATAATATAATATGGAGTAATAGATATTACGTTGTAACACTTTACGGTTATCAATATTACGTTGGTCCTTAATATACAGAGTATAAATACTAAATTCTAAACATAGTTAGATAAATCAAGGTTTTTAAGTTGTAACACTTTAGGGTCATTAATAGATAATATAATTGACAACGAATCTTATAATTCAAACCATTAGCGTAATACTCGCACTATGCATCGAAGTATAGTATTTTATAATTAATTAGTAACTCAACGATGGTCATCATACATGTGATAATGAGTTGATAACATTAATTTATTTGTAATGAGAATTCGAGATTCATATACAATTGATAAAAAGTAAGGAAAACAATGTGAAATTGATAAAGTTATAGTGTAAAATAAATTGACAAATTAAATAAGGAAGTATTGTGTCTTGCTCTTAACTATATCTATAAATAAAATACCAAAATGCATTATATGTAGTTATGGATATATATAACCAGTAATCAATATTAATGAACATGAGTAAATTCTATAGATGGTCCATGTAGTTTACACCGATTTAGAAAAAATGGTCCATAAACTTCTTTTTTCACTTTTTCAGTCTAATAAGTTTACATTTTGCTCGAAAAAGGTCTCTCGCCCACTTAAAATGACTAAAGTACCATTTGACAATTTAAATCGTGACTATCCAAGAATGACAAAAGGAGTGGTACTTTAGTCATTTTAGGTGGATGAATGACCATTTTCGAGCAACACGTAAATTTATTGAACTGAAAAAGTGGGAAAAAAAAAGTTTAAAGACCGTTTTCATAAATAGGTGTAAACCACGAGAACCATCTATAGAATTTACTTTAAAATAAAATCATAATTATATTTATTTAGACATCTCTGTCTAGATATTAAGCTTTATAGTTGGTATAAGTAATATGGATAGCTTTAACTATGTCAATGCTAAACAGATAATTATGGTTTTAATTTCTCACAAACGACATAATAATAAATCTTAATAATCTTTTAGCTAAGCTCAAGTAACCAATTTCATGATGCAAAGTAAAATACGTAGTAATAAAGTGTAACACAGTTACAACTAATTTAACTATGTTATCATATCATATAATAAAATAAAAAATATATTTTAATTTGATTTGCATTGAATGCGGTTTTCCCTTAGGTACACAAAACTAATATTAATGTGAGGTTGCAATAATGTTGATATTCATACCCTAAATATCATCACTATGCAAGAACATGGGGTTAGTGGACAACAATTGGTGGTAAGTTGCTTTCAAACTTATTGCTAATCAATCATATGGTCAATTTAAATTAAATACGATGTCAACTTTTTTCTAATTTGTAATTAATCACATTTACACTCACTTAAATATCCTATATCAAATACCCCTAGTTTATATTTATATAGAATAATGTATTTACAACTTATACATTAGGTTTCTATTGTTATAGTTTGATGCAAGAACCCTTCAATATAATTGTGATCCTTTTTTAGTTTTTAGATCACCAAGTCTCAATTCTAAAGTCAACACGAGGCTAATATATATAGTTGACGTGCCCTCACGATGGTAATTTAGTTGTGGGGATATACAACATAATGCGAAGGTCATTGGTTCGATTCATATATCCATATTTCTTTAACCATGAATTACACAATTTACCTTTCTCATGTTAGCTGTGTGATCAGTTGGTGGGAGACCACCAACTCGGTCAATTCCTATCCCCGTATATCTTTAACCACGAGTTGCACAATTTACCTTTCCCATGTTAGTTGTGTGATTAGTCGGTGGAAAACAGCCAACCGGGTTCAATTCCTATCCACATATTTCTTTAACCGCGAGTTACACAATTTACCTTTCCCATGTTGGTTGTGTGATCGATCAGTAGGAGACTGCCAAAGGCTCGATCTTTTCATAAATGGTTGACATATGTTATGGAATGAGACAATCGTATCTTCCTAGACTTATCGACTTATTTTTGGAAAAAAATGATTTAGTTATATCATTGCCATGTTTAAGTATGTCGTTCTTTTTAAAAACGTTACATAAAAGTAGGCCAAGACTCCAAGTAATTTAGACTTCTGATAATAGACTAATTAGTGGCTAAGTGGTCCATTAAGAATTAATAAGAGATTCAACATAAGTCCTATATGTGCCGTAGTTAAGGGATGCTTAAAGTCTTGTTAAACCAACTGTTTTCATGTTAAGTGAGCCATGAGGGGAAATTGGCTCGAATATATGATTTTTTCCCAAAGAAGATAATATTTTTAATTATTATTATTTTTTTGGCAAGTCTAGTAAGGCATTTCAACCATATGTTGCATCCTTTAATTATGTATATAGCCTATTCATTCTTCAACTCAATTTGTTAATCAAAATTATACAAACAAGATCTATAATAGGTGTATTTATATTTATGTTTTGTGTAATTGTGAATGTAACTTTTTACTTATGGGTTTTGCCATTGGGCCCAAGTAGCACATCATGTGTTTCACTGTTATGACCCAATTATCACCACCGTGGCACCGTAAGCCCACGCAATTTTTTTTTATTACCACAAATACAATATACATGTGACTACAAATTAACTTTAAATTATGTTACTAAATTGTAAGTGTAATTTTAATACTATATATTTGGGGATGAAGTGTTTTTTACATGTAGTAATTTACAAATCAAGTACTTGCATGTGTATGTGTATATTGTAATTGACACAAAGTTTAAATGCACACAAAACCTACACACATGTAAAATTTGATGAACATTTATGCTTAAACATTGTTCCATTATCTTTTTTCATACCATAATGTAATGTTAAATGTACAGCAAATAATGACGATGCATGAATCTAGATGTAACGTCTATTCTGTATGATAAGTATGATGTTGTGATTGCCATAATGAGCAACCATAGTGGTTGTTAGATTCACTAACATACAATCTGTTTATTTATTTATTTATTTATTAGAGTGATTATAACAGCATGCATAAACAAAAGAATGGAGGTCAATATCTGGCTGTACGTACATGAGACTTTTGCTTCTGAAACCTAAACCTATGTTGGAAAATATCTTTTTCTTCAACAACAAAAAACACTTTTATTTTACGTTTGACAAAACGTCGGTGATCTCTACCATGTTCACTGTCATTTGAACACGACGCCATATGTCAAACTTCACTTAATTGTCAATCGACAACGTGAAAAACAAGAACATCTACGCAACCTTTTTTGAGGATCAGAGTATGTAGATTCAACATGTTGATACTATAAGAACACATGTAATCTAGCATCGATAAAGAGGTTAACAACTTGTAAAAAGCGATGCACTATTCAGTACTTCCCAAATAGAGTACAATTGTAGTCATCCTTCCTCCTTCAACATTCGTAATCAATAGAAAGTGTTTAACAAATTTTGGTATAAAATAATTAATTTTACAGCCATTGAAAAGAAACAGGTAATCAATTATCATCCTTCCTTCAGTAATGTCTTCATATGTGGGCCTTACATCAAGACTTTTGCAAATGGGTTGGTTTTAGAAGATGGCATTGTGGTGTGCACTACTTGTCTAAATGGAGACCATTAAAAATTGGATCTGGGCAATAACCTTTTAGTTCAGTATGCATTTAAACTGATATTTCTATTTGTCATCATGGCATCTGTTTTTCTTCAAATTTAGATTACTCACTTGATCATAGATACAACTCATGCCTTTATTATCATGTATATAACCAGCATCCAAAAAAAGAAAGTAGTTTTGAACCTTATTTGCCAAGCCATATCAGAAACTTAGTTCAAAACTTTTATTGTGGCAAAATGTTGATAACCGGCAACTGAGATGGGTCCACAATTGACTGCCCATCCATAATGTGAGGGGGCAGATCTGATATGGGGAGGTCAGGACTTGAACCCTTGACCTTGTGCTTATTGTGTCAAAAATGCCCCACCCAAACCATATCAGAAACTTAGTTAAAAACTTTTATGCTTTGGTAAATTTAATTCAAAGCCACTTAGTTCAAACCTATCATATGTTGGTCATATATCTTAAAGAAAAAGCATTCCAAAAGGAAAGCAGAACATACAGGTTTGAAAAAACCTTAATATTTTTTTTCACTTGCAGAGTTCCGGTTTCAATGAGTCTTAAATTCTGAAATCTCGTCGAGAAACTAGATGTAAAGAACATCATGTAAACCGGAATACGTTTGTAAAAATGTCTTGTTCTCACTTGAAAGATAGAGTTGCAATGATCTACTATGCTACTACTACTCATTCCTGCTGCTCCACCTTTTCTTCTTTAGCTTACTGGACTGCGACTGAGTATAAGCAGTACCCTGAACGAAAATAAAATAAAACAAAATAAATCTCAACATTTAGGACGTCAAATATATAATCAAACAAGTAAAGGAGTGACTATCAAATCTTCAACAAAAAACGGAAAAAAGGCATTGTGACAAAATGGACAGGTTGGATGAGACGTCAAAATGGGTAACCATTTAGTACGGATTGATTAAATAAACACTTCTTTTTCTTTACTACATTGAGTTTTGTAAATGATTAGTCTCTTAGAATCTACATTACCACAATAATAATATATTTTTAAAATAAGTTCCTAAATTAACTAATTGTGATAGAACAATATTATGAGGTCATATAGATCTATCTTTATAATTAAGGAAGGAGACCCTCAATTATTTGTCAAAAATTTACCCATGTCATATCATACAAATCCTATGTGTCATTACCATATAAAAGAAATTGATGATATGGATTTTCTTACATCCTTATTTCAAATAAGGTAATATTCAATTAAAAATTATATTATAACTATTTTCATTTATTATAGTAATTAATAAAATTAAATTATAACCATTTTAATTTAAAATAATATGTCATGTAATAATACTTATAATTTTTTATTATAATCCAAACTCATAACATTCTTTAATCTATTTTTTTCTTCTAGTTTTATTTATAAAATCTTTTAGTTTGTTCATCTTAATTTTAACTCATCTTTCTCTAACTCTCTCTTTTTATATAAAAAAGAAAGATAAATAAATAAACTTTTAGTAAGTTATGAGAACTTGCTTTTAATGTAATTATATCTTTCATTAAAGTTTTGTTAATTTGAAATTTTTTATTATCATCTTACAGAATAAGGGAACTCAATTTCCATTATTTAGTAAACTGAATACAAGCTTTATGGATAGACAAATCAAGTTCATCATTTCTATATAATGTAAATATATATTTGACGTGTACTTTTATTAATTATATATTGCTTTTCAAATGTGTAAGTATATATCTGATTGTTGTAGAATGATTTATATTTTGTACACACACACACACATATATATATATATGCATTAGTTATTTAATAAAACGTCTAAATTGTTATAGTAATTATTTCAATTTATTTTTTCCAAGAATATTAACATACGCATTGTTTATCATATTGTTGCAAGGTTAACATATTATAACTACAGAAAACGAGAAGGTCACAATGACTCGGCAATTATTTTTAGCTAGAAAAATGTCAACTTATAACATACATATCTTTTTTAACCTTATCATTTTGTTGATATATCGTGAGGGGAGAATGTTTTTATTATTTATTTTTGAGGGGTTAAAAATTTATAAAGTATCATTAATAACAATAAAAAAGTTTCTTTAAAAATCTGAAAGTTTCCCCATTTCATATACCGTTTTGTCTTATGATTCACATATTTTATAATGCTAGCTGTGCATCGCATGGGTTTAACACTAGTATTAAATATAATTTGGGCGACTTACAATCTGTTTGTTTTACCCATTTTCATTTGGGTTTTTTGCCGAAAAATGCATCAATAGTTCAGTTTTTTACATTTCCGGGTATCAACTAATTTTTTTGCCAAAAAATGAACCACTAATTTAAAACTTATCATTTTCAGGTATCAGTAACCATTTGAAACAGTAGCCGGTCAATATTTCAGATTGGGTTTTTCCAAAAAATGCATCAATAGTTCTGTTTTCTGCATTTTCGTGTATTGACTAATTTTTTTTCCTTTAAAAATGAACTACTAATTTAAAATTGATCATTTTCGGGTATTAGAAAAAAAATTAGTTGATACTCGAAAATGCAAAAAATAAAACTATTGATTCATTTTTCGGAAAAAAAATATATCCACATGGATTGCCACGTAGGAAAAACCGGATGAGTTGTCATTTTTTTTGGTATCCGGTAATGATACCCGAAAATGATAAGTTTTAAATTAGTGGTTCATTTTTTGGCAAAAAAAATAGTTGATACCCGAAAATGCAAAAAACTGAACTATTGATACATTTTTCGACAAAAAACCCTTTTCATTTTACCAAAGTTTTCTATGTTTAACCCAGATCCCCTCACGGATCAAATTTGCCACATCTAAAAACAGGTATCACATGAGTGAAAGAATATATTATCCATAATCAGTAACCAATTAACATGCAAACGTTTGAAATAAGTTCCAAAATTTCCTAAACAAGGAAATTGTGTGTTTGATACGGGAGTATGGGATATCCAGAAATGGAAATTGCTTGATTTCCAACTTAGTTGATAATTTAGTCCCCAACTTATCAAAATCCATAATTGGGGTATTATTATGAAATGACAATCAAACATTAACCTAACGAGGCTTATGGGTAGTATATCTCACAGCCCACTAGTTGTGATCAAAGGGCTGTTATTATCTCTGTCTTTTGGATGACAGTGCAGAAATGATCCCAAAAATGTGCATCAAACTACTTATATAACTCTACTAGGACTCTTCAAAAGTTCAATTTGTGACATATTCATATAAGCAAAGACATAAGGAAGTTATTGGATGGTGTAGCACGAGCAAAACGAACCTGTAGCCATTCATCCATAGATGCATCCACAGTCCTAGTCCCAATTTTCACCTTTGACACCTTCTTAGATTTCTGAGTGACAAGCATAATGTATAATGATATTTTAGTGATCATATCAAGAATCGAGTGAATTAGTAGACAAAATAGCTCAGATCAGTAGTTCATCCAAACACGAACATGCATTTGATAACTACTGGTGTGCATAATTACCATGGAAAGATTTTGCATCTGACTACGGGCCCACAATCCAAAGAGGACAAGTAGGGAAATCCCAAGCGAAATCAGGAATATAGTCTCGATGCTAATAAGGCCACCAGCTTCAGTGACTTCAAAAGTACCATTGTAGAATGTATCTTGGTAAGCTAGTTGGTCAACTTCATAAACTATCCTTCCAACAAGATCAAACGTCCCAGGCTACATAACACCATTTTGCAATAATCTATCTTGATGTCAAAACAAACACTAAGAAATACAGCAAAACAGAAATACAATTTTGAGGAAATAAACATCCAACATGTAGAAGAATGATAGTTGTACCTGTAGAAATCTACTGACAGCAAATATGTAAGGGAATGTAGCTTGAACTGAAACAGGAACTGAGGCGTTGCTGAAAGCCTAACGATAAATACATGGATAAAGAAATAATCATTATATCAAACACAGTGACACGCATCGTGATCTTAATAAATCAAAATAACTTGATAGATGCTGCGATATCAGGATAAAAAACACAGAACTCAACAGGTAGATAAATAAAACTGGTCATGAATACATGAAGTTTCTTGGTCATAAAGTAGCAAGATGATTGTTTCTTTCTTCAGCAGAAGATAAAAAAAAAGTCCCATGAGTTAGCATGTTACGCTTCGTATAACACGTTAAGTGAACATTTGACAAGGTTAATACACAATGTTACAGCTCAATATATATAACATCTTTAGTATTATCAATAGTAAGAGCGAGAGTAAACGTCTTAAGTTAATCAGTAACAGCATCAGCAGTTTCATTAACAAAGAGTGATCATACATTCATCACATAGGACTTCTCATGAACATCTATTACCTGCGCAGTGAGATTCTGCACCAACATACGACGATCATGAGGAAGATGAACGCTAGCATGAACAGCAAGAATTTTCACATGTTGTTCCCCTATTCATAGACCAGTAGTAGCAAGTCAGATCACTTAATAAAGCAAGAACCATTGTGAATTCCTTGTTCAAAAGAAAAATCCAGCATGTAAGATGCCCAGAGATATTAAAAGGCAGCTAAAACACCGACTAAACAATAGAATGTTACCTTCATTTTTCAGTCCAATCAATAGTTCAGTCTCTTCCCCTGCTACCACCACTGGAGAAACAAATATAAGATTATATTCTAAAGAAAAACTCATGGCTATAACGATAAAAACAGAATATTTCAAAAAGTTTGAACCCAGAAAATAACTAAGAAAGTCAAGCAAAACGTACGTTTTGAAGGGTTCTTTGGAAACACGCACACTGTCTTCACATTTGGAGATGGACCAAAACTCCCACCTCCATAATTCTCAAAGTCATCACCAACAAACCCAATATCGCGTCCTTCCTCAATAGTTTCAGCAACAAGATCAGCATCATCAGAATCAAACTGACACCTAGCAACTGTGCAAAGCCAGCATTAACAAACGTAATGAACAATATTATGCACGACATATGACAAATGAGCAGGAGCATCTGCAATCTGATGGCAGCTCATAATAAAACAAGGCTCAAAATTAGGTTCCAACTTTCGTTTTATATATAATTAATGCAGAAGCGAAATAAATATGAATTAACACGTTCAATAAAATATTTTATTCTTCCTAGATTATCAATTTTTTTCTTACGACACGAGAATTCAATTTGGATTCTTGGATTTTCCAACAAAAAACCAATCCGCTTTTGAGTTTGGATGGGGATTTGAATTCATGTGAAGAAAGAGTAAACCTATCTTTCTCTAGCTCTAAGAATAGAAGTGTGCAGGGCCGGATCCAGAATTCTCGATGGTGGGGCGAACAAAAATTATTTTTTATTTCTTTAATAGTTTTGTGGAGGCAAAAATTGTAAAATGTAATTAATACCTTAAAAATATTTTTTTTACGTAATTTAAATATTCTCGTGGGAGCGTGGATAACATAAGTGCGAGGTCCCACAATAACACTTGTAATTACAAATATTTTAACTTAAGCTTATGAATTCTTAACAAGTAGTTTGCGGAATAACACTTGTCAAGTATGAAGATGTATTGTGATTTGTAATATGTATAAAAACAGAATTGTAAACAATGCAAGAACACACTTGATTTTCACTAGTCAAACGCCTCAATATTATTGATTAACAATACGGATACACAAATGTATCAGGGTTACAAGAAACCTTGAAGCTATTACAAGAGAACTCTCTATTTGACAGACTTACTCAAGTATTTTTATATATCAAAAGTACTTTTCTACAAGTACATGCTGTTAAACTAAAAAACTTGTGTAAAATCTACATACAATCTACTTTCTTGAAACCAAGTTTTCCACGACCCACGCCTGCATTAAATGCATTTGACTTTTCTTGTCTGCAGCGTGCACTGTTCCTCAAAAGCATGTCTGTATTAGGTGTACTTTGTTGCAGAGTTGTTGTGCAGTAATCCCACTAAGCAGAACTAACAGATAGATGAGCAGAACTAACTTTTTACACTGGCAGAACT
Organism: Pseudognaphalium luteoalbum; assembly: GCA_963422505.1. Taxonomy (NCBI): domain Eukaryota; kingdom Viridiplantae; phylum Streptophyta; class Magnoliopsida; order Asterales; family Asteraceae; genus Pseudognaphalium; species Pseudognaphalium luteoalbum. The sequence goes on from OY730196.1 coordinate 106,527,493, forward strand.
AATCTTTGCAATCTTGATCATTGGCAGAACTAACCTTTGTAATGCCCAGCAGAACTAACTTCAAATGTACCAGCAGAACTAACTCTGGAAAACTTTGTCTTCAATAAATGAACAGAGCTAACTCCACTAGCAGAACTAAGTCTTGATAGCCCAGCAGCATTAACTTCCAACAGACTAAACACTTAGAATAATTTGACATTAAATGATATGAAGAATTTAGCCCAACAATCTCCCCCTAAACTTGATCTTTCCCTGAATAGATCTAAGTTTCTCACTTCATAATGTCTGCAAATTTTCTCTTAAGCTCAGCAATCCTTTTCTGTGTTCTCTCCTCACTCTGAGCAACATGTTTTTGTTGTGCCTTTTTATAATATTGCTGCACTTCATGAACTAATGAAGCAGCAGTGTCTAGATCATCACATTTCATTGTGAGAGAGAGCATTGAGCTTAGCTGACCAAGAGTCCAAGGATACTCAGTCCCTATGAAGAAATATGCAAACAAACCACTATCTAACTGCACTACATGTACTCCATTATGAGAATAGCAGTACCAACCTTTTGCCCTTGAGGTGTCCTTGTAGAATTCATTTTCTGGATCCATCTCATATAGAACAGAGAGACTATTGTAGACAATGTGCTCATCACTGTGCCTTTGAGCATGCTGATACTTTTTCATTGCAACAGTCCACATATCATCTAAGTCATCTCTGGATAGAGTCTTTATGCACCTCCAGAAGGACATAAACTTTTCCACTGCACCCCCTGCCCTTATGATTTTCAATTGCTTCCTCATTTCCTCATTTGTTTCCCATACCCAGTCAATAATAGGAAAATGGACAGCAATGGGTACCTTTGGAGCCTCAACTTCAACCATTGATCTGATCTGTGTCCAATCAACCTCTTCTTCTTCAGTTGGCTCAGATGTAGAAGATGCAACAGCAGGCATTTCTGTTTCACTGTCATCCTTGTCATTTCTGATGGCCATTCTTTTTCTCCTTTTGAGAGGAAGGGTTTCTTTTGGAATTTTCCTTTTAAGTGCATCCAGATCCTCTTTTTCTTTCCTTTCAATCTCTGCCCTTTCCCTGGCTACTTCTGCTTTCCTTTCAAGCAGTTCCTGTTCTGCTGCAGTTGGAATTTTTGCTTTTTGAGCAACTGCACTCTTGGACCTCTCTTCAAGAGCTTTCTGTGTGCTCAAGTCAATATCCCTTTGAATTCTGAGATATATCTTTTCTAGCTCATAGAAGTCCATTCCCATCAACTCCTTTAGAGTTCTCCCAGTAGTATTCTTGACAACCCTGGCATACTGACCTTTTAATTGCCTTTGTGTGGGTGCCCTTTTCCTTTTCTCCTCTGCTTTCTTTTGAGCCTCATGCTTTCTTCTCTGCTCAAGCATATCCAAATACCACATCAATCTTTGATCAGCAGTGAACTCTTCCATTTGAGCATTGTGAGTTCCATCTGCTAGTAGGTGATCAAAATAAACCTGCTCCTCAGGTGTCATCATAATTTTCACATCATCACCCACATCAACCTCAACAAACTGAGTTCTTCCTTCTCTATCAAACTGGGTTTGCAAGTTTTTAGCAACCCTTTCACTTATCTCCTCCATCTCCTTCCTTTTTAAAGATTTCACAGGCTCAACCATTTTTTCTTTTCCTTTCCCTTTGCCCAATTCCATTGTAGGTTTAACCTGTGATGAGATAATCTCAGAGATAGATATACCTTTTGAGCTTTTCTTTGGTGCTGTGCTCTCTGCCACCTTTAGAAGTGCATCTGCAGCACTCTTTTCAACCTCTGCTATAGCAGCAGCACCATCCTTTTCTTCAGGAATAGCAGATTTAACCATTTTTGGTTCATTTGGCTTAGCAGAACTAACTGGTGCACTAGCAGAGCTAACTTTTGCACCAGCAGAACTAACTTCTGCATCTGCTACCCTAGCAGCACTAACATTTAAACTAGCAGCACTAACCCCAGCAGCACTATCTAACATATCCTTAGCACTTTCCTTTGCAGCCTCAGATACATCTTCATCTAGTACCTCTAGAATCACACTACTAACCACATTCCCCAGCTGCTCAGCATTGACATCATCATGTATGCTGTCATCAACCTCTACTACATCATCAAAGGGTTTCTCTGCTTCCCCTGCACCAGTAAACATAAATTGATCTACATTCTCTTCCTCACTGGTGCTTTCATCAACAAGCATTCTTTTCAGTCCAGTTGACTTACTCTCAGCCATGCTTTTGGATTCATCCCTCTCTTTCATCAACAGCTCAACCATCTCCCTTAACTTGGCAATCTCTGCCTTCTGTCCTTCTACCTCCTTTGTTAATCTGGTACAAGTATCCATCAATTCCTTTATAGTAATGCTATCCTCACCATTGCCAGAAGTGTTACCCTCTTTTAATGGATCATTGGAAGATTTAGTTAATGTCTCAGACCTAGTCTGAGCATCATCAACCCCCAATATGGTTTCTTGGCACCTGGGACCACTAGATATATTGATATCCACTGGACCCTCAGCAATAGAGGAATCCAATGGAATCTCTATATCCTGTGTTGCCATGGATTGGGTCCTAATTCCAGTACCACTGTCCTGTTCTCCTGCTGAGGTAGCAACAGTAGTGGTAGCCCTTTCCATATGGTCTCTCTGCTCCTGATTGACCACCTCATTTGTATTTTTGGGCTGAGACAATTGAGGAAGAGGAGCCTCAACTGTCTGTTTCTTAGCCTTTTTGGCTTTATCTTTGGTAGGTTTAGGGTCCCTTGTTTTCTTTGATTTTGAAACTATACCACTTGGTTGAGAAGCAGTGGGTGTTTCTGCTTCCTGTGGCATAGTGGAAGGCCTGTTCAACATATGTTCTGTTAAATTGGTCACCTTCCCAGAAAATTCTTTTCCTTTGACCATCCCATTTCTCTTCATATTAGCAAAAGTTTTCTTTGAAAGATTTGAGAGAATGATTCTACCCCCTGTTTTGGGTAGATCTGAGATTTCCTGGTCAATGATGTGTTGTAAAAATCTTGGATACATTAAAAATTTATCTTTTGGCTTTTCAAGATTATTTACCATCCCATTAAAGATTAATTTAGAAAAATTAAATTTCTCATTATTAGCAAGACAGATGAGAGCAGAAGCTATGTTGCTGCTAAACTGCTCCCATGAGGTTTTCTTTTGGGAAATACAGTGTTGTAGGGTATGGATTAAAAATTTCCATTGTGGAGAGAAGAGTTGTTTATAATATGTTAGTCTTTCTGTCCTCTCCCCCTCATACCCGTACAACACTAACTGATCATGTATCTGAGATGTAGCATAGCATTCCATACCATCTGCATCATCTAAGAGAAGATGAGCACGTATGGAAGCTTCAGTAAGAATAATGTTTTTCTCATTTATCTTGGCCGTGATAGATTTAACCCCATCTACTTCTGACACCACGGCAGATGTCCAGAAGTCATGAATATGTGAAAGGAAGATAGAGGGGTTAACAGTAAGTGCAAACCTTAAAGTTGTACACTTTATGAAGTCGATGATCTCATGGTAACCATCGGATTCTTGTGGCTTGAGGAGAAAACCACAGACGTTATGCTGGTCACCGTAAGTAAGAGATTTGGTTGAAGAAGATGACGAAGTTGCCATTTTTGTGAAAAGTTAGGTTTGGAAAGCTTGGAGAGGTTTTTGGAAAGATATTTTCAATTTTTGATGAAAAGTGCAGGTGAATTGAAAAAGTGTAGTGTTTGGTAGATTTAAATACCTTTTTAAAGTGAACAGTACGTTCAAGCCCTAAAATAACACTAGCAGAATTAAAGTTGGAAAAAGTTACTGGCAGAATTAACTTTGGCAGACTTAATTCTGGCAGAAGTGATTCTTAGCAGAATTAATGCTGGCAGGATTAATTCTAGCAGAATTAAGGCTAACAGAACTAAGTCTAACAGAATTAATACTGGCAGAATTAATTCTAGCAGAATTAACTCTAGCAGAAGTAACTCTAACATTTCTGCACACTTAGACAAGTTCACGTCACCCATTGATTAATAGTGCTGGCAGAACTAAGTTATGCTAGCAGAATTAATATTGTTGAAAGTTGAGTTAGCAGAACTAACGACCTTTGAGTGTTTAATCCTGCACTGTTAGCTTAAAAATACAATATAACCAGCAGAATTAAATTGTACAAGCAGAACTAAATAAGATAATCACTATTTATACTAGCAGAACTAAGTCTAACAGTACTAAATATTGAGAATCTTATAGTTTCTGCTGTAACAAGCTAAAGTATCAAGTAGAACCTCATGTGTAAAACATTTTAAAATCAAATAATAATCATAATGAGTTGTTCATCATGCCAATACCAGTAACCAAAAATGTAAATCTGCCAACATCAAATGCTTTTGTGAACAGATCTGCAAGTTGGTTATCTGTGTGGATTTTAAAAATTTGAATTAATCTTTTCTCATTACAATCCCTTATGAAGTGATATCTAATTTCAATATGTTTCGTTTTAGAGTGTTTCACAGGGTTATTAATGATACTTATAGCGGCAGTATTATCAATATACATGGGAGTATTTAGGAAAGTCAAACCATAATCTAACATTTGATTCTGAATCCATAGAATCTGAGCACAACAGCTTGATGCAGCAACATACTCTGCTTCTGCTGTTGAGGTAGACACAGTGGTTTGCTTTTTGCATTGCCAAGATACTAATCTATCTCCCAAGAATTGACAGCCTCCAGAAGTTGACTTTCTGTCCAAATTGTTACCCCCATAATCACTGTCAGAATATGCTACCAAATTGAAGGAAGAATTCTTTGGATACCATAGGCCTAATTTTGGTTGACCTTTAAGGTATTTAAAAATTCTCTTCACAGCATGAAGATGAGACAATTTAGGATTTGTTTGAAATCTTGCACACACACATACTGCAAACATGATATCTGGTCTACTAGATGTGAGATACATCAGTGAACCTATCATGGATCTATAGAGATGTTCATCGACACCCTCCCCCTCAAGATCTGCAAGTAATGGCTTGTGTGTTTCCATAGGAGTGCTTGCAATCTTTGCATCACTGAGCTTAAACTTATCCAAAATGTCCTTAACATATTTATCCTGACTTATGAAGATACCATCTTCTTTCTGCTTCACTTGTAGACCAAGAAAGAAAGTCAATTCCCCCATTGAACTCATCTGAAATTTCTGATGCATAAGAGATTCAAATTCTTTGCACAGACTGTCATTTGTTGAACCAAAAATAATATCATCCACATAGATTTGCACTAGTAAGATATCATTCTCAATTCTTTTGATGAACAAAGTCTTATCTATTGCACCTCTTTTGAATCCATTATCCAGCAGATACTCAGATAAAGTATCATACCAAGCTCTAGGAGCTTGATGCAGTCCATAAAGTGCTTTATCCAATCTGAGCACTTTATCTGGATGCTTGGGATCCTCAAACCCTGGTGGTTGGCACACATATACTTCTTCATCTATTTTCCCATTTAAAAATGCACTCTTAACATCCATTTGGTATACTTTAAAGTTCTTGAAGGAAGCATAAGCTAAGAACAGTCTAATAGCCTCAATTCTTGCCACAGGTGCAAATACCTCATCATAATCAATTCCCTCTTCTTGGGTGTATCCCTGTGCAACCAATCTAGCTTTGTTCTTAATCACTATACCCCTTTCATCCCTTTTGTTCCTGTATACCCATCTGGTACCAATAGCCCTTTTACCTTTGGGTAGATCCATTAAAGTCCACACATTTTGAATCTTGAATTGAAGTAGCTCCTCTTGCATAGCTTCAACCCAGCTTGGATCTTTCAAAGCTTCAACAGCTTTCTTGGGCTCTATCTGTGACAGAAAACAAGCAAACAAAGAAAAATTTGCATTTTCATCAAGAGTTTTAGATGACCTTCTTGTTTGCATAGGAGCATCAATTGCTCCAATGACATTGTCCAATGGCATGTAGCTTTTATGAGCTTGATACTGTGGACCAGCTGCCATTTCTATCCCAGATTCCAGATTGGTCAGATTGTGAACCAGATCTGTGTCTTCTTGAATCATTTGACCACATGATTCTGACACTTCCAACCTTGCAGGTTGTTGCTCTTCTTGTGCATCTTCATGTGATGCTTCTTCTTGTTGAGAGCATTCTGGATTTGATGATGCATTTCCATTATCATCTGCACCATTATCATCCAAGTTTGATGAAATGGGAACTGAACTCTGTTGTTGATCAGGGGTGGAAGATTCAAGTACTGCAGGTGGGTCTGGTAGCCATGTTGGAAATAAAACAAACTGTGGAGGTTTGCTTGGTTGTTGACCAGTAGATGTACCTGCATCCACATTTGTACTTGTACCTGCAATTGATGACTCATGCATATATCTAAAAGATTTGGTTAATGCATCAATGTCAAATAGATGTGCTGGACCTTTACCTAAAGAATTTGGTGTGTGTTCATTAAAGGTCACATCTAAGGTTTCTTCCACAATTCTTGTTCTACTGTTGAACACTCTGTATGCTTTTCTTTGAAAAGAGTATCCAACAAAGAATCCCTCATCAACTTTGCTTTGAAACTTGCCTAAGTGATCTTTGGTATTCAAGATAGTAACAGGACAACCAAATGGTTTAAGAAAACTAACCAAAGGTTTGTTATTTAAAAATAACTCATAAGGTGTCTTGTTGTGAGGCTTAACAACTAATACCCTGTTCTGGACATAACAAGCAGTGCTAATTGCTTCTGCCCAGAAGGTCATTGGTAGCTTAGCATCTGCTAACATGGTTCTAGCAGCCTCAATAAGTGTCCTATTTTTCCTTTCTGCTACTCCATTCTGTTGGGGAGTTCTAGGAACACTATATTGTCTATTTATACCTTTAGATTCACAGAATTTGTCCATCTCTTGATTTCTAAATTCTGTTCCATTGTCACTTCTAATGATTTTGAGCTTTCTGTTAGTTTGATTTTCAATCTTAATGATGAATGATCTTAGAATTTCTCCAGTTTCATCCTTGGTTCTAAGAAAGAATACCCAACTAAATCTGCTGTAATCATCAGTGATCACAAGGCAAAATGACTTCTTACCTATACTACTCACATTTGTTGGTCCAAATAAGTCCATGTGCAGTAAATGTAAAGGTGAGTCAATAGAGTTCAGTGACTTGGCCTTATAAGAGGATTTGTGTTGCTTGCCTTTTTGACATGCAACACAGTGGTCATCACATGAATATGTTTTCTCAGGTAAACCTCTCACAAGTTTTCCTTTAACAAGTTTGTTTATTGTTTTGAAATTCATGTGACACATCCTTCTATGCCAAAGGTCAGATTCATTTACAGTTGCTTTTGAAATGAGGCAACTCAACTCAGGTTTTGGTACAAATTTAGCCAACTCACAGCTGTACATGTTATTCTTTCTGGGAATTTTCATTAAAATCATTTTGGGATCAAGGATAAACTTCTCAGAAAGAATACAGCATTCTGTGTCATTAAAGAACACTGGGTTCTTTTTCTCTGTAATTTGGCTAACACTTAACAGATTGTACCTCAGTTGTTCAACAAAGTAGACATCATTGAAGCTCATTTTGTCACTGTTGACATTGCCCATTCCTGTAATCCTTCCTCCTTTAGGATTACCTCCAAAAGCAACAGGACCTCCATCTATAACTTTGAAGTCCTCCAGTCTGCTTCTATCTCCTGTCATGTGCCTAGAGCATCCACTATCAATATGCCATAGGCTTTTCTTCTTGCTCTGCACATACAAATGACAAAAGATTAGTTTCTCTTGGGAACCCAAACCAGTTTGGTTGTGGGTGTCCCTTTCTTATCAACAGCATCAACTCTTTTGAATGTGATTGATGCTGGTGATAGTGCAGTTGGTTTCCAGATCCAACTAATGTTTGACCTAGCAGCATTAAGTGGTTTGGCAGAATTAACTTCTGAACCACTTAAATTTTGCCTGGCAGAACTAAATTTGGTCAACTTTTGCCTAGCAGAGTTAACCATGTAGTTTTGCTTGGCAGAATTAAAGTTTGCATTGGTCACTTTAGTTCTGTTGGCTTTATTTTTAGTCAACACTCCTGCACTTCCTTTTGATGCAGCAGAGTTAACTCTTGCCTTTGACTTTTTGACAACACTAGCAGAATTAACTTTGGTTCTGAAATTTTGATGGTTAATTCTGTCAGTGTAAGTCCATGATGATTGTTTAACTTGTTGGAGCTTTGGGTTAAAGTAACAATCTTTTTGAAGATGATTGAATCTTCCACAGATGAAACAAGCTTTTTTATCCACTCTTTTAAAATTTGGTCCAAGTTTTTGTGAAACCATATGATTCCAGCTTCTTTGGTTTCCTCTTGGAGTTTTGTTTGGTTTTAAAAGAGGTGATGTGTTAGCAGAGCAATTGCATTTAGTACACTTAACAACAACAATTTTATCACCTTTAGGTGTGTTGACAGATGTACTAGCATTCTTTTGCAGGTTCATTTTAGCCTTTTCTTGAAATAATTTCTTACCTTCTGCTAGTTTCTTAGTTTTTAACTTAGGTACTAGCTTAGTGACAGAAATAGATTTTGAATAAACCTGTTCATCTTTCTCAGATTCAATCTCATCATCTGAGACCCACTCAGATATTTCAACCTTTTCTAGATCCATTTCATTTTCACTCAATTTACTAACAGGATCTGTTTGCTTAACTTCATCTACCATTTTCTCCTTAAGTTTGCTTATGTCTAAGTCAGTTTTAGGAGGCATGTAGATGTGGTTGTAGGGTGGAGGTACACTATTGAGATTATAGCCTAAGCCAGTTTTTATCTTATCATGAATTTGGCTTCTTATCAGATTTTGAACACTTTCAGAAGCATTCTCTAGTTCAGTCACTGTGAGTTTGATGCTTTCCTTTTCAGCAGTGACTTCAGCTAGTTTCTTAAGTAGCTCATCAACCCTATTTTGCAACATGTCTTTTTCAAAGTTGGCATATTTTAGATCATAGTCATACTGTTCCTCCTTTTTCTCATATGCCTTAATTTGTTGCTCTAAATCTTCTATGGCTAGGGTTGTGTGTTGGCTCCTGATGTCTCAGTCCCTAAGTTCTTTACAGATGCTAGCATTATGGTCCCTATAATGTTTAACAGTTTTCTTACAGATACTAGAACATAATTTAGCCTGTACCTCATATGGAACGTCATCTGAGGTGCTCTCTTCTCCAATAGCCATGAGTGCATGATTTTGTGGCTCTAATTCTGCTTGATCACTCCAGTCATACCCCATACCATCTTGAGAAACCAGTGCATTTGGAGTAGACTCTTGAACAGCTACATTTCTCTTCTGAGGTCCATTATAAGCAGCATTGTAACTTCCAGATCTCTGTCCACTCATCTCCTGTCTAGGGGATCTGCATTCCCTGGCAAAGTGACCCAATTTGTGGCAGTTATAGCACTCAACCTTGCTTTTATCAAACCCCACATTATCCTCTCTTTTTCCTGCAAAATTGTTTCTTCCAGTTCTTTGCAGAAACTTCTTCACTCTCATAGTGATCATGGCCATCTGCCATTTAATGTCCATCTCCTCCAGATCATCTGGGTTTATCTGCTCCAATTCTTCACTGGTCAGTGAAGAGTTCACATGACTAGCAAAAAATGCCTCTACAACTTGATCTGTAGTTCTGTCTTGTACTACAGATGAAGAGCTTGACCCTCCACTCTTCACAACAGGCACAGATCCATATCCTTTTGGATCTGTTTTAGTTCTACCCATAGACATGAATGCAGCATTCTGTGAACTCTGTGTTTCACCACTGCTTTGCTTTCTGCTTTCTACCTCAGGTTCAAAAGCTATAAGATCATTGTATAGATCATTTAGCTCTTTATCATCTAAATCACTTCTTTGTCTTAGACCAACAGTGTATATAGTCCATTCCTCACCCAAAGATCTTAAAAATTTTCTGTTTAGATCATCTTTGTCTATGACAACTTTGTGATTCTTCAACTCACCAACAAGCTTCCTGTACCTATTGAACACTTGAGTTAAGGTTTCAGATTTGACAGAACTAAAGTTCTCAAACTGTTGTTTGAGCAGTGATCTTTTGTTCTTCTTTGTGCTCTCATTTCCTGCAAACCTTTTATCCAATTCCTCCATGAGCACTTTTGCATCATCTACCTGCTCAAATTCACTTTGATATTCATTAGGAATAGCAAGTAATAATGTGCTTAGAGCTTTGAGTTCAGTAGCTCTTTCTCTTCTTTCTTGTTCAGTGGTTGGTGTACCCCTGGGCAGCCTAGCACCATTTACATCAGTTTTATACTTAGGACCATTCTCCACAATGTCCCATAATTGATAATCTGTAAGCAACATATGTTGCTTAATTCTATTCCTCCACATATTATATTCATCTGCTCTAAGAATAGGAATTCTAGACACTTGAACACCCTCTACAAATTCTGATGCCATTGTAAACAAACAAACTTTAATACAAACTATACTCTGAACAGATCACAGTTCTTTCTTTTCTTCCTTAATTCAAAGCTCACACAAGCTCTGATACCAATTGCGAGGTCCCACAATAACACTTGTAATTACAAATATTTTAACTTAAGCTTATGAATTCTTAACAAGTAGTTTGCGGAATAACACTTGTCAAGTATGAAGATGTATTGTGATTTGTAATATGTATAAAAACAGAATTGTAAACAATGCAAGAACACACTTGATTTTCACTAGTCAAACGCCTCAATATTATTGATTAACAATACGGATACACAAATGTATCAGGGTTACAAGAAACCTTGAAGCTATTACAAGAGAACTCTCTATTTGACAGACTTACTCAAGTATTTTTATATATCAAAAGTACTTTTCTACAAGTACATGCTGTTAAACTAAAAAACTTGTGTAAAATCTACATACAATCTACTTTCTTGAAACCAAGTTTTCCACGACCCACGCCTGCATTAAATGCATTTGACTTTTCTTGTCTGCAGCGTGCACTGTTCCTCAAAAGCATGTCTGTATTAGGTGTACTTTGTTGCAGAGTTGTTGTGCAGTAATCCCACTAAGCAGAACTAACAGATAGATGAGCAGAACTAACTTTTTACACTGGCAGAACTAATCTTTGCAATCTTGATCATTGGCAGAACTAACCTTTGTAATGCCCAGCAGAACTAATTTCAAATGTACCAGCAGAACTAACTCTGGAAAACTTTGTCTTCAATAAATGAACAGAGCTAACTCCACTAGCAGAACTAAGTCTTGATAGCCCAGCAGCATTAACTTCCAACAGACTAAACACTTAGAATAATTTGACATTAAATGATATGAAGAATTTAGCCCAACAATAAGATCCCTATAAACAATATCGAGAATCACGAACAACATTAAAAAAATTGCTTAAAAATATAATTTGCAAAAACGATAATTCAAACTCAGAAGCTTCTAAGATGAATACATGCATGCACATTTAGCTAAACCTATAAACTAAAACACAAAAATTGCCATGTTAGTGAAAATTAGTGTAATTAGTATATTTACATAAGTAATTTATGCATACATACAATAGATCTATTCTAGTAATGAAAAATGCATAATTGTTAGATTTGATCAATTACACATGGCAAGTAATAAGCAGGTATTAACAACACATTATTATTAAGATATGAAGACAGGTTATAATTATGGATACAAAATTAGTACTGGAACATTAGGAAGCTGCTGGTAGAAATAATCAGGTACAAATATATGACGAAATTAGGTATTGATAACTTTATAAACGGAATGTTATACATGTTGGGATCGATCCCCCTCTTATGTATCTTGTTGGGATCGATCACCACCATAATAAATCACATAACCTTGTATAAGTCAATAATAAACACGTACAAAACAGAAAAATAATACGCACACACTTTTTGCGTGGAAAACCTCTCAACCGAGAGTAAAAATCACGGGACCCGTAGGCCACTTAACATTCACTATATGAAAGATATTACAAGAATGGAGACGCTCAACTCTCAACACTTTTGAATATCCTCACACCACTCTCAACGGTTGATTAAAATAACGGAATTCGCGCCGCCGTTATTGAATCACCGAGACCACCACACGGGACGGAGGGAGACAACTCTCATATGATCTCTGTTTTTCTCTCAACCTCCTCACCTCTAACCTACCTCAACGCCTATATTTATAAGTAACTGAAACTTCTTCACCAAGTTAACTTGCTCTCAAAGTTATCTTGATCTTCAAAATCTCCTAATTTAGGAAATTGAATCATACCCCAATAAATCCTTCCTTGATTCAAATTCTCTAAATCTCAGTCAATGACATGTATCTCTTCTTAAACGATGACGAGTGTGATCTATCATCTTGTTGCCGCCGACTTTCTCTCTACCGGGACACGCTGCCCAACAACCTCATTGGTAGGAAGACTTTTTCGACACAAGGAACCCTCGAGATCAACATACTCCACCGACTTTCTTTGAACCTCACATAATCCACGTCAATCGCTTTAGCTTCAACAATCCCGATACTTTTCCTCAAAAACGAAAGTTTGCGTAGAATACCCTCTTCAAAAACAGCAGTAAATTCAAATATCTCTATCTCCCAATAGGAACATCCGATCACGGTAAAATTTGGTCACAACCTGAAACCATATGTCTTGAACCTCCTATCCAAAATTCACGACGATCCAACGGTTAACGACCCCACAACACTCTCTTCTTCACATCTGCGCTAGAAACCCCACGAATTTTCTGCAACAACTTCAACAACATATAACTCTCTATCGAAATTTCCAATCTCAAATCCCAACGGTCAGATCGTAGATCAACATCTTATAAACTTACAGTCCAAATTTTAGAACAATCCGACGGTTATCGAACTCACACCGTCAATTCTTCCAACGCCGCACAGAATATGACGAATCTGTGTTTTCTCTCGTATTGACTTCCTCTCGGTTATATGATTATTCTCCACGAACCTCGCTTTGATACCAGTTGTTGGGATCGATCCCCCTCTCATGCATCTTGTTGGGATCGATCACCACCATAATAAATCACATAACCTTGTATAAGTCAATAATAAACACGTACAAAACAGAAAAACAAAATGCACACACTTTTTGCGTGGAAAACTTCTCAACCGAGAGTAAAAACCACGGGACCCGTAGGCCACTTAACATTCACTATATGAAAGATATTACAAGAATGGAGACGCTCAACTCTCAACACTTTTGAATATCCTCACACCACTCTCAACGGTTGATTAAAATAACGGAATTCGCGCCGCCGTTATTAAATCATCGAGGCCATCACACAGGACGGAGGGAGACGACTCTCATATGATCTCTCTTTTTCCCTCAACCTCCTCACCTCTAACCTACCTCAACGCCTATATTTATAAGTAACTGAAACTTTTCCACCAAGTTAACTTGCTCTCAAAGTTATCTTGATCTTCAAAATCTCTTAATTTAGAAAAATTGAATCATACCTCAACAATAATACAGTAGGAGATCGATGAGGAATGGAGAAGATGTGATAGGAAGTGAGAGCAAAACCTTGAACAACAGTGAGAAGAGCGATGATGAACAAAACTCTAAAATTTATCATTATCGAATTAAATTAAATTCTTGGATATAGGAAGAAGAACTGCGATATTTTCGAGGGGGTTATAAGAAGGTATAACATGAGATGAATAGATCAAAAAATAAATTAAAAAAAAGTATATGAGTTTCACGTGAGATCATGAGATGTCATGGCAGTAATGTGCAAACGGGGAAGGTATTCGTGCAATATAGGGATAAAAATTATTTTTTAAAAAAAATGTATCGAATATGTAATCGTTTAAGTAATACTTGAGTTCGAACATGTCATATTTAAAAAAAAAAAAAAACATAAAGGAATTACAATTCTAGGGTATTATTTCCAAGGATGTTTTTAAACATAACCCTTAAAACTATCGAAACATATGAACGTATTTTATATAGCGAATATTGATTAATTTTGGGTTGGAGGATATACTATTGTATATAGGGGTGTTCGTTTGGATGGATCGGATCAAATCCGATCCATATATATAAATTCATTTGGATTTTGGTTTTCAAAATGTGAATCCAATCCATCCAAATGAATATCAAGTCCGAAATAAACCGAACCAAATTACTATTTAGATGGATCAGTTTTAACCGTTTGATTTCTTCGTGGATTTCATGAGTATATCGTTTTGACTCAATAAAGGGTAATGTCATGAGTGATATCAATGGTTACGAATTGTCATGTTGCGTTGAGGGTTTATATAAATGTGGAGTTGGTGTTGTATATATAAACTTAAGATTAAGTTATATTAAATGATATATATTAACAATACCAATCATATAATAAGGTTTCATGTATAAAAAATAACTAAACATATATTTAACATTCACTCTGATAGATAAACAATAGTATTACATATGAGCATTCCATATACAATTATTACTATTTGGTTTATTTGGATAATCCGGTTTTAATACTAGTAACCAAAACCAATCCAAAGACTAAATTACTAACTTGGTTTTTGCCCGATCCGATCCAAAAAACCAAATTGTCCAATCCGAACGATTCAATCCAATTAGACCATTTGGATAATATGATAATATCCGAATTGTGAACACCCCTAACTGTATAACACTTTATCTACATTAACGACATCACTAAGAGTTACGTTTAGAATAATTATATTTTTAAACTCACAATTTATATGTTTTAAAATTCAATTTCAGTTCTAACAACATCCTTTAACAGTTTAGAATAATTATATTTTTGAACTTATAATTTAGTTTTGTTAAAAAAAACCTCATGGGAAGTGATAATGACAGTCAATAACATGAATCAAATACATTAATTGAAGATGAAAATTTCCTTATTAGTTTAAAAATATATATAATTTATTTAATGTTTACATTTAATTTAAGGATAATACATAAATAGGTTACTATACTTTACGAAAATGTTTATATAGGTTACTAAACTTTAAAAAAAGTTCAATTGGATTACTATACTTGTTGGTTGAAGTCATCCCGTCTATATTGCTTAATTTCAGTTTAAATTACAATGACCCAATTGAACATTTTTATATTTATTAAACGGCGTCATCTTGGCTATAACAACTATGTTTAAAGTTTGGTAACATAATTGAACATTTTTACAAGTACATTAAACCAATTGAACATTTTAAAATTTTAGTAACCCAAATGAACATTTTCGTAAAGTTAGTGACCTATTTGTATATTATCTCTTTAATTTACTTATACTTTCATATAATTTGTGTTGTATTAAATAAGATCTATAATTAAAAATTAAACTTTAAGTTTGATAAATGTTCGTAGAATTTTTAATTGACAGTCATAAAAGCTATCATTATCATTTCTCAAATAAATATCAATTTCAACAAATAAGTGCATTTAGTAGCCACTAATGAATCCATTGTATACTAGAATGATACAGTATGATATTGTTGATGTAACATCCAGACTTTTTGAGATATATTTTTGTTCACTAGTAAAGGTCTGTGCAATACAACGGTAATAACTTATTTGATTATTTCTATTACGTGCAACAATATATTGGTTAAATAGCATGTCATCCGTACCACTATATAACATTTTCTTTTCAATGTTTTATAGATAATGTTTTGATATGTTGAAATAAATTTGTCTTGACAACAACAATGCACAAAGAAATACTTTTTGAGTAAAAACTTTGATAATTGAAGTAATCTTTAGTTATTGCATTAAGAGTTTATGACTCAACATACAACACGCATTATTAATATTATTATATTAGATATTCAATGTATTTAATTGAATCTTAAGGGGTTTAGAGTAACAAAGAGAGAAAGGTTAAGTGTAAATGTGTATGCAAAAAGAATTTGAAACTAAAAGTTGAGTTGAAGATGTGTACTTTGTGTACTTATTTCCATTAAATTAGTATTATTTTTATTAAATTAGTACTCTCCTCGTTTCAATTGTATTGTCCTACACTACAAAATATCTATTCATTCATATATATATAAAATAAATATTTTTTTATTTATGTAGCAACATATTAACCCTCCTAAATGATGTGGCATTATAATAAAATTTTCACAATTTATACTTTTTTTTAGATATGCCAACTCATTTATTACTTTATTTAACCTCAAATTTCCCTTATTTAAACTTATTAAACATATTTTATCAAATTTATATCATTGTTTATTTATTTTCATTTTAATGTCTATTTATTTTTTTATTTTTGTGATTTCCGATATACATTTTTTTGCTTATGTGGCAACATATTAAATCTCCTAAATAATGTGTCATTATAATAAAATTTTCACCATTTTTTTTAGATATGCTAACTCATTTATTTCTTTATTTAACCTTATTTTTTTCCTTATTTAACTTTACTTAATCATATTTTGTATACCATTGTTTATTTTATTTTAATTTTAATGTCTATTTTTTTTATTTTTATTTTGTGATACCCGATATACGTTACTAATGAGTTTCATTAATAAATTTCCAACATTCAACGATATTAATGCATATGAAAACATAAAAAATATATGATTAATTATATTTTACAAATGCACGGGCTAACAAATGTATTAAAAGTCAACATAATTTTCTAACTAAAGGTTGTTACTTTTGTCATTCACACGGTAATAAGATCGGTACTATCGTGAGAAATGAACAAAGGTACAACCTCTCTTGGAGAAAGAAGGAAACTACATCATACATCATGTATCAATTGCTAAAAAAAATCAAGTTCGTCCATTATAGTTTGACTTATGTTGCGAAAAATTTTCATTTTTATTTTCAATGATAATTAACTATGTCATATCAACTTATTACCTAAAATTACTAATACTAACAATCAAGGAAAAAAATACACATACCACATCAATTGTAAACTTAATTATCCTTATAAAGTATATATTTTTATATACTTATATAAAATTTACTCATTAAATTAATAAAAATAAATATTCGAAACGTATGCTTACAAATTATACAAATTGTGTGTATGTATTCTTAAACTTATATGTCATGTGAATATTTAACTATAAATTAGAAATTCAATTTTTTTATCTTAACTATTATAATGTCTAAATTTGTTCATATTAGTTATTCAAACCAAATTTTAATTGTAATTGTAATGAAATTGAAGTCAGCAACTCCACAATCAACGTCTTTTACAAATAAGGTTTTTCAACATTTGTAGTTTCAAATTTTCATACTTTAACTGAGTACTATTTAATCATCACTTTGTTTCAAACATAGAATTTCGTTGTATTTTCCCATATAGTTTGGTTTATGTTATTACTTATTTAATTTTCAATTAGAATTGTACATTATAAGTTAACATTACTAATTCGTTAGGCTACTTACAAATAATCATATAATTGTAATTTTAAACGATACCAATTCATTATGCTAATCACAAATAATCATATGATTGTATTTTTTTAAAAACGATCGTGCGTCGCACCGGCTTAAAGCCTGATCTATATATAAAACACTGTTGTTAAATCAAATTTTACATATACCACATTACTTATTTCCTTAAATAACAATATGTTAACAATTGAAAAAAAATCACATGTTACATGGATTGATTGTTACTTTGAATAACCTTATAAAATAAATAAATAAAAACTAATGATTTTAAATGCTTATATAAATTTAGTTCATTAATTAAAAATAAATCCCCAAAGTATATGCATACATGTAATATTGTATACAATCGTATGTATGGATTCTTGAATTTATATGTGATGTGACTATTAAGTGCAAATTACGAATTGAAGTTTTTAGCTATAATTATACTGCCTAAATATGTATGTTAGTTTAACGATATTAAAACCATGTTTTAATTGCGACTAGATTATAACCCGCGAATTCGCGGGCTATCTTAAGATTTTGATACAAAGTTAAAAGTTAACTAAGTATGATGACATTGGGGTAATTGAAACAATACCGGTAGTCTAATACCAATTCCGTTATGAGCATAGAGCAATTTTCTTGAGTTTAAAGTTTGGTTATGTACCGAACTTTCCATTTACTATTATATGTATTCACTTTGAAATGTCATATTGTATAAACTCAAAGTTTAAAATAATCTATTGTATTTTTATTTATTTTTTGCATTGTTTTCACTACATAAATTGACATGTTTTTATAAGTTTATTACATATAATAGTAAGTTAAATACATTTAAAAGACAATTTTTAAAACTTGAATACATATAATAGAAGGCCCTTTCCAAATGCATTTTTTGACATCCTCTAGTGAGTCATAGTGTATATATTTTGATGTGCAAGGGGATTAAAACCATGGATGTTTTACATTTTGTTTAGAATACAGGGTCGTTAAGCTTTTCTTATTAGTAAGCATCTACATTAAGTTTTTTCTATTAGTAGGCCTCTAATTAAAATGATACACCCAAAATAAATACTGTAAAAAATAAATAAAAGATCAGGTCATGTATAATTAACTTATTATGATCTTTGTTAGCTTAGTTGATACCCAACTTTTGAAGTTATTTACATATTATTTCAGAGAATGAAAAAAAGAATACGTCTAATACATGTTTGGATGATGTTCATTTCGATCCCATGAAAGAGAACTAACAAAAAAACTTACAGTAGCCATGTGCTACCAACATTTGGGATATGACCAATCTCCTATTCCATAATGTCCATAAGACCCGCAACTTCGAAAGCTGAAATTAACCATTCTAATCTAAGAAACTTTTTGTTCTATACCGAGGTATATATGTGACACAATATTCTCACTAGTGTTATGTGTTGTTAACCAACTCAAGAATACCTGCACTTGGAGTGAAACAAAACACCTGGTAAATCTTTTTTGAATAGACTGTCAAGATATTTATTAAAGGTGGTAATTTCAACACACTCATTTAAGAATGGGTCGAGTCTACTTGCGTATTACACTTTTAAGGCTAATGGGTCAAACTGGTAAAGTATAACAAATAGCTAAAAAGGAAATGGGTTCCAAGAATCAAAACCTGGTCATAGTGGACTTTTATAGCATAATATATCCTGCATCAATCTATTCAAGAATCGAATCATTATTAAATAAACTTGATTATTTATAAAAATGCTTAAACTTCAAACAAAAGTATTCATCTAGATACTAATTGGATAGCCTAAGTTTAATATGTCAAAAGACCTACTCTTGAACACATCACTTAATCAAATGGTCAACCAGTGAACTAAAGAAAATGAAGAAATTTTTGTGCAGGTAAGCTCAACCCAAACTGATTCCATCTGTCGTGTCCTTATGATTAAATTAATGACTGTATATATTTAGAATATAGTTATGCATATTATGGGTCAATTTGTGTTGGACTTCATCTTTTATAGGGGAAAGAAAAACAAAACAAAGTAGATTTGGTTTAAATGGGTTAACAGCCAGAAAAACATCCCAAAGTGTAATTAATGAAAAAAAACGTCCAGAATTATTTTTTCATAAGATTATATATTTTTTGAGATAATATAACATTTTAAATAAGTTTCCATTAGCTTATTTATACAAAAAGGAGTCTTGTGTCAACCCAACCATACCTGTTGACATGTTACTCCAACTGTCACGACCTACCCATTTTGCCACCTTTATATCTAATAAATTGAAATAGACTCATGTACATTAATATAGAAGTGTTATTGTAGATACCTGCTCCTATGTGATATCTTAAATGGGATTATGGAGGTTTCGAGAAAGTAAGAATCACTTAATTTTGAAGGAGGTCATGTGCAAAGGGAAAAACAATGGAGTAGTCATGTGCAAAGGGAAAAACACTTAATTTTGAAAGAAGCAACTAATGTAAACTGAGGTACTCGTATTTTATTTGAGTAGGCAATACCTGATATAATATATCATGGTAGTTATTTCGGTTCTTATTGAAATAAATAAATAACCTAACACGATTTGTAAAATAAATAATAAATTGATGGATGCAGTAGAGTCGCTGGTCAAAGAAGCCTAACACGAGAGTCAACGATCAGAACGTAACCATAATATCATCAATTTCTATCAGGTTTAAAATGCAAACATGCACAAGCATTGAGCAAGTACAAAGATCCCAAACCTTGAACATCTTTTGAGCAATCTTTTTCACATATCATGGTATCCCATGTACTTGTTCCAACTAAAAGAAAAAGAACGGGGGAACGATTGCAAATAGTACATGATTATAGGGAAGTCGAAAGATCAATTCTAGAGCAAATGAGAACAAACCAAGAAGCAAAATTTGTTGTACCGGATGAAAATCCATGCTTTTGACTACTGAACCCTGATTTATGGTCATCACCACAGCTTTAGGTAAATCATCCGACGAGTATGAGCTTTGACCATGACTCTGACAACTGTTACCAACAGGTTACAATGGACTATTGTTGTAGTCATGCAAGATTCTCGTAAGCATTCTCGATATTCTTTCCCTTCTTTAGCAGCATAGCTTCATTCCTAAAGTAATGCACGTTGAACCCAGTAACCTATAGAAACAATTAAATAGTGGACTTTTATAGCATAATATATCCTGCATCAATCTATTCAAGAATCGAATCATTATTAAAATAAACTTGTTTATTTATAAAAATGCTTAAACTTCAAACAAAAGTATTCATCTAGATACTAACTGGATAGCCTAACAAAAAAGATGTCAAAAGACCCTACTCTTGAACACATCACTTATTCAAATGGTCAACCAGTGAACTAAAGAAAATGAAGAAATTTTTGTGCAGGTAAGCTCAACCCAAACTGATTCCATCTGTCGTGTCCTTATGACTAAATTAATGATTGTATATATTTAGAATATAATCATGCATATTATGGGTCAATTTGTGTTGGACTTCATCTTTTATAGGGGAACATAGAAAAACAAAACAAAGTAGCTTTGGTTTAAATGGGTTAACAGCCAGAAAAACATCCCAAAGTGTAATTAATGAAAAAAACGTCCAGAATTATTTTTTCATAAGATTATATTTATTTTTTGAGATAATATAACATTTTAAATAAGTTTCCATTAGCTTATTTATACAAAAAAGAGTCTTGTGTCAACCCAACCATACCTGTTGACATGTTACTCCAACTGTCACGACCCACCTATTTTGCCACCTCTATATCTAATAAATTGAAATAGACTCATGTACATTAATATAGAAGTGTTATTGTAGATACCTGCTCCTATGTGATATCTTAAATGGGATTATGGAGGTTTCGAGAAAGTAAGAATCACTTAATTTTGAAGGAGGTCATGTGCAAAGGGAAAAACAATGGAGTAGTCATGTGCAAAGGGAAAAACATTTAATTTTGAAAGAAGCAACTGATGTAAACTGAGGTACTCGTATTTTATTTGAGTAGGCAACACCTGATATAATATATCATGATAGTTATTTCGGTTCTTATTGAAATAAATAAATAACCTAACACGATTTGTAAAATAAATAATAAATTGATGGATGCAGTAGAGTCGCTGGTCAAAGAAGCCTAACACGAGAGTCAACAATCAGAACGTAGCCATAATATCATAAATTTCAATCAGGTTTAGAATGCAAACCTGCACAGGCATTGAGCAAGTACCAAGATCCCAAACCTTGAACATCTTTTGAGCAAGCTTTTCTCTACTACTGAGTTCACATATCATGGTATCCCATGTACTTGTTCCAACTAAAAGAAAAAGAATGGGGGAACGATTGCAAATAGTACATGATTATAGGGAAGTCGAAAGATTAATTCTAGATCAAATGAGAACAAACCAAGAAGCAAAATTTGTTGTACCGGATGAAAATCCATGCTTTTGACTACTGAACCCTGATTTATGGTCATCACCACAGCTTTAGGTAAATCATCTGACGCGTATAAGCTTTGACCATGACTCTGACCACTGTAACCAACATTTTACAATGGACCATTGTTGTAGTCATGCAAGATTCTCGTAAGCATTCTCGATATTCTTGCCTTTCTTTAGCAACATAGCTTCATCCCTAAAGTAATGCACGTTGAACCCAGTTACCTATAGAAACAATTGCCAGCTTAACAACGTAATTTTACATGCCAAATTGTTCACCCAAAGTTTTACATTGTCCTTATAGGAAAGGTAAACTCATGGGCCAACAAAAGTAAGCACATTTTCTGTTACAACATAATTTCTAATAAGAAACCTATGTTAGAATGGGGGATAGATATAGATATACCTTTTTCTTTAGCTGTTGAAATATCTCAAGGGTTCTATTTGGGATTCATCACACTTCACCTGATTGAAGTAAATCGCTAGTAACCATTTCTCTCTCTACATTTTTCCTGCATAACTATAAACGAAGTTTGAATTTTAAAGTCAGTATGGAGTCATACAGTTCAGACATGACATAGGCATCATATTTTTTATTATTCAATGACGTGGAGCTGATACCAGGCATCTAAGTTTGACATACAAAAATACACATTGAGATCATTGTTAATTCACATGTTCAAAACTTAACCAAAACAAATATAAAACACAATTCTTATCAAGCAATAAAACAACACTACAATCATACAATGACACATACATGTTTAGCTAATTTAGTGATACAATCGAACCAATCAGTTTAATACTTGAAACAAAGTAGAAACAAACAGATAAACAAACTTGAGAAGATGATTATACCTAACATCAACAATGTTTTAATCTCAAAACATAAACTACAATATCTGCAAAAGAAAAACAAAAAGTCAAAAATATATAATAATCATTATATCAATAAATCAAATGAGAAATTAAAACGAAAGCCTATCAATTAGTTACCTGAGCGCCGAATTTTATAGACAAAACATCTGTAACAGTTCCTCCCCTATTACCCTGTAATTACAAACCATACATTATCAAAAATAAAACAAATCCATCAAAAGAATAAGAAAAAAAGACCCTTGATGGTGAACATGAAAAGTGGAATTAGAATCGGATAGATAATCAGAATCCCAAAACCCTAATTCAATAGATCTTCTATAAAGAAAAGGACATCAAAGTTAAAAGTAATTGATAGGCTTTAATTCAAATTAAGGAAGAGTACTTGATAAATGATTAGCACCGCAACATACCACTCATAGTGCAAGATTAACCACTTCACACCACTCATCACTGCCGTGAAGATCAACATCAAAAAAATACATTATATATAAATTTTATTCATTTGTATCATCTTACTTCTCACACCTAATAACCATTTGTACCCTCACTGTCTAATTTATCTCCCAATAATTTGACTCAAAATCCCAACATTCAATTAATTTCGATTTCTCAGTTTCAATTAAAACCATGGGTGAAGAATTCATAATAACCGATTACGATATCTACAACAGATATGGCAATTTGGAGTGGGAATTCGGTTACCTACCGTTAACGATTGAAGCCGTTATCAAAATCGATGGTAACGATGGAGCTCGCATCTGAATAGAAAGCGATCTATGAACGGAAAATGCAACTCCGGCTAGAAAACGCAAAAGAGCACGGATATCGAAACTCTGACATGAATCTTAAGCGATTGCTACTGCCATTAGAGTTTATGAACGAAAATCACCTCCATTCGCTAGTTTTGAGTGTAACGAGAATAGTGGTGGCGGCGGTCGCCTCGTTTCAGAATGTAATATGGTGGCGGCATGGATCCGGCAGTGATGGCGTAGATCCATTGCTATTGATGGTGGGTGCACATAGATTTTCTACTTTCTAGTGTGGGTGGTTGGTGTGGTTTCCGATTGGATTGGAGTAGGGGTTCCGATTGGATTGGATGTCATGTGTTTATATTAATAAGGGGTAATATTGTAATTAAACAATAAACCTAATGATTTATTGGCTAATCAAATGGAAGCTTAGTTATAATTTGACAAAATTAATACATAAGTGATTACATAATCAGTCTCTCTAATAATATATAAGAGAGATTGTGACAATATTGTTAATTTGTTATCAAACATAAATATATAATTATAAAGACTATCACATATTTTATGTATGTATCTTAGAAGATTATGACAATTAACCTCATGAAATATATATTTTATCATTTAGTTTTAAATTTTAAATTCATACATATGTTTATTGCATCTTCATTTTAATGTCCCTTTATGTTGTCAAAGTCTGCGTTTTTATTATTTGATCTATATTTTTAATTAGCATTTCGAAATTTGTTGATTCCTTTATCGTTTACTTATTAGGTTGACAAGTGACAACATTATATTTACAAATTATACTATGTATTTTTAAAATGGCCGTGTATCGTACGAGCTCCATACCTAGTTGAATATAAAACATAGTATGTAGATGCCACCTTTACTCTTATATATATTTATGGTAAACTTGACTTGATATATTTAATAAATGAATTATGAAGAAAGTTGATCATTATATCTTTTAGTTTATATATAAAAAGCACGTAACTACTTCAAATGGCAATTTGACACATTATTAGTTAGTATCCAGTATCCTAAATAATTACATCTTGAAACCATTAAATACATTATAAGATGATTTTTTTAAGTCATTACTATAATATTATACTATGATATGATGCTTACATGTTTTTTTTTATAAATACATCCATTTAATATTCAAATCACTAAACTTGTCAATCTATGTTTATCGAAAGTATGAAAAAAATAGACGAATATCTACTTTATGCATGCTTGGGACATTATTTTTAAATATCCCAACTTCCTAGGTAATGTGTACTTTAAAAGAGTTAATACAATTATTTTAATTATTATTAGACGATTGTAAGTACACGTAAATTTAAGTTCTCATTTTTAAAATACACTCTCTTTCGTCCTAAATTTATAGTCCTTGCATTTAAAATCAAGTTGTTTGAGTAAATATAATTATTGCAATGTATCTTTGTGTATTATGACATTTTATCTTTACTTTTTACCTACTTTTATATGACATACATACAGAGTAACGTAATATATAAAATTTAGTTAATTATACCATTCTACTTTTGAATTTGACAATAATTTGAGACATCCTAAAAATGAAACATCCACTATAATTTGAGACATCCTATATATGAGATGGAATGAGTAGTATATTAGGTTAGCTCCTAGAGTAAATGGTTAATGCACGGATCGCAAAACAAACTTTACATTTTTTAACGAGTTAGGGTATGAACCTATTTTATTACTTTGGTAGGTAACAAATTTATAAAAAAAGATCAAGTTAGGGAATATACTCGTGGGCGTCCGGGGCAACCGATCATTTTAATTTTTTAGTTGGTTTTCAATTTTTAAAATGTCCCCTACGTTGTAAATGAAATCGACACATGTAAATTTTTTAGTAACATGTCTTTATTTTTAAACTTAAACAGTCAAAGAATAAGTATGTTACCTAAATTGACATAATATTTGAAAGTTTGTTATCAACCAGAGAGTAAAGTTCTTTACCTATCTGTTACGTTAACTCTAGAGTAAATTGCATGAATGGTTCATGTGATTTGTACACATTTTCACTGTTAGTTCACGTGCTTTGTTTGTAGAATGGTAGTTCAAAAACTCAAAATTTATTGCACGCTTAGCCCCTCGTCTACTTTATATGACAAAATACCCCGAGTCATGCAATTTACTCTATCTCTTGTCTTATATAAATATATATATAAAATTATATAATTTTAACACACACTAATGTCGGATTTTCATGCCAACATTAAAAATCAACTCATCATCACAATTAACATTACGATAAAACACAGTTTTTTTTTTGAAGAAACTGACAGTATATTACTGTGAAATAGAATCGAAACAAAAACAGTCCAAACAAACACCTCTACCACCCAACTTACAAGCTGTAACTCGGGCCAAAACACAACATACCAAAAACTAAAAACACCTATACTAAAGGTAACTACATGACAAGAAAATAAACAGCCCACTACAAAACAACCACCAAAACTCCACCTATACTGCTACAAATCAAAACCAAAAAACCCAGCAAAAAATAACCGGTACCTACTACTGACATACAGAGGCCACAAGACACAGAACCACGACGACAGTTATCGAAAACCTATGGTGTTTGATAATAATAAACGATAATATATATATTTTTGTCATCTTTATACGATACATCAACAAAAAATAATATTTATAGAACAATGCTACATGGACCTCTAAGTGTATAGTTAACATATGCCTAAATAATGGGAGTTGATAAATACAACAAATAAAAGTGATTCTTACACCAACTGTACAACAGTTATTGCATATAGTACAACTACTTATAGCACAGTTTTAGTGTTTGAATCATTTTTATATGTTGTATTTATCAGCTCCCATAAATAATACATCTCTTGACATTTGTAATCCTCTATTTATCTTTCTGACACTGTACACCAATTTTCCTCCAAATAGGCTTGACTTTTGGACAGCTAAAGAAAACATGTTAGACCTTCTTCCTGACCTCATTACATAGGAAACATCTAGTGATACTAAAATTAATACCTCTACGGGCTAAATTATCCATTGTGGGCTATCGGTTTTTGAGGGCTCTCCAAATAAAAATATTTACCTTGCAGAAATTCAAGTGTTCCAAAAGGGTGATGTTGCCCGAATAAAATGTTGTTAAAACTTGATCTTTTATAATATGTGACAAACTTTTTATAGAAAACAGACCACTTGTCATTTCAATATTTATTAAATATGATATATATATTAATTATTGCGTCAATTAACAAAAGAATTGTATCTCATTAGAAGGATAAAGATTCAGTGCCAAAATATATAATATAACACCCCATTTTTAGAACCAAATTTTTTTTTTTAAAAAAAAAATAATACATTGGAAGCGTAGGTTATGACAAATATTGTTAAACCACTTTACAAATAATACATAAAGTCATATTCCAAAACCATAAAATATTAAACTGGGTGTTATATAATTTCAAGACACAATATGGACGCATCCAAAATAAATATCAGAGTGCACGCTAGTCGTCAAACATTCCATCTAAATCAACACTTCTTGCTCCTCCCATAATATCATAATATAACCTGCAAGAAGTAGTGTGGGGGATTAGCACGAAGCTAAGTGAATAAACCTGTCACTAACAGTACGACTTAGCATAACACTATATGTTTACTGCATTTAACACTTAGACTCAACATCACTAAGAGGATCGGTGGCCCTTGTGGCGCCCTCAGCCGCGGTGGCCCACCAAGCGACACTTATAACCAACTGCAGGCCAATACAGTGATATTACCGATAGCTGTTTACTACCTTTAACCAACATAAGCTCCATTCACAACAAATGTTCACAATTCCTATGTTGGTTAACTTGTAGCAACCCAGCCCAACAATCGTTAGCCTTCAAAACACAATATGCCAAGAGGCCACTTAACACATAATCACACGTGATTAATCAACTTAATACTTCAAGCTAATAAACAACATCACTTGATGTAACCAAATAGGCTATCACCAAATCACACTGAGAGATCCAAGTCCACTCACCGATACCTCAGTCATCTCACTCAGTAGTCTAATGTCACTGAGTCTTCTGCTGATCTGAGAATACAACAGAACATCACAAGTTAGTAACTCATCGTCAATAATGAACTTATGATATAATGCTAATACTCATTACAACATCACATTACACAATGCACCATTTCAATCATGATAAACAATTATCAAATGGTAACCGACACTTATGTCATCTCATTTATAATTACAACTTATTTCATAATCATACAACATATCTCAAAAGTATAGTATCAACTAGCAACAACAACCAAGTTGTAATATTAATCATACCAGTTTACAATATCCATTCATCAATTCAACTATACTAGCTCCTCACACTAACACATCTTCACTTTAGTCAAGTAGTTAATTACATGACTAATTTACATCTTAGTAACCATAACTTAATATTAACAATTAAGCATATACTAAGTCATATAATCACAATGTATAAGCTAAATCAAAATATTCTGTTACACCCTATAAATTCGCTGGAATCTTAATGAATCCGCCTGGATTCAGCTGAATCCGCCGGATTCTGATGGAATCCGTCGGATTTCTGTCATTTTTAGATTCATAACTTGGGACAGAACTTAATTATAGAATCCGGTTGAGGAATCCACTTGGATTCAAGATGAATCCGTCGGATTCTAGATGAATCCGCCGGATTCCCATCATCTTCCAGACCTGTGCAGTTCATAATTCTGCACGAACTCAGCATACAAAAATCTCAAATCCAGCATACCAATTATGTTTCTAGCCTCAATTACTTCAACCAAAACATGTAATAATATCATATAACCAAGTTTTAATCATCAAATCCTCAGAATTCATTCAAATCACTTAAAACCTATAATTTCACATTCAAACTAAATTTTCATGGAATTAGAATGATGAAAGGAAAGATTAATCACTCTCTTGAAGCTTAATTCGAAGTTCTCTAGCTTCAATTTGATATTGTGAAATGTTTTTTTTGTGATTTGATTTAGGGTTTACATGTTTATGTATGTACGTATGGTATGTATGTGTATAGATATATGGTGGAAACAACAAACCGACTCAATATATGAGTCTATCATCTAATTGTCTAAATTTCATTCCCCGTACTTGTTATTGTCTGGAACTTAAAACCATTTACGGGGAAACATTATCTTATTTTAGCGTCATCTAAATTAAAATAAAACAGTTAATAATTTATTAGTCACAATAAACTATTTAACTTTTTTACCCATTTATTTTCAAATAATACAACAAACTTATTTTCCGACACATTAAATAATAATTTACCGTCAGAAAATATTAAAATATTACTAGACCCGAATACTGGGTGTTACATATAATGATAATAACATGGGTGGAGTCAGGAAATTCAGATGTAGGGGGCATAATTTTTTAATTTTTTATTTCTTCTATAGTTTCGTATGGTGCAAATTTTAAAATGTCAATAACATCTTAAATATTATATTTTATGTAATTTATAATATCTTGTGGGGTGGTTGCTTGACTCCGCCATGTCTTCACCCCTAGATAATAAAGCAAATACTTTATTACTTCACGTATATACGATAATATATTTATTAGTTATTACCATAGTTGTTAACTCGTGACTCGACTCGTGATTCGGAGTATTGATTTTTAACTCGTGACTTGACTCGACTCGTAAGAGTCATAATTTTAGAATAAATACATACATATATATATATATATATATATATATATATATGTGTGTGTGTGTGTGTGTGTGTGTATTATTGTTTAGATTTCTATCCTTGATTAAAGTAAAACATGATGAAAGTCATTAAATAATATAAATGCTTGTTAGTCATTTCTTATCATATTTTGTCATTTTATATTATTTATTAGATTACATTAAATGTATGTCCGGATTCTAACCTCTACTTTGCTTAAATCATCTTTTAATTATTACTGGTACAATTCATCACACATACCTCCCATTTACAATGGGTACCATATTAAAACAAAGTTGTGGTTTACTATTCTTTCATTTCAGTCAATCATTGACTATTTCTTAATTACAAGTCAATATCTCTAACATGTTATTTAAAAATCACTTAACTTTATCTGGTACTTAGTAGCCTCAACAATTCCATGTGAAATGGCATAATATAAATACGTTGGCCATACGTCGTCATATTATGTCAGTCACACTTCATTCTCAGGTCACTTCATACCATTAATCTTCCAAGTGATTAACCTTTACTGTTACATATATCATTAACAGTGATATCAAATTTTGCACACATAAAATAACACCTTTACAACAGATATACGATCAAGTATTGACTTGCTATCATTTTCAACTTATCACTTTGAATGTGAAACCATTCACATAATCAGGTAAATATAATTCTTTTCACTATTTTATTAACACCGATGTAATATCCAACACAATTACATCAATCCGCACTTCTATTATCACATAGAGATAAGCTTATGTACTTATCTTGTAAACTTTTAATATGTTCAATTCAACATTTTCTAATATTTCACATGATCCTATTACTTCATTATATTTCAAATAATCCATATAATATGATCCACATAGCTCTATCATCAATGTTTACTAACCATTGTTAGCAACAGTCAACAATACCATTTACTGGTATATTTCACAGTTGAGTAAATCATCTGAAAACAACTCATACACAATAACACATGCGGACCTTTTAAAACAAGTTTTTTTTTTTTTTTTTTTTTTTTTTTTACAAAAACTCTTTTATTATGTCCAACTGATCATACTTGACTTCATAATAAAATGAGTCAAATTAGTCTACTGATCTGTCATATCCATTTTAAATTATTACTCCACTTAATAGTCTAAAATTGACTACTTATAGCCATGAAATGAACTAATGTCTACATTAAACTCATTCTGTCTATTTTAGACTAAAGAGAACATTACACCACTTAATAGTCTAAAATGGACTACTTTCAGCCTAAAAATAGACTCATTTCTACTTTAGACTCATTTGATCTTTTTTTGACTAAATCAGAGTATTATTCCACTTAATAGTCTAAATTAGACTATTTTGACAGCAATTGCTGATCTGCTTTATTAATCACCAAAAGTCGAACTTAGAACTCGCATATCTTTCTAACGACAACACCCGGAAACATGAAATTTTACAGGCACATATAACTTGACCAAATAAACAATTACTCATTTTCACTTTTTCAAATTTCTCAATAAATCTCATTTTGACCCGTTAACTCATTTTCTGTTATTTCTAACCACTTTGGTTGACACACCATGTTCCAAATGGCTTAGTTTCTGACTTCAACCTTTTGCCAACATGTTTCTACATATATTTGTGACGTGTGTGTGCATATCCATCATCCTCATACACTCATTCTATTATGTTTTAACTCGTTGACCCGTTTAAGGGTCCAAATGGGTACTTTTAAGAAAAACAACCACACTGACTACCCAAATCATTTTCAACATACTTTACTACTATATTTAACTCGTGACTCGACTCGTGACTCGTGACTCGACTCGTGACTCGACTCGACCCGTTTAAGGGTCCAAATGGGTACTTTTAATATATTTATTAGTTATTACCATAGTTGTTAACTCGTGACTCGACTCGTGATTCGGAGTATTAATTTTAACTCGTGACTCGTGACTCGACTCGACTCGTAAGAGTCATAATTTTAGAATAAATACATATATATATATATATATCTATATATATATATGTGTGTGTGTGTGTGTATTATTGTTTAGATTTCTATCCTTAATTAAAGTAAAACATGATGAAAGTCATTAAATAATATAAATGCTTGTTAGTCATTTCTTATCATATTTTATCATTTTATATTATTTATTAGATTACATTAAATGTATCGTAAGAGTCGCCCAAACATCGGAAGAGTCAATAAATGACTCGTAAGAGTCAAAGCCATTTACGAGTCGGAGTTCGAATCGTATCGTTTTTTGAATTTCTGAGCCGACTCGTAAGAGTCGACTCGTGAATAGTAAGAGTTTAACAACTATGGTTATTACCATTATTATGTTGACATGATGATGTAAAACCTAAAGGTCCAAGGCCAAAGATGAAAGTAAAACAGAAGTCCAGGGACCATTCAAGAAAAAGTCAACTTTACTCCAGAGCAAATATATTTTTTAAAAAAATCCAGAAATAAACATTTTAACAACTTGTACATTACGTATATAACTTCGTACCACGATTGAATGCACCAAATATCTACTAGCGTAATACTCGCGCTATGCAGCGGAGTATACTATTTTATGGTTAGATAGTTAATCAACGATGATCATATGATTATCCGTGATAATGAGTTAATAGCAGTAATTTGTTTGTATGTAGTGTTCAAGATTTAATAAATTAATTGGTAAAAAGTGGGAAAATGTGATATTGATAAAGTTTTGGTGTAAAATGAAATAGCTCAAGTAAATAAGGAAGAGTTGAGTCTTATATCTTAAAAGTTTCTAAAAATAAAGTACCAACATGCATTATATGTATTATAGATTATAGATAATCTATACTTAAAGGCTTTCATGATTATACGGTTAATTTTTTTCATGATTATAGATAATCTATACTTAAAGGCTTTCATGATTATCTTTAAGTTAAAGCAAAATAACTTGGAACAATCTGGACTATAGATTAGGTTTCATGATTATACGGTTAAATTTTTTTCCTACATCCATTTTGATTTTTTAAAAGGTGTACCCACAACTATTGAGAATTAGCTCTTTCAGAAATTTCTTATTTTTTTCCAGTCTTTATAGTTTAAGTACCATTATGTTTTAAGTTTTAACTAGTAATTTATAAATAAATCCTTAATATTTGAAAGATTTACATATATTGATTATTAACATGATTTATTTTTTTCAAAAGTATTGCAACAAAAATTGATCGTCCATATTGCTATACAACGTTAATATATGATAAATACGTTAAAGTTGTAACTAAAATATTTTAAGATTTGTAACTAATACTGTAATCTCTTAGTTAATACTCAATATACATTGAGCTAAACAATACACAAACATATATGATATTCAACCATATTAACATCGTTCTGTTTTCTTTTTGTGATCCATGAATTTTATTATTCTAAATTCGAATCATTACTAAAAATAACTTTAATTTTGATATAAAACTGAATTCTTATCCTACAACTGACTATGTAAACTTTCAAGTCAAATACCATGTCTATTAGTGCTTTATTTAATTTTATAGGTGTAAATTTTCATCAACATTAATATACTTAATAGCGAACAACGTGATGATCTAATGTACACAATAAGTCTCTTTGCATCAATTAATCTATTTCTTTTTTCTTCTTTTAGATTTAATTTTTATCTCTTAGAACTCAAATGTATTAGCCCGCGTTATCGCGGGTACTAGTTGCTCTTAAAAAGAAAAGGATTTTGCTAAACAAAGTCCTAAGGGATTTAGTTAAGATATTAAGAGATGGATAAAAATGTATACTCAAACAATAACTAACTATTTGTTCCCTTAAATTTTAATTAATGTACAACCATCTTATATATGTCCAAATAATTTAAACAAAGTCTTAAAAGGTATTTATTTAGCAAAACCCAAAAGAAAATATGCGAAACACATTTTAGACGCCCTTTGATCATCATTTCATTTCAATCCCATAAATATTGACCCCCAAATCGACCACCGTAATCAAACCCTAACCACCAACTCCAATTCACCGATCCCTACTATAATTAAATCAACAACACATATAGATAAAATTCAACACACACACACACAAAACCCTAGGGTTTGAATAATAAATATGAGACCCCCAAAAAGAACGATCCACGTGATATCATCATGGGTACGACGGCAACCACCAAAGGTGAAAGCTTTTTTGGGTGTAGTAACAGGGATGATAGCGTTGGTGTTACTTCGTGTGATCGTACACGATCATGATAATTTGTTTGTTGCTGCTGAAGCTGTTCACTCCATTGGTATCTCCGTTCTTATTTATAAACTCATGAAGGAAAAAACTTGTGCTGGTAAGTTGATTCAATGTTAATTGATCATTATTTTAAGTGATCTTTAGTTTGATTGTTTGTAATGTTGGTGTATTGATGTTGAATTAGGTAATTAGTTATTATTTTGATGAAATTTAGGATCTTGATGCTGGATTTGTTTGTAGTTAGGGTTTTTGACTTGGATGTTATCATGGTTGATTCAAATTTCAGAATTGATGTAAAAGTTTAATTGTATGCGTACCAAATTTGTGTTCTAGACGCACTTGGCATGGTTTAACAATGTGAATTAGTAAATCTAGCCCCTTTTTAGAACAATGGGTGATTGGGTGCTCCGAACTGGGAATTTTTTTTGAGATCTTGTATAAGACAAGCTACTTTCATCTTTGTTATCTTCTCATATTGGTTCAAATATTTTTCTCGGATTGGTTAGTTCAATTGTTCAATATCAAATTTAATGTGGCTTGTTTGGAATAAAAAAGAAGTTGTTTGTAGTTGCATTGAACTATGTTACCAAAATAAAGTTTTAGCATTAATGACATCAAATTTGTTACTCACAAGATATACTAATATAGAACTCAAAAGGTCATATTGGGTGTCTAGAACACAATACTGACATCAAATGTGTTTCATTATACATATATGTAAAATTGTTGTTATTAGAAGTAATAACATTGTACCCTTTTATTTCACTAAATACTGTTTCCAGAGTCTGTCGTGGTAAAACTGCATCTTACTATCTTCTCTGTATGTTCTTTGTTTGAGGCTGAGCTATCTTGATTATTAAATAGGTTAGGTGCATAAGCCATCTAGATGTCACCTACTCTTGTCT
Source organism: Pseudognaphalium luteoalbum (assembly GCA_963422505.1). Taxonomy (NCBI): domain Eukaryota; kingdom Viridiplantae; phylum Streptophyta; class Magnoliopsida; order Asterales; family Asteraceae; genus Pseudognaphalium; species Pseudognaphalium luteoalbum. Next base: position 106,561,844 of record OY730196.1, read on the forward strand.
TCTGGTAATGATTATGGAACAAGTGGTCAGGTGCTTATTGCATTGTGGTGCAACCCTTAATATTTATGCCTAAAGTGAAGTAAAATATTATTTTTACCAACCATAAGGAAGTTTATATTCAACAAACTAAGTACTTATAAATAGCTAATATAACCAACAAGATTTCACATGGTCCTTTTATGCAAAGTGGTAATTTCACTGGAATTTGTACAATGTTTGCATGACCTTTTGCTCTCCCATGATGATAACCTTGAGTTTCACAAGAATCAATATAGTAAATAAATGGTGAAAAATTATATTTTTATCTATTCCAACGAACTAGATGCACATGAAAGATGATGTTGGACATGCTTTTTTCATTATGTAACGAGATTAAGACCATTTAATAATTAATATAGTGTCTCAATATTTAGTTGGCATGGTTTTACACCTTCCATATATAACAAATAAGAGCAATTATGTTAGTTTCATGTAAACACATTATATATAAATTCTTGTTATTGGTTTCATTGAATCATAGATCTCAATTGAAACTAAGTAGCTAACTTTCTTCAAACCAATGAAGCCGATGTAATCATATAACTCCATCTAGTTTTATCCACATTGTTTACAAGATTGTTGTGCTCTATGCCTCTATTGAATAATTCCACCTTTTCTTTATTCATGCCGTGTTATTAATTGTTGATCTGATTGAGTGGTGCATGACTTTAGGGCTATCACTGAAGACACAGGAACTGACAGCTATATTCTTGGCTGTTAGACTATACTGTAGTTTCGTTATGGAGTATGACATACACACGTTGCTTGATTTGGCTACGTTAGCTACAACTTTGTGGGTTGTATTTATGATTCGTTTTAAACTTAAATCAAGCTACATGGAGGACAAAGACAATTTCGCAATGTACTATGTGGTAAGACTTGTATCATGAAGGTTGCCAATTTTCTTTCTTTCTTGCTCCAGATAATTTACATGTAAAGTTAATAACTTGTTCATTATAATCATTAATGGAAATATGTAAATGTATTAATTTCCATCGACAAGTTTTTTATTTGTATTTTGTAGTGCATATACAGCGAACAATCAAGTTATCATCTTAAATCATATATCAAACTATAAATGCTGAAATTTTATGGGACTGATGGTTTATATTGATCTGTATCAAAATTCTGTATGATTTGCCTATGGTTATGCTATCTGCTTTACTTTTGAGGTAGCAACAGTCGGTCTGTGTATTCCATCTTTTGACAAATTGACAATTACGAAGTTACTTTATTACGTTCAATATATTGGCCAAGTTATCTGCTTGTTGATTCTCAGTTGCTTGCTAGTTTATTATGAGGCTGTTTTATATCTTTTAGGATTTTTCTAAACATAGCCCTAAGGGCTATGTATAAGATATTCAGACATGCATTGTTTTGTTTTACATTGCTGATAACTACCTCAATAACTTACCTTAATGTACCACTGTTTATGCATAAAATGTTTTCTTAAACATAGTCCTTAGGGCTATCGTTAGAAAAATCCTATCTTTTATCATACAAAATATTCATATTTGGACTTACGTTGCGTATAGATAAGTCTCTCTTTTGGTCAAATTATTATCATGATATTGATTGTTCTTATCTTCTTTGTGATCAGCAGAAGTGATATATTTAAGTCTATGTGTTTTTTTCTTTTATTTTTAACATGTGTTGATCGCAATTTTAATTGACGATAATTGTATTTCTTTGTCTTTGGATAGAAAATCCTACCTTGATATCTTTTTGGTTGTTGTAGGCGGTTCCTTGTGCTGTACTAGCTCTGTTAATTCATCCATCAACGTCCCATCATATTATTAACAGGGTGTTTTGGGCATTCTGTGTTTACCTTGAAGCAGTTTCAGTCCTACCTCAACTCAGGGTTATGCAAAACACAAAGGTCTGATATTGGTCATTAAGTGCTATTGACTTTGTCTTGATTGGCTTTTATTTTACTTAACTTTTGTTTCTCTCTGGCTCACAGATTGTTGAACCATTCACGGCTCATTACGTATTCGCGCTAGGTGTTGCAAGGTTTTTGAGCTGTGCTCATTGGGTTCTTCAGGTATGATTGGAAATTCAGATATCCACCTGCTTATTATCATTGGTAGTTACCATTTGGGAGTTTATTACTTGGTAACCTAGAAAGAGTTATTTTAAATTCTAAAGGGATTTCAAAGAATCTTCTGGATTATCTTATCTTATTAACGATAAAGTAAATTTATCAAAGGACCTTTTAAGTTATCAGAGTGAATATGAATCTTTTGATATTGTGCCCTTCTTCCTGCAAAACAACCTGGTTGTACTGTTGGTTTTTCGTACATATTAGAAAACAAATGAGCAATCATCGTATGAAAGTTCAGCAGCAATTACTTATTCACTCTAATCTTGCACGAATAGTTGTACATTGTGAAAGTGATACCTAGAGTATGCACATTGGTTGTTTGTTATCAGAATTATTTGGTGGCTGGTTATGTTTTTTTTCTCCCCAACTTCGATTTACTTCTGTTGCTGTCTCTCCCAATAGATTTCCATTATAGGTGTTCCAATAAATTGTGATGTTATCTATGTGTAAAAGTTCAAGTTTATGCTTGCCGATTATAGATTTATAGTGCACCAATAGTTGAGATGACGAGTCCATCCCTAATGTTCTAAACCTTTTACTTTTTGTGCATTTTAGTGATATTCTCTTTTTGTTGCTGTTTTGATGGGAGAGACTGAGTGATAAGCTTTTTGGATTGGTTGAACAGGTTTTGGATAGCCGTGGGCATCTGCTAACGGCCCTGGGTTATGGATTATGGCCGTCAATGGTTCTCATCTCAGAGATCGTTCAAACATTCATATTAGCAGACTTTTGTTACTACTACATGAAAAGGTCAGATTCAATATATGTTTGTCTCTTTATTCTATTTTTTACCGTCTCACAGTACTTTTTGTTAACCTGTAAAGCTAACCAGGTAGACAGGTCAATCATGGTTGAACCCAATAGACTCGGACATCTGAATTACTTGCAAATCCATTTTTAGAAGTTAAAGCAATAACATAAAATTATGTTCATCTATCATTAATATTTTAACCTTTTTTACAAGTTTATGATATAATATGATATGGTCCTAATAATGTTTGTGGGAATTGTTTTCAGTGTTTTTGGAGGACAACTTGTTTTGCGTCTACCTTCTGGAGTGGTGTAAGTTCGATGAGGATGTAGAAGCAAATGCAGGCATTGAAACTTTACATTTGCTTGTTGTTAGCTTTATCGTTCCTCCAATACAATCTTGCAAGAATAGTCAGTCAGTCAGGTGGATGATATGTACATTTTGTGCCTTTCTTATTTACAACTCTAATTTTACCCAGATTTAAAAATCACCTTCAGTTATGATACGTCCTACTGATGCCTTATGGCTTTTATATTTTTCATTCTGTGGATCTTTTGGGGTTGCATTTAAGCCAAGCTTTATTGGACCTATAAAATGAGAATTTATTAACCAAACCAAAAGGTGAATTTGTCTTTATATTGGTCCACAAAATGGAAAATAGGGACCAGTGATCAAGTGAAACAGTAAGATTATATGCTTAAAACAAACCGCGGCGGGACTTGAGTTTAGTGAGATGGGTCAATCTTATATGTACGGTGTTTCATGCTGTGCGTTTTTATTCTGCAAACGGACTGACCCTGTTTATAATCTGTTTCATGCTGTGCGTTTTTATTCTGCAAACGGACTGACCCTGTTTATAATCTGTAAAAGTACTGAGTGGTTGAAGATGTACTGCGAAGATCTATCGGAACATAACACTATATTTGTATTTATATCGTATCAACCCATTGAATCGCATAAAAGTTACCACATTTCTCAGAAACTATTTACCTGTTTAAAACACTATTCTCCCGTTGTAACTTTCAGTTTCTCAAGAACACAAGTGGCTCCATTGCTACACGTTTAAATACATCAACGCGGTTCTAAAAAAAATAAAGTAAAATAATAGAGGAGTAAAACCATAGAGCTTAAAACTTATGTCTATAATTGTCCCGACATAATTTTAAAAGTTATTGCAAACGAGACGATGTTGATAGTACGAGCTAGACAACATCGCAAGCTAGCTTGAGGCATAACCTGAAATGGAATAGAATAGTAATGAGTGAGTCATTCATTAGAGATGACCAGCTGTTTAGCACTTTGAATAAGGAAAAAACCAAACCCATGCAGCTGTATAACTTCAATTCCCTCGATCGCCCACCACTTTTCTAGAAAAGTTATGCAAGAAAACAAGAAAAAATTAGAGTACGTATTCAAATTCGAGTTTTCTAAAAAACTTTTTTAAGAAAAAAAAAACATGCTTGTTTTCCTTTTTATAACTACAAAGTTGAAAACCACTTTTAATAGTTTTCTAAGTTTTCATTTATGTTCTTTCTTTAGAAAGGAAAACTCTTTTACAACTAAACACGTTTTCTAGATTTTCCACACTTTAAGTAAAACACTTCTTATTCTCTGTAAAAATGAAAAAAGAAAAATAGAGAAATTCTGTTGTAACTAAACTCGCCCTAGATTCTCATTTATTTTTATCATTTTATCATTTTCATTTTAATTCACTGAATTATGGGGAGCGGATTTAAAATGGGGCAGCAGGGGAGGCTGTAAATACAATATATTTAAAATTACATAAAAAAAGTTTTTTAAAAGTATTAATGACAATTTTAAAATTTTGTGTCATTATAACTATAATAAAAAACAGAACAACCACTTTGACCCTAGTTCCTCCAATGCCACTTATGAAACTTTTAGTATAGGTATTGATATTTCCACCATGAATTTTGATAAATTAACCATAAGTGTGTATCACATGTGTGTACTGTACAAGTATTTAATGCACAATTATGGTGGATTTATGAAAATCCTTGACGGAAATATCATTAGCCTTTTATTATAATTTAATGACAAAACCGATTAGGTTTACTTATAGATAACCAATCATTATATACATAAAACAGAATACTATGGAAAATTTTGGACCATTCGATGGGTTCCTCTTTTAAGATCTAACGGTGTATATTAAATTATAATAATTACATTTTCCTCCCCCAATCAATATATCAATTACAAAATAAGTATTAATTTAATTATTAGTTAATATAAAACAATGCAGTCAAATTTAGTGAACATAAATTCAATTCCTCAAGTGTTTTCCAAATCCTTGAGTAATTATTTACGTATCTCAAGTAATATTATATCTATTTTATAGTTTTACCTACTTTTAAAAGTTATTAATTTTGTTGTTCAATATTAATATTAAACTTTGATGCCCACATTCATTTCATTAAACCCATTCTTTTTAAAAATGTATTGTCATTACATCTTAACATATACGGGCCAATAATACCATTATAATAACAGTGAAATGTCCAATTATTATTTGAAAATGGGCAAAAAAAATTATAGTTTTTCCTACTTTTGCAATTTACTAATTTTTTTTAAATGTATCAATAAGACCATTATAATAACAGTGAAAGGTCCAATTATTATTTGAAAATGGGCCAAAAAATTATTATGAAACAAGGCAGTCAAATTTAGTAAACAGAAATTCGATTCTTCAAATTTTAAAAATATCTTCAAGTGTTTTTCGAATCCTTTTAGTTAATATTTATATGATAGACTTCTAAGAACATCAAAGACTTCCATATCTTAAAAGATTTTAATTTAATTCAAGACTTTGAATCAATCTGTTTTTTCATCAATTCATTCAAGTAACGTTTTCGTTTCTTTAAAATTAATTAGATTCTAATAAATTCAATTACATCTTTTGACGTTGATTATTATATCATATTAATTGGTTAAATATTAAAAAGCCATGCAAAAAGAGAACCATCTCTCTCACCCGGTTGCAACTTTTATAACGCATATGATTCATTTACTTTCGGCTTTTGATACTGAACATTAAATAACTTTAGCTTATATAGCTTTCGTTTCATTTTATTTGAACTTATATAATACAACTAATTCAATCGTGGTTACAAAGACAACAAACGAGATTACACATAATAATTTAACAAACCTACGCTGTCGTATGTCTTTCACCTAGTTATTATTATTACGTAGTACTCCGTGGTAAAGTAGTAGTATTTATTTAGTTAAGCTATACTAGTATACTCCATCTAACTTGTCTTTGCCACCCATTCCTTTCCCGTTTTTGGTAGAACCCTCTCAGTGTCGTTTTCGTTTCTTTTCCTATTTCTAGTTTTGAATCATAAACATCCAAATCAATTGGCCCCTATTTTAACATATCCTTTTATCGACTTCGTTTTTATTTCTTTTTTCTTTTTAATATAGTTTTAAAACGAATGTTTTATTTGATATATCTATTCAAAAAACAGCTTTATCTGAATAGTGTCATTCATCGTGATAGACTTAAATAGATATGTTATATACATGTAGCTAATATTTTTGTTGAAAACGCAGACTATTATTGATACCAAAAATGTAAGCTAATATTTCCAAGTTCTTGTTAATTGTTCTTTTTTTTTTCACCTTATTTTTTTCTTTTTCATTTTGCTTAGAAATGAAAATAAGAAAGTTAATAATAGAATTTAGAAGAAGCGAACTTATCTTTGAATTGCATACATTCATACACTCGCATAAATCATTAATTAGGAATTATAAAGTAATATATTGCTGATGGTTTATAAATAAACAGAAATTAAAAATTCGACGCAAGTTCACACATGAACCTTTCTGGTGTTAAGCTTGTGAAAGTGTGAAATGTTCCCAATGATTAGTTTACACTTTACAATAAATTTTCATTATTTAGCAATCATTTTATATACCAACTTACTTATGCTTTTTCGTATTTTAGGTGTGTTTGGTGAAATATTAAAGTGCAAATACTAAAGTAGGGCAGATGCAATAATCATCACTAAGTATATATGTATGTTATACAAAGAAATAAAAGGCATGCATCTTAAAAAGCAGGGGATATTTGGTAGACACTAGAAACTGATTAATAAGAAATGGGTTAGTATAATAATAAAAAGTATGTTGCATACTCTTGTCTCTTTAGCAATTCATTTCAATCCAATTCCGATTTCCAATTTATGACTCATATAGTCCTATTATTATGACTTAAAAAGTTGTATCAAGTTGTTTAACTGATATAAGTATGAAGTATGATATATTTTATTGTTATATATATTTACCATGCATATGATCAATCTACTACTACTATCTTTTAATATAATATAGGAAATATTTTGTAACATCATCAACTAAAATCAAATTGAATTAATCAATTAAGTGTCTCTACTTTAGTAAAATCAAAATTAAAACATTTATAGTAATCATATGAAATACTTTTATGACATCAAACATTTATAGTAATCATATGAAATACTTTTATGACATCATTAATTAAAATCAAATTGAATTAATCAATTAGGTCTCTCTACCCGATTAAGATGATATTCTAAATTTTCACATCTAGAACAAAACTTAAATATTACAAAAAGACACTAATGGTTTATATAAACCATCATAAATAACTTATATGTATATCATATATGGATGTATTCATATAAATCATAAAAAACTTATACATATAAAGTTTTATTTGTATATTATATAACTTATGTGCTTATTCGGGTACCCGAATTGTAAAATATTTATCCGAAATCTAATTCAAAGACTCGGGTTATTCGAATTCGGGTGGCCAAATAAGCTTCGAATTTCAGGTTATTAGGGTTTGGGTTTGGGTTCGGATTAGTTATTCGGGTTCGGTTATTTGTGACACCCTAAGTAGGATTGTATTAAATAATAGTATATATATTTAAATTTTAAAATTATATTAGCAAGTACCAAATTATTAATTTTAAGATAATGAGTTGTATTATGAATATGATCATGACACTCCAATCACTCTATCTTTAACACCTATAAATAGAAGTTGAAACATTGGTCTATATTCATCCTGAATACACACTTAACTCTACATTCCAATTAATATATCTCTCCTTTTGTTATTTTCTCTCAACAAATAAAAAATGGGATTCTCCAAAACCTTTGTTGCTTCACTTCTTCTTTCTCTACTCGTCCTCCAACTTGTCCAAGCCTTCGAACTCGTAATAATTTCTTCTCAGTACTTATTTTTCTCGTTAAGTTCAACTCTATCTTTAGTATTCTATAAGATAAGATATGAACACCAAATAACCATTGTCCTAAATGATATAGATGTGACCTTACAACCATCAGGTTATGGTTGTGGGTTAAGTTCCAAAATTGGGACACATATAATTACTCGTAATATCTTAGTGGTAATTATATTATGTGTGAGTACGTAGTTAACTTACAAAAATGATATTAGCTAATTTTCTTATAAAAAAAGCTTTTCGGTTTTAATTATTATTATATCTTTCGTTATTAATCGTAGATTAGTAGCTGTTTCTTGAAACAAAAGTTTCATTCAGAGCTGATCACAATCTTACAAGAGATTTTTCTTTTCTTTTCTGTATTTTCGTCTTTCTAACAAATTTGTTGCTTCATGGTATTGACATTTAGTAATTTTGTAATCACAGAGTGATGCTAGCGCGGACAAATACACACCAGCCAAGATCGGTATTGTTTTGAAAACACGACTATTTCAAATATAGTTTTTCTGTTTATACATAATAAGCTAAAGTGGTACGTTCGTGTTTGTGCATAATGTAGATTGTGGACAAGCATGTGCAGCAAGGTGCAAACTATCAAAAAGGCCTAACCTATGCAACAGGGCTTGTGGAACATGTTGCGGAAGATGCAACTGTGTTCCTCCAGGCACATCTGGCAACTACGAATCGTGCGCTTGCTACGCGGATATGACCACCCGAGGCAACAAAAAGAAGTGTCCTTGAAGATCTAACTTCCTACATGCAAAATAAATTTGTTATTGATTCTATCGGATCATCCATATTAATAAAGGCTTATTCGATTTTCTGTATTTATTTCCTAAGCTCTATCTAGCTCCTTTCTACTTATGTAATTAAAAATTACGGTGTAAGTAATTTTTACTACTACAATATATATACGTGAATAAAGTTCATCGTTGTTTCTTGCCTAGCTATATATACAGTGTGATTGTCATCATTGATCAGCTTCCCTTTTTGCATTCATGCTTCCATTTCCGTTATATCTTTCTAAAACAAGACGTTGTCAGCGCTCAAAGCAAAGGAAAATAATAGATAGACATAATTAGGTAGACTTAAACTAGGCTTAAGAATGTGAAATCGATATGTCTAGTTCAACTAATAAGATTAAGTAGGGCTATTACTCGCAAGGAAATTTTCTGGCCGGTATCATATCGTTCAAATGCAATTTCAGAAATGCCACCAATGTAGGCCACTGTAAACAAATCTTACTTTATTATTTTTTGTTTAAAATAAAAAAGTCAATTGGAGTATAATGTTTATATTAATAAGAAAGAGGTTTATGTATTTTATCTAGAAAGACAATATATATATATACACAAAGAGTTTGGATCAAATGAGAACACTTCAAAAATAAGAACGGTGAAAACATCTCATAAATGCACAACTAGCCTACAAAAATCATTAGATTCACAGTCATACATCTCTAATATGCAAAGAAAAACAAATGCATATTTCTAAAAATGCACAAAAATCGAAAAAAGTGATTGATGCACGATTATCTCTATAATTGTGCATCAATCGTTTTTTCAATTTTTGTGTATTTTCGAAAGTTCACATCTATTCTAATTAAATTTTCTACACATATTTGAGATGTATGAGTGTGAATTTAATGATTTTGTTCTCTAATTGTGCATTTATGAAGTGTTCTTACTGTTCTTATTTTTGAAGTGTTCTTATTGGAACCTTACCCTACACACATACATATATATATATTTCATAAAAAATAGATGTAATTTCTGCCTCATAAAAATTATGCATTTGTTATAGTTAACTAAATTGCAATTACTGAATGATAGAGTGTATGTACGTATAAGTTATTAAAACTAGTAACAAAAATAAGTTGATAATGTGTTGGTTTAAAGAATTTTTTGAAGGTCATAAAAGAAACTTAATTTCCAAAAACATGAGATATCTATTTGGCAAGATTAATTTTAACTCTGTTCACTGCATTGAAAATGCTTTATATATTTGTAGAGGCCGAGCAGCGGAGCCTTGAATTTAGTTTTGATGCGGTGAACTTAATATTTAATTTTTATAAGGAGGTGTGAATATCTAAAACACCGTTAAATATTTACAATTTTTATTATTATAGTGAGCGAATATGAATTTTTTTAATGAGGGTAACTCCCTACACTGTTCCTGCCGTATCTTCGCTTCTTTGTATGTGTAAAATGTACCTATATGAAATTAAAAAGATCTCAATTTAGTTTGAATATGAATTTAATTAATCTAACATAATGTAGTATTTGTCTTGTTTATGCATTTGGCCAATTTGTACTTTGCAAAATAAGTAATTTTGTCGATCGTTTTAAAAAAATATTAAAATGAATCTGTCATCTGTGATCAAGTATGGGTATAACCTCTACTTCAAAATGGTCAAAAAGGAAATATCAAATATAACAGGGTATACATGTTTATAAAATGTTTAAACACTTTTCAAAACTATGTTCAAAATTAAGTATTGACGTGTGATTTGTTTCTAACTTTTATGAAACTAGTCAGGGTGGAGACATGGTGGGACGTGGGAGTAACGTAGGCAGCCGTTCTCACAAGATCTTTTATATAAAAAATAATTTTTTAAGGTATTAATAATATTTTTCAATTTTTATCACTACAAAAAACTTAAAAATAAAAAATAAAAAAATTTCACCATTTCCTTTGAGATTTCTTAACTTCGCCCTGACACCAGCCCTAAGTAAAACACTACAATCCAGCTTTCATTTGTACGAAGCAGTCACGATAAAATCTAATAACATTGATGACTAGATTTCGATCATTATCTGCCTAGTTTTATCATAAAGTATAAATAAAATATACTTATCATATCTCGTAAACATCAAAAGGTACAACTGTGATATATGGATTTCGATTGCCAGTTCAATGTTCATGCATGTTGACTTTTATTTGTAGGATAAATAATTGTTAAAAGTACGTAGAAGAAGCCAGTTGCAACTTTACTTTGATCAATTAAGTGCATTTTTAAACACTCTGACGAGTCAGTAAATAATTGATTATTTAAAAATATATTAATTAAATAGTTTTGAATAGATAATCAAATAAAAATACATACACATCTACGGCAAAAAGACGTCTACGGGACTATAGGTCTATCAACCTTTGTGGTGAAGGTTGTGAAACCCACTTGAGTAATTTTCAAGTTAAAAATAGCCATTTAACAAATCATGCATTTTGTAATGTACAAATACTATATTCACACAAAATGTATCAACTTTTTTACAAAATGAGTTGGCTTTGGCCCAATAACATAGAGTCACAAAAATCGATTGACAGTGAATGTTTATGCATATTATTTGAAATTTTAATACACATCTAACATACAAGTTTTTCATTTACAAAATGAAGTACAACATCTATTTAACTTTAAATTACCAAATGGGATTTTATTCATTTGTGGTGTAATAACACAAGAGATTAAAGTAAACATATATGCTGACCGCAATAGTGAAATAGTAATAAGGGTTAATTTGATATAAATGATTTACTGTAATATTTAATTAGTCTTTATAAGATTAATTGTTTATTATGCCATTTGACCAAAGTTGGTAGCTGAGTGAATACGTTTAATGATAATGGTATAATGCCAACTGTACAAAAGTCCCCACTGCCTCGTTGGCATTTCAAGCCTGGTGACTCACCAAATACTTGTACGCGGCTCCCTTCTCACTCCTTTCCTTTCTTTGCACATTCTAATTCTTTGTATTACTTTTTCCCTTTAAAATAATCACTTTCTATTACTCCCACCATAAATGATTGATTTCACGATATCTCTAACCTTTAAAAAAACCTCATTAGAAAAATGTAGGTAAATACGATATAATTTTGTATAAATATAAATAAGGTTAATAATAAGTATACGGTGGTGATATTTGTATCTACGCCAAAGTTAATACACTAATATAGACAACAAATAAGATACTTTGGCGTCGAATAAAAGAATAGTCAAAAAATGATCTCATCAAAAAAATGTAGAATAGAAACTAAACGATTATGCAAGATAATATGGATGAAGTTAGATTGGAGCGTAATTTGGTATGTGGTGTTATGTTTGTGAATGATTTGGAGATGATAAATTCGCGATATTTCTAACACTTAAAAAAACCCTTCATCGAAAAAATATAGCAAAATGCGATACGATATTGTGTAAAGTTAAATGAGGTGAAAAACGGGTATGCGATGACGATATTTGCATCAAACCCAAAGTTAACACACTAAATAGACAACAAATACGATATTTTGGTGTCGAATAAAAAATAGCTAAAAAATAGTCTCATCAAAAAAATGTAGCAAATCAACCAAACGATTATGCAAGATAATATGGATGAGGTTAAATTGGAGCTAAATTTGAAAAGTGGTGTTATCATTGTGAAGGATTCGAAGATGCATGATATATAAACTAGTAAGTGAAACAATGATTGATTTCGCAATATATTTAACACTAAAAAAACTAATATTTACTTAGTTTTCATTAAATATAATTTAAATCAAATTCAACGAATCAATTAGGCCCCTATGTTTAGTTAGATTTTTCATTATTAAAAGGTTCATATATAGAATTTGAAGTAAAGATACACATACTTAAACGTTAATAGTAAATTACTTTATCAAATCTCAATCATATACTAACATATCCACACACACACACACATATATATATATATATATATATATATATATTAAAAATCTAATTACTATTTATTTATTGATGTAGATATATAAAGAATAATAATAATCTTAAATATAATATAACTAGGTATGGAGCCCATGCGATGAACGACCATTTATAAAATACAATTCTAATTTTTGTAAGCTTAATTCTGTTAATTAAAAGACACAATTATTATTGAGATAAAATGATTTAGTAACATAAATCAAATTATAATGGATGAACTTGTATTTATTTTGTCACCAGTTGTGTATCAAGTATGATAAAGTATATCATTTACTTAAGAGCGTCTAAAATTTATGTCTTTACCCACTTCACACGGTAACACCGATATTGTCAACGTGTGAATGACCAAGGTAACAACCATAAGTGGCAAAATTATGTTAAGTTAATACATTTGTTGAGCTCTTACGATGCGAGGTAATTAAATAATAAAAATAAAAAATGTTTTTTTTTAGTTTTCATTTTTATTAATATTGTTGAAGGTTAAAAATTATTATTATTAGTCATTAGTAACATATAACAATATGCACAGAAAAATAATCAATTTCATATATCATTGGTAAAACTAATTTTCTTAAAACATGGTAGTTGATGATGATAATGTTTGATAGTTGCGATGTATGAGATATCAATAAGAAAATATATTTTTTATGCATAAAAAATCATTATCTATTGAATGTAATGAACTTTTTAAAAAACTAGTACAATAAAGTATAATAAACATGAATTATGTCTCCTTACAAAATATAAGATAATAGTTTGTTAGAAATTTAAAATTATAAAAACTGTTAAGATGAGAATGTTAGAAATTTTAAAGAATATTTGAGAGAAAAATTAATTTGATGATGTGACATAATTTGGATGATTTTAATAAAAGACTTTAGCCCATACAATGCACGGTCATTATAAAATTAGAACTATATATTTATTTGTAAATAGTCCAATGAATTAGTTTTATTAACTTAATATTTTCAATTCTCATTGAGAATTGAAAATAAATAATAGCATAAACCAAATAAAGTAATTAAACTCTTAATTGTAGAAATTAATATATGGAGTCGAACAAAACACAATGAATTGTATGAAGATAAATAATATGTATCATATGTATTCGTAAAAAAATTTAGGTCTTTGAGCCCGTACAATGCACAATAATGTATAGGGTTGAAACGAAAAAAATAAAAGTGTGAGGATTAAACTATTATTAATCATTATTTAAAATGATTTATAATAATATTCAAATTAATAAAAATGGAAAGCCATGTGGCATACCTACAATTTAAAGAATTATTTGGAGTAAGTATATTTAGACATGTCATCCTATGATGATTAAATAGATAACATATAAGTAAAAGAAATCTTTCTATGAATAGATGATATCTTTAATTAAAATCATATTCAATTAAAATCAAATTAATTAATCAGGTCCTTATTTTTTAATTAAATAAAAATTATAACCTTTATTTTAAAGGATAATTACATATTTCCCCTTGTTAAACCATCTAAATATCATATTTACCCAAATCATTCTAAAAATATCATATATATACCCAATCTCATTTATTTAATCAATAAAAAAGCTCTATAATTACTATTAATAATTAACTTACTTACTAATGACTATTATACCCCTATTCTTCTCCATCCATATTAAAGTATCAAATCAAAATTCTCAAACCTCTGCGGCAATCACAAACCGTCATTCATATAAAGGGTTTGAAGATGTGGTACATTTTTTCAGAATTAATGGAACTTATTATTTTCTATATATATATTTGTATGTATGAGTAAATTCATCAAGTAAAAATATATGCTAGATGAATGAAATGCCCACAAAATTTATGAACGTTGATTAATCCCCAATTTCACCTATGAGGAATCCATTCGGAATATTATTTTTATAATATTCTTACCATTAGCATGTATAAATGTATATGTATATTGACGCTTTCTAATCAGAACGTAGAGGATTTCATTGGAATTTGGTGATAATACAATGAAAGATAAACTAATAAAATTCAAAACTTGATAGCAAGAAGCCAAGAACGCTGATGACTATATAAATGATTTAGGTTGTCGTGAGATTTTCTAGAGGAAGGAAGATAATAAGACAAGTGTATGATAGTTATTAACAGATTTATTGTTCATTATCAGTGAATTAATATTTTTATTTTATAAATAAATAAGTAAGTTGGGTATATATGATATTTTTAAATTGATTTGGGTATATATGTAATTTAAGTGGTTTAACAAGGGGATATATGTAATTATCCCTTATTTTAATTACAATAATCAACACCTGATATATATACATTGGTTTGGTTTAAGATGATATATATCAATGATGTATTTGGGTTTTAAACAATATCAATGATACATTTGAATAATCATAAATCATCAAATTAAAAATTTGGTCTAATCATTTGTTACCCCCTCTCTTGTGACACCTATAAATATAAGTTGAAAGCTTGGTTCATTCATACTCAAATACACTACTAATTATTAAAACGTACTCCAATTAACCTTTGATTTCTCTGTGTTTGATATCGTGAAACAATTTATTAAAATAAAATGGGTATTTCCAAAGTTTTTGTTGCTTCACTTCTTGTTTCTCTATTTCTCTTCCAACTTTTTCAAGCCGTTCATCCTAATCAACTTGTAATATTTTATTCTCATCTTAGTATATTCTTCACGACAACTTAATATGCATGTTACTATATTAATTAATTTGCTTTAACCAAATATTGACATTTACATTCTTTTTATTTACAGGGTGAGGCTCATGTTGACGGATACGCACCCATCAAGATCGGTAACAATTAAATTATATATTTTTTCAATTTTTTTGTTAACACAGCAATTGGTAAGTATGTTCACTAAAGAAGGTAGTTTATGTATGTATATTGTAAAACGCAGATTGTGGAGAAGCATGTGTAGCAAGGTGCAAACTGTCAAAGAGGCCTAACTTATGCGGTTATGCCACAGGGCTTGCGGGACGTGTTGCGGAAGGTGCAACTGTGTTCCTCCAGGCACATCTGGCAACTACGAATCGTGTGCTTGCTACGCGGATATGACCACCCAAGGCAACAAAAAGAAGTGCCCATAAATTTTCAATTCTCCAAAAAAAAAAAACAATGCTTCACAAGTTGATTGATCTTAATTAAGTACGCGGTCAATCGATTTCAGTAAAAGCTTAGGTGTTGTATATATATGTATCTTTGATTTGCCTTCGTTTTTATTTATTTTTATATATGTAAATCATTATATATTATGTGATTTTTATTGCATACATGAATAAAAGTTGGTTATGGTTTGTTGTACGAACGTGTCAATTATATTTCAACTTTCATTTGTTCTATGTTTAAGCTCCTTTTATGTTACAAGTCTATATAGATATACATTAATTAATTACTATAATTAAATGGTTTTAAGGGAAAATATGACGTTCAAAATATATCAAAGGGTAAATTTGCCATCGAAAATTCTTAAAGACCCTTATTTTTCATTCAAGTAATGATAATATATAGACCTACTTAATTAACCTAATCCATTTATTGTTTGAATTGCTTCTCTTTATCATCTTATTAGTTTGATTTTACATGACATGTTATGCTCATATTATTGGGTTAAGTATCTGAAAATGTATTCAACTTGTCCCAAATGTCTATTGTATGTATCATACTTACGGGAGGTGTATTTAATGCATCTAATTTTCAAAAATGGTTTATTGTATGTATTTTGATGATGTGTCGTCCGTTTAAGATGCCACGTGGCGTCCTTAGAAGATAACACGTCATCAAA
Source organism: Pseudognaphalium luteoalbum (assembly GCA_963422505.1). Classification (NCBI taxonomy): domain Eukaryota; kingdom Viridiplantae; phylum Streptophyta; class Magnoliopsida; order Asterales; family Asteraceae; genus Pseudognaphalium; species Pseudognaphalium luteoalbum. Next base: position 106,578,517 of record OY730196.1, read on the forward strand.
ATACATACAATAAACCGTTTTTGAAAGTTGAATGCATTAAATACACCCCCGTAAGTATGATACATACAATAGACATTCGAGACAAGTTGAATACATTTTCAGATACTTAACCCAATAATATGAGCATAACATGTCATGTAAAATCAAACTATATAAAGTTTTCAAGATCTATTTATCATATTTTTATTCATTAATTAGGTCTATTTCCATATCTATTTATCATATTTTTATTCATTAAATAAAGTTAAAAGGGCAAAATGTTCATCAAAGTTATATCAAGAAGCCGGATCGATCGGATATATAAAGTTTTCAAGAAGCTAAATTTAGTTAACTGATAAACGAGTTGGGTTAATTGGTTCGGTTCATTCATTTTCTAAAGACTTGCACATGCATATTATATTGTTGAAAGATGAAAATGTTATAACTTCTCGTAATAGTATTGAAGAGTAAGGATTTTATGAGTATAACACATTTGAACTTGTTCAACAATATCTGCTAAATCAGAGCAATTTCTTGGTGGTAATATATCCCATGTAGTCACCGAGAATGCAATGCATAATAACAAGGTTATAAAAATTGTAATCCTGCGCGCTTGTACGTAGGATCATATAATCTTAGTGATGATCCCGATCTCAAATTTTAATGCTAGGACGCAATCTAGAGGCTAGGATATCAAATTATAAAAACAGACTTTGATAAGCAGTTTGAGTTGACTTTAATTATGCTTAATATTAAATCACATGTTGAAAGTACGTAGCAGAATCCAATTTGACTTGCAAGTGTATGCATACAGTCAGATGAGTCAACAAGTAATTATTAAAAAAAAAAAAAAACAGCTAGCACATACGGAGTAGTTTAGATTTAAATTATTATGAAACCCTTGAGAAAGAAGTATATCAATCTCTTTACGTGGTGAAGGTTAATTATGATACCCACTTGACAAAATATATAATAAAATAGTTATAATGTTACTCCGTATATCATTAAACCAATAATCATATTGTACCAATAATATATATCTTATTAGGTGCGTGTTTGGTACCAATGATTTTCCAACTGTGGGCAGAGTTATATATATATCTAACAAAAAAGTTTTTTAAAATTCAATAAAATGAAAAGACTAGGAAGTTCATAATAATGCATCTGGATTACAAAACTAATAATATAATAATATTTTCATTTTTTTGTCATGTAATCAAAGTTGGTAAATTGAGTTATTGATTATGTCGAATTGCCAATTATGCACGAGTCCCCACAACCAGCCTCTCACTATCACCAAATACTTGTACGCGGACTTGTTTCCTTTTCTTTTCTTTATTATATTCGTATTCGATCGGATTTTCATACTTGTTAACTTGTGATTTGACTTGTGATTCGAAGTCTCACTTTGTACTCATGCATGATTCAGCTCGACTTGTAAGAATCATTTTTTCAACATAAATATGTATTTTTATCTTTATATGCATATTATTGTTAAAGGTTTTTGTTTTTAAGTAAAGTTAAACATAGTAAAAGTCGATAATTAAGTCGTCGACTGTCAATTAACATAAATGCTTAATTCAAAATAGATTATAGTCACTTATTTTTCTATTTTATCCTTTTCTCTTTGATATTACATTACACTATAAAATTTATGTGATTTTATGGCTCGTAAGAGTCGAACAAGACTCGTAAGAGTCATAGTCATTTAAGAGTCGGGGTTTGAATCGTCTCGTTTTTTGCATTTTCGACTCAACTCGTGAATCATAATAGTTTAACAACTATGCAGATTCTTCACATTATTGTTTAATTTTTTCAAAGAACAATCAAAATTTAAATATTTTAGTAATCACCCTTCTAATGTATTGATTAGACTAGTTTAAAAGTGAAATGTCCTAACCCTTTGTAATATAATAATCTCGAGTTAAGTGACTTGATAAGATTTGATCATCATATATTAGTGACCGTGAATACGTCCATCTTAGACCACTCTCAACCATGGTTGAACCACTTTCAAACCACTTCTGACACATCAGTGCCGCATCAGCTTTCCACCAACTGATTCAAAAGTGATTTCCCCATGCCAACAGTTTAACCACTTCCAAACCACTTTATTTTCATTTTAACTATTTAATACAAACCAAACTAAAATAAAACATATTTTATTAAATTAAAATAAAACATTACATAAAATAAATATAAAACATTTCGCACAATATGCGCGTTTCTTCTTCGGTCCACCGAACTTGCTTTCTTTTTCCTTTATTGTCGGGTTGGGTTTCGGCTTCATCTTCAGGTTGGGTTTCGGGTACGGTCTCATCAACGTGGGTATTTTCGTCGGCCTCGTCAGAGGAGTCTTGGATTTCGGTTTGCATTTGTTGGTACGGGTTAAAGGAGGTTTGTTGCAAAAGGTTTGTGTAGAATGGTTGTGGTTGTGAATATGGTTGTGGTTGTGAAAAGTTTTGTTGTTGTGGGATTTGGTAGAATGCTCGTTGCGGGTGTTGTTGATAAAATGGTTGTGAATACGGGTTTGTCTCAAGTGGTACGAAATGTGCGAAACCGGTCGGTTGAGATAGACTTTGAGAGTTTGATTAGGCGGAAGAAGAACCGCTTGGTGAATGCGTGTTCGGATTTGTTGTGGAAAAATTAACGTGGATCAAATTGTTAAGCATATCTTGAGATATTTGGTGGGATGAAGATGTATTTTTGTTTTTTGTTTTTAGGCATTGTTGATGATTTCTTTGTGATAAATAATGTGATGAAGTTGTATGTAGAATGAGTGTAATTTTTTGAGTGTAAAAAAAAGTAGTGTGAAGTGGGTATATGTATATGAAAGTTGGAGTTGTTGTGAAAAATGGAGTGGTGAAAGGTTGTATATATATTTGAAAATGGTAGTAGATTGGTGAGTTTAAAATTTGAATTTTTTTTTTGGCTTGGATACGCTCCTCTCCCGTTTGAAATTATTTTTAATTTTCTTTTCTTTATAAACGGTCGAATGGGTGGGAATATTAATAACGTAAATAAAAAAATATTATTTAATTATTAATGGGGCCCACGGAATAGAACTAATTTGAATCAGTTTGCCGGTTATAACCGGATCCACCCACTAACCGGTTTCAAACCGGTTAGCGATGACATTCTCCAACCAATCGGTTCCAAACCGATTCGCCAAATTGATTTGGCGTTGGCATCGATCTTAGCTGGATATAGCTTCCTAATCCTTACGAAGTTGCCAACTTTGTTATTAGTTAAATCAATTATCTGACTACTAAAAATTCATTATTCTACCTAAAACTTTTTGATTGGTTGAAATTGAAAGTTGACACTTACTCTAAACATATAAAAAAATATATAAATTTTATTGAGACACAAGTATCACTAATTTTTTAAAAATTAAATATTAGAACTTTGACTATACAATTAACCAATTATTAAGGAATCCTTTTAATGATCACATACTTTATTATATTGTATGAATATGTGAAGCTTCGATTTAGTTATACAAATAATAATCAATAGTTTACTTGAATCATAAGTCCACCAAGGCTGAAAATTTGAATTCAGCCCAATGACACCTATAAATACAGGTTGAAACCTAACTTGATTCATCCATTCATAAATTACTAATCATACTCATATACACACCTAATTAATCAACACTCCAATTAATTCTCTCTCTGTTTTCTATCTCTGTTTCTTGTGACACGAAATGGGTATTTCCAAAACTATAGTTGCTTCACTCCTTGTTTCCCTTTTTCTCTACCAATTCGCTCATGCCACCTTCCATCCCGATCAACTTGTAATACTCATTCTTTAATTCCTTACTTATACTTATTATGCATGCTTTAAGATACTCATTTTCTTCCACCATTGATTAATTAATATTACTATTAAGAGACTTAATCTGTTGTTTTTCCACAATATTAAAATTGTAATTTGGTTACAGAGTGACGCTGGAAAAGTTGGCAAATACACACCCGTCAAGATCGGTACATATTCTTCCTAATGACACCATTTCACACTAAAATGCTACAGCATATATCGAAACATATACATAACATTCAAACTTTTATGGTTAGACGCGTTGTTGAGTAATTTGTAGACTAAACTAGTTTGTTTACGCGAAATGCAGATTGTGGAGAAGCGTGTGCAGCAAGATGCAAACTATCAAAGAGGCCTAACTTATGCAACAGGGCTTGCGGGACGTGTTGCGGAAGGTGCAACTGTGTCCCTCCAGGCACATCTGGCAACTATGAATCGTGCGCTTGCTACGCGGATATGACCACCCGAGGCAACATAAAGAAGTGTCCTTAAACTTTCTTTTAGTTGATCTTGAGCTACGCGTATTTAATTTGTAAAAGCTTATTCATTGTATGTCTAGTTTTGTATTTGGTTACATATATGTTCTTTTCCATACAATAACACTTCACGATTATGTGACTTTTATTGTGGTACACTAATAAAAGTTGTTTATGCTCTATAATGTATCCATAATCCATGATTCTATAATATTTAGCCTACAATTTAAAGGAAAGCACATTACTTATCAATTTCTTAATTAATTTAAAAAACCTAAACAATAAATACAGGCCTATAAATCTTGTGTCCTTAATCAGTGTTAGAAGACAATATGTGTAACATCGTATATAGTTAAAATTTAAAGGTGACAATTCTAGACCCATTAGTTAATTATGGGTCAATTTGGTTAATATTTAAGAAGGGATGTGTTTGTTTAGTCTCCTCCTTATTTTTTGGATGAGTCTAAATGGATTTAATATAACCTTCAATGGTGCGACAATTAATCAACGGGTCTAGCCGGTGCTAGCATGTATTTTTTTCTCACCTCATTTCATTTTTTTAAAATTTTTCAGTCAAATAAAAAAAAAGTTTGGTGAAAACCCGATGAATCGACCCGACCCGACACCTATTTGACCCGGATCAGTTAGACCCATCATTCTAAATGACCCATTTAAACTCGGACCCATTTAAACCCAAACCCATCCTGACCCGTAACCCGAGCCAACCTAACCATTCATTTTGCCACTTATAAAATAAATATTCCTTACAACATTGCCTCCAAAACATCCTTCTAATAAACAGTTAATAAAATGACCCTCCTGTTTTTTTTTCTTAACTAATTTTAATATTTATTCTTACATGTGACATCCTAATAACATTTCATCAAATCCCCAATCCACTGTTTTCGCGAGCCGATATTAACTTTGTTCAAATCAATTTTTGTCATACATTCTAATGTTCTATTTGATTTGCAAGAGTTTTATAGTTAAATACTCCGTATTAAACAATCTTTTGAGCTTAGAAAAGGTTATCATAAACTGCCTTGTACAGTTGTACTACGCTCCATAATCAAGTAATGAATTGAGATTAAGCCCAATTGGGCCCAAGATCAAGGCCATTTAAGATTTTTTTTTTTTTTTTTTTTACATTTCCACGTCTAGTTTAGATAGGTTAGGTTGGTTAAGTACCGAGCTTAAGACTGATTAGCCAAGTTTAGTCTTGTTACAATTTTGCATTCGAAATCGGTCCTAGAGCTTTGGCCTTCAGTTGGAAATTACGGCCCTAAGTTGATGACTAGTTTATAAGTTTTCGTTTTAGGCTGTTTTGTGTTTTGTATTTTGATTACTTTACTCCTTGTGAGGCCACAACCATTTCTCTACAAGGAGAGTTTTACTTATTCCGAGTTTGTGTTATAGTGAACTTGTATTTTGTTATTTTTGTCGACAAAATGTCAAACAACAAAGTCACAAAAGAAAAAAATAAAAAGAAAACTATAGTTGTTTATATTCAGCCTCTAACTAGCTCTTGCTTCTAACTTCTAGGAAATATGATACTATACTTTTGTTCAAGCGTAAAAACGCTTGAGTACAAAGATGGTGATGATGTATGAGGAACCAAGCCTATCACACTCCGATTAACGTGCAAACCCAGAGTCGAGACTAAGTCAATCGAGGGTGGTGAAAGCTTGATTCTGGTTGAGAGCAATGGTGGAATATTACTCTGCAGATTTATGAGGTGTTGGCTTGAAATGGAAGCAAAACACTAGTATTTATAGCCAAACCCTAATCCGACGTGGAAGGTTTGGTCGTGGGGGAGAGAGACAATTCTCTGCGTCCACTGCTGACGTGGATACTCGGTCGTGGGGGAGCTCGACAATTACTGTGCATGTGTACATGTGGACCAATCGTATGGGCCGACCAAATTAGTGGCCAAGCCACATTGCCTACCTGGGTATAACGGTCACAGGTTGTCCTTTCATGTCAGAGAATATCAGCTCTGTGCGTGGGGCACGGATCGTTTTGTTGTTTTGCCGTTGTGCCCGTAAGCAGAGCATTTATGATGACGAGATTCTTGGTCCGGGACGGAACGTATCCGGCCCCATGAATCTTATTTGGGGTCGAACTCCCCACCGCGGTTAACGAAAGTTGGACACGGATACAATCCGGGCCTGGGCTTGGGGCGGACCGGACTAAATCACTTGGGCCGTACCCAAGTGGGGTGATGATCATTCATCATTAAGTCCCCCCAGTCCGTTATCATATTCCGTTCCGAGGATATGATGGCGGACTTAGAGTAAAGATGTGACACCATAATGATGCCTTCAACATATTAGCGGCGCGTAATAAATGCCCGTCCCTTCGAACTTTCCATCTGGCACATGATGGGACGTCTTGGCGTTGTGATGATGCTTTTGGGGCACTTGCGGCGCGCAATAAATGCACGTCGCTTCGCTCTCACTGTTCATTTATTAGATCGTGAGATCTGGCGACACGTATAGCAGTAAAACTGGGTCGATACGTGGTAATTTCTTGGATCGTGACATCTTGCGACACGTGTACGGCTACCACTGATGCCCACGAGATCCGACCCACGTGAAATTGCCTATAAATAGCAAATGGTTGGGGTTATTTTATTTTTTACGCTTAGTAAAAAATCTTTGATAGGATATCAGTTATCATTCAAACATTCCGTCCACTGTTCCGGCACTCATCCCAGTTTCCGACTACATTCATATAAACCCAGGTCTGTCATTCAAACCTTCATCCCTTTTTCTTCTTTCTCATATATACATGCCACCATACCATGGCTGCTACTGAGGGCGAGGTTGTGGTGAGGGAGACCGTGGCTGGCGGCGGTGGTGCCAGCACGAGCGGCGGGGCCGCGAATGTGTCTCTTGAGGCGAGCTCTATGACGCCGGAAATGATTCCGGTTATATTAAGGCGGTTTAAGTGTCTGGAGCGCTTTAATCCAGTGGCACCTACCCCTGCGCAGCGCGCCGACGCGCCACCGGAGGGTAAGGTGGCGGACGATGGAGAAGGGGAATCTCCGCATGCCCCTTACACCGTTTTATTTAGATGTTTGTAAGCATTATTAAGTTGGGTTTAGCCAGCTTCATCCCTTCGCAGTGCAGAAGGTGACCATTTTTGAGATGTGGTTCCGGTCGCTGGGCCTGACGCCGCTTGTGAAGGTTTTTCAGGCGTGCTTTAAGCTGACGCCCAGCGGCAAGGGGTGGTACACCTTTGTGAAGAAGAATGACTTCGTTGGGTGTCAAGAGTCATCCCTGCACGGCTGGAGGGATACATTTTTCTTCATTGACCAAGCGGTCATCCCCAATGATTCTGTGGAGACGCTCGTGTGGCAATACGAACGTCCACGCAACGTCAGCCTTACGCCCAAGCTGACGGACGCAGAGGAGGGGCTGCTGGATGCCTGCCGTGACGCGAAGCTTGAGATGCGAGAGTACCATTCTTACGTGCTCGTGATCGGCTGCATCAGCTCATTCTGGGCTTTTGAGGGTCAGGTTCCCGTCATTCGGGAGAACGGCCATGGTATGGACGGGGGTGGTATGCCTTTACTTTGTTGTCACTATGCAGTCTTCATAGTTTAACTCATGTGTTTGTGTTTTCTTTTCGCAGATATGGATTTGAAATCCGTGCTGAAGGCTCCCAGCTTGGCCGGTCTCAAATATACCCGGAGGGCTGTGGAGGATGACTCCAGCAGCGCCGCCAAGGTCACCGGTGCCACGGTGACCGTTGCGCATCCGGCACCTACAGGGAGGAGGGTTCCCGTTGCTCGCCCTCTTACAGCAGGCACCGAGGTGGAAGCGTCCGGGGCCCGCGCCATCCCTAAACGTAAGGGGGTGGTGCAAGTCAAGAAAGCGGCAGGGCCAGGCCCCAAAAAGAAGAAAACTGCTGGGGAGGTCGCCGATGCCAACCTGCAACATTTCATGTCCGTGCCCAGCACAGGTGGGCACTACATTATACCTACGGATGGTCGGTATCTTGCTCTATTTCATATGAGCGATTGGTAGTGTCTTTTTTTGTTTTTTCTGAAAACTTTTCTTTTTGTGTGTTTCAGATGCGACGGACCCGCACGTGGCTGGGACGGGATACATCGGCGGTGAACTTGTTCTTCGGGACGAGGAGGAGGAGGAAGAGGTGCCGGCCGACGAACCGTTGGTACGCCGTAGCGGTGCTCCACCGCCCCCCACCGCCGCTGGTACGGTGGGTTCTCGTGCTGAGGAACCGATGACGCTAGATGATAGCCCACTGCGGCCGTCACCCATCCGTGCCCATCCTCCGAGTCCTCCTAACGTGCCCTCGCCCGCTCGTACTGACAGCATGAGGTGAGTTTTAGGACGTCGTCGCTTTGCGTGTTAGCAAGCATACATATATGTATCTATATGTGTGTTTTTTTTTTTTTTGACCAAGTGTTGAAACAGGGCTGACCGAATGGCTATTCTCAGGTCCATGCTGCCGGAGCCGTTCCTGCCGGAACGTTTTTTGAAAGTCCCCGTTGCTGGGGCATCCACCTCTACCGCTCCCGTGTTCGTCCCGGCCTGGGATATAAAGATTGATAATTTGGCCGTGGACGGGCGGTCGCTGCGGGAGTTCGCCGAGCACGCCATCCCGCCTGCCGTCAAAGAAAAGCTGGCGGAGCTGTCTACTAATGACGCCTCGAGGGCGCGTCTGCTGATGTCCTTCTGGGACTTTGCGTTGCAATGCGACGAGCAGGAGCGTACCGAGAGGCTGAATAACCAGGTACGCCAAAGCCATGCTGTGGTCAGCCGCCAAGAGGGAGAGATTGCCGACTTCAAGGCACGGGCTGCGCAGCTCGAGGGGCACCTGCAGATTGCCAATGAACCCATGGCGAAGGCTGAGGCAGATCTTTTGGCTGAGAGGCGGCAAAGGGAGGCTGCTGCTGCTGCTCTTGCGCCGGTGCAGGAGCAGGCTAAGGCTGCGGCGGTGGAGAAGGAGGCGCTCGCTGCGGAGTTTGAGCAGCTGAAGAGCAGGTATGTTGATGACCGCTTTTTAATTTGCTAACTTCATGCGTTTAGTTACTAACTGTTGTTTTGTACAGGTTCGATAACCTGACAACGGATCTGGCTGCTTCAATGAAGGAGGTGTCCGAGCTGGAGACGGCGTGCCAGCTGCACATCAAAGACTTCAATGATGCCACGATTAAGAGCAAAGAGCTGGCAGATGATTTGGAGCGTCTTCAGAAGGGCCTTCCCGACCTGGTGAAGCGGGCCATTGCATCGGATAGTGTGTCAGATCCGTTTAAGGAACTGTTGACCGCTGTCCAGGAGGTGGAGGTGCTACAAACGATCAATCTTATATCGGAGCACGTTCCCGACCTTCCGACTCCGCTTCCGGATGCAATCGCATCCAAGGTCAACCCGGACTGCGTCGAGAGTGCGCAGCGGGCGAGCCAGGCGTTGCAGACACGCACCGTTCCCTTCATAGAAAGAATAGGTAGTGAGGTGTTGTCTGTAGACGAGATTTTGGGGATGCAGCCGTAGGTAGATAGGTTCATTTGTAAGGCTGGCATCCCTTATTACTTTGTAAATTTGTTTTGTATATATAAATGCAACGTTCTTTTCTTAATTGCACGTGTTCAAGCTAATTTTTGTGTACGTACGTTTAGTATTTGTTGTCATAACTTAGTAGATTTCTAGACTACTTTATGGGTTGGTGTGTGGCGGCGGTTTTACCGCGGCTCGACCAATTAGTCCGGTCTCACCCCGGCAATTAATTGTGGCACGGGAGGACCTCTGCCTTTGGGAAGCTAGAAGGCATTCTCTTATGGGGGCAGGCTCGCTATGGCTCCGGGCTTAGCTGACTTCTGCCGTCATTGCCGAGCCCCCAACGACGACGCCTGGAGGCGGTTTTTTTTTTTTTTTTTGCATTGTTGAATGTGTGGAACTAACAAGTATGCAATACAGAAGAATAATATGCAACCAAAACTTTTCATTAATAATGATAGGTGCTACGAAGGCAGGGGGATCAATCCGGCCCGAGCTATTACAAAGTTTGATTATATATAACATTTCTTTAAGTTGGTCGCGTGCCAAGTACGAGGCACGGACTTGCCATCCAGAGTGGCTAAGACATAGGAGCCATTTTTGTTTGCTTCCACAACCCGGTATGGGCCTTCCCAGCGTTGCCCAAGCTTGCCGGTATTTTCGGACTTGCTGGCCTCGTTATTACGCCAGACCACTTCCCCGACTTGGAATGAAAGATGGCGAACACGCTTATTGTAATAGCGGGCCATTTTTTGCTTGTTTGCGGCTTGGCGGATGGCTGCCATTTCTCTCCGTTCTTCTAGCATGTGGGCATTTTGCTGGTGCGCGTCGAGGCTCCTTTCTTCAGTGAAGTTGATTATTCGTGCGCTAGGTGCGCTGATTTCTGCTGGGATGACCGCCTCACAGCCGTATACGAGACTGAAGGGGGTCTCTCCGGTGCTTTCCTTGGGAGTGGTGCGGTGAGCCCATAGCACGTTGGGGAGTTCGTCGACCCAACCAGTGCGGCTTTCCCCAAGTCTGGCCTTGACACCGGCTACCAAATCTCTGTTGGTAACTTCAACTTGACCATTTGCCTGCGGGTGGTAAACCGAGGTTAGTGTCTGTTTGATGTTGAGTTCTTCGCACCAGCTTCTGAAAGGGTTCTCGGCGAATTGCTTGCCGTTATCCGTGATGATTTCGTGAGGAATGCCGAACCGGCAGACAATGCTATCCCATACGAAGTTCCGAACCTGTTTGCCGCTGATAGTTTTCAACGGTTTGGCTTCGACCCATTTGGTGAAGTAGTCGATAGCGACAATGAGAAATTTGACATTGCCGGGTCCGGTCGGGAACGGTTCCACGATGTCAATGCCCCACTTTAAGAAAGGCCATGCTGATGATATTGGAATCAGGTCATGCCTAGGAGAGCGTGCAACGGGTGCATGGATTTGGCAGGAGGTACAGTTCCTTGTGACCGCGGAAGCATCCCTGTACATTGAAGGCCAGTAATAACCCATGCGCATGATTTTTGCCACCACGGTTTTGTGGCCGGAGTGGAGGGCGCATGAACCCTCGTAGACCTCGCGGATAACGTTTTCAGCTTGTTTGGGACTCACACACCTTAGGTTCGGACCTAGATATGATTTTTTCATGAGTTCGCCTTTTTCGATGAAGTACATTGTAGCCTTCATTCGAATTTTTCTTGTTTCGATCGGATCCTGAGGCAGGGTTCCGGACCGAAGATACGCGGTGATTGGGGTCATCCAATTATCCCCTTCTTCTTCGATTTGGGCCACTGTTCCTGACGAGTCAATTGACTTCTGCCCCAGGACCTCCACCAGAACTTTCTTGGTTAGATGCGTAAATGTGAGCGATGCCAGTTTGCTCAAGGCGTCAGCCTTTTTGTTTTTGTTCCTAGGAACCTGCTCGATCTGGAATGACGTGAACTGTTTTGATAAGCTCTGGGTAAGGGCCAGGCATTGCTTCATGGCCATTTCCTTTGCCTCAAAGGTACCGTTGAACTGGTTTGCCACCAGCTGTGAGTCAACGTATGCCCGGAGGTCTTTAATTCCCATTTCGGTGGCGATCCGGATGCCGAACAGTAACGCTTCGTACTCAGCCTCATTGTTGGAGGCGGGGAAGCCAAAACGGAGGGCGTACGTGTGCTCCTCGCCGTCAGGACTAATAAGTTTGAGACCGGCACCGGCACTTTCAGAGCTTGAAGCCCCATCTGTAAACAGTTCCCAGACAGCTTGTTGTTCATGGGCGGGGGTGTCAGAGGTGCACCTGCCTTCTGCTCCCCCCGGAAGTTCGGCAAGGAAATCGACTATAACTTGCCCCTTAACCGCGCTCCGCGCACAAAAAGTGATTTCATGTTCTCCAAGCTCAATGGCCCATTTGGCTAGCCGACCAGATATTTCTGGCTTCGAAAGTACTTGCTTGATAGGTTAATCCGTTAGGACGGTAATCAGATGGCCTTGAAAATACCGGCGCAGGCGCCGTGCTGAGTGGACTAGCGCTAGTACTAGTTTCTCGATTAGTGAATAGTTCAGCTCCCCCGATTGCAGTGCACGACTGACAAAGTACACGGGCATTTGTGTCCTGTCGCGCAAAGCTATGAGGACGGAGCTGACAACGTTTTTTGACACTGCTAAGTACAAGGTGAGTGTCTCACCAGGGATAGGAGCTGTGAGCGTTGAAAGCTCTCTTAGAAATGCTTTCATGTCTTGGAATGCCTGCTCCGCCTCGGGAGTCCAGGAGAAATCTTTCTTGTTGATGCAGCCTTTTAGTGTGTCGAAGAACGGAAGTGAGCGCTCAGCTGCTTTGGACAGGAAGCGCGCTAAGGCCGCCAACTTCCCGCTCAGCTGCTTGTATTTTCTTTGGGTTAGCCTTTATTCCCCTTGGGGTCATTATGTGACCTAGAAACTTCCCTTCTTCCATGCCGAAAGAGCATTTAGCCGGATTAAGCTTCATATTTATCTTCCGCAATAAGGCGAAAGTTTCCAAGATTTCCGTGAGCAACTGTGATTCGACATTGCTTTTAATGACTATATCATCTACGTACGCTTTCAGATTGCGTCCGATCTGAGTTTTGAAGGCGGCGTCCACGACGCGCTGATAAGTTGCTCCGGCATTTTTGAGACCGAATGGCATTTTGGTGTAACAGAAGATGCCCTGGTCCGTGTGAAATGCGGTTTTTTCCTCGTCGTCTTCAGCCATTAGGATCTGGTGGTACCCCTTGTAGGCGTCCAGGAAACATTTGAACCGGAACCCGGACAGTGACTCGACCTTCCAGTCGATCTCGGGGAGCGGGTAATTGTCCTTGGGGCACGCCTTGTTAATGTCTTTAAAATCAACGCACATCCGCCATGAGCCATCGGATTTATTGACGAGCACTGGGTTTGCTACCCATGTCTGATATTGGACTTCACGCATTATGCCTGCGCAAACAAGTTTGCTGACCTCTTCACAGATGAATCGACTCCGGTCCGGAGCCATGCCCCTCTTCTTCTGCCTGACCGCAGTGATATTGGTGTTTACATTCAACCTATGTTCAGCAATTGACCGCGGTACTCCGGTCATTTCAGAGTCTTGCCATGCAAAAACGTCTGTGTTGCCGGCCAGAATCTCACATAGTTTTAACCGTGTTGTCGGGCTTAGGGCCAGACCTACTCGGACTTTTTGTTTTGGAAATCTGGGATTGAGAGCTACTAGCTCGTTAGTTGTCATGATGAAGGGTCCAGGGGTAGGCATTGAGATTTGGGCGCAGACGGGTACGGCTGTACCCGTCGTCTGTAGAGTAGCGATTCCAGCAGGGGTTGGGAATTTCATCAACCCATGAACTGTGGAGGTGATAGCCCCAAACTGGTAGAGAGCGGTGCGGCCCAGGAGAACGTTGAAGCGCGATGGGGCCCGCACCACGACAAATTCCAATTCTGCCGTCCTGCAGTATGGGTAGTTGCCCAAAGTTACATCCAAGGTGAGCCTGCCGATTGGCCACTTGGTGTCATTTGCATAGCTAGACAACGGGGACAGCGGTTCTTTTAACTTTTTCTGCACCTGTGATGGCAGCTGCAAGAAGCAGTGCTCATACATAACTTCGACGGTGCTGCCCGTGTCAGTATAAACTCTTGATACTTGGCAGTTCCCTATACGCGCCATGATAACGACGGGTTCCGGGGGAGCCATGCTCCGAAGTGGTGGGAATGAGATTGAGGCGAACTGCCAGTCCTGTAATGTGTCTGCTTTCCGTTTTGAGCCGGTCCGCGCAGACTGGATCATGTGAATGACCGCGTCTGGCGGATCACGATTGTCATCCTTCGGCTGCCAGCCATAGGTCTTCGCACCGTCAGCTTTTTTAAATTTCTTGCCGGGCAGCAAATGATTAAGCTTGCCGGCCTGGATGGCTGCTTTGATTTCTTTCCTTAACTGTCTGCAGTCGTCGGTGTCGTGCCCGTATTCTTCATGGAAGTCACAGTACTTTCCGTTCTTGGGCACGTCACGGTGCTCCAACGGGGGCGGAGGGTTAAACGCGTTCCGCGCCGCTGTCTCAGTAAGCAAAATTTCTTTTGAAGACTTGGTGAGTGAGGATAGGAGCGAATTTTTGTCATATGGCTGGCGGCGTGCTGATTCACGATGATCACGGCGATTGTCATGTCGTGTGTCTCGACGGAAATCACGTCAATTATTGTCACGCCGGCCGGAGCCGGACCCGCCCTCATGGGCCCGACCGTGATGTTTTTCATGCTCGGCGCGGTGGGACTCCCGCGCCGGCGCCTTGTGCAAATCGGTATCTTCACCCGATCTCAGGTAATCCCGAGCCATGGAGACGGCCTCGGAATACACCTTTGGCAGTTTCCTTTTCAATCGGTAGTACAAAGTGGGATACCGATCCTTATCGATGCCGTAGATGAGACCGACGATCTGCTGACTCGGTGGAAGCTCACTTATCTTTTGACATTCAGTTGTGAAGCGCGTGAGGAAGTCGTTTAACGACTCTCGGCCTGTTTGCTTGATTTCAAACACGTCAAGATGTGTTAGAGTGTGCTGCTTCAGATTGTGATACTGTTGCAAAAACTTAAACCGGAGGTCAGGAAAGCTAGTAATGCTCCCTGCCGGCAATTTTTCGAACCATCCGCGCGTGTTGCCTTGCAGAACCTGTGGGAACATGTGGCATGCCACCGCGTCTTCCCAATGTTCGGTTTTTATAGCGCCCTCAAAGCGTTGCAGAAAGTCTTCAGGGTCGGAGTCACCAGAATAGGTGCCGATTGTGAGTGGGATGGTGAGCTTTGCTGGCAACGGATGTTCCGCAATTTTTGCCACAAATCTAGTAGTGGTGGTGGAAACAGGCACTGGCTTGCTCACTTTCTCACCTTGTAAGGTGGCATAGAAGTTTGCAATCAATGTGTCCGCCGTGGACTCGTCAGACTGAGCTGAGAACGAGCCCGGCGGGGCTGCACTTAGGAGCAAATCGGCTAACATTTTGCGACTTGCTGCCCTGTCCATCCGCCCATGATCCTGGGTAGGCGTTGGCACTGCCTGCCGTGGCGGAGACGGCGGTGGCGGTACGATTTGTCGCGGCGGGGACGGAGCTCGTGGTTCAGGGGTTACTACGAAACCCATTTGTGCCAACATACGTTGGGCTTCAGCAGCGGAGATGGACTTAGGGACGGAAGAAGTGTTCGAGCTGTTCTCCGGCGGAGGACGATTGTTCGCCGGATTCTCAGCGCCGGAGGTCGAATCATTCTGAATAAATAGTTGCCTTGGGTCAATCCTCGGTGTTACCGTCTGCCCCGTAAATGAAGCATGCGGGGTGTTAGGGTTGACGGTAGGTTGAGGTGACTGATCGGGATTCTGTGGCGGTGGTGGCATATTAGCAGAAGCACCATCGCCGTTGTCATTTTGAGAAATAACAACCATCGTGAAAGGTGATTTTCCGGCGTACGAAAAAGCGAGAAGTGGTCGTTTTCTGGTAAGTCAACCGTGGATGGCGCCAAATGTTCAAGCGTAAAAACGCTTGAGTACAAAGATGGTGATGATGAATGAGGAACCAAGCCTATCACACTCCGATTAACGTGCAAACCCAGAGTCGAAACTAAGTCAATCGAGGGTGGTGAAAGCTTGATTCTGGTTGAGAGCAATGGTGGAATATTACTCTGCAGATTTATGAGGTGTTGGCTTGAAATGGAAGCAAAACACTAGTATTTATAGCCAAACCCTAATCCGACGTGGACGGTTTGGTCGTGGGGGAGAGAGACAATTCTCCGCGTCCACTGCTGACGTGGATACTCGGTCGTGGGGGAGCTCGACAATTACTGTGTATGTGTACACGTGGACCAATCGTATGGGCCGACCAGGTTAGTGGCCAAGCCACATTGCCTACCTGGGTATAACGGTCACAGGTTGTCCTTTCATGTCAGAGAATATCAGCTCTGTGCGTGGGGCACGGATCGTTTTGTTGTTTTGCCGTTGTGCCCGTAAGCAGAGCATTTATGATGACGAGATTCTTGGTCCGGGACGGAACGTATCCGGCCCCATGAATCTTATTTGGGGTCGAACTCCCCACCGCGGGTAACGAAAGTTGGACACGGATTCAATCCGGGCCTGAGCTTGGGGCGGACCGGACTAAATCACTTGGGCCGTACCCAAGTGGGGTGATGATCATTCATCATTAACTTTGTTTATGCTGATAAAGAAATTTGGAGGGGTTGTTATGAACCTGGAAAAATGGTTACAGAACCCTACTGAGACCCCAGGCTGAATTTGATAATTGAGAAAAGCGGTCCAGTACTCTGGTACGATACACCACACAGGTCGGTTGTGAACTGCTAACTAAAACATAATACACCCCTAAATTGATAGTAGGTGTTTAAGCATTTATCATGTCGTTTCAAGGGTGTCAAAGTAAAAATGTTCGACAATCATTATCTTAGTCAATCGTATAATATTGTTAACGGAAAAGAAATAAAAATATAAAATATAAAACAAAAAAGGCCTCGGTAAAGACTTTTTTGTACATATTAAGGCATTGGCCAGTTCACTTTATAGCACAGCATCTCAAAACACATAATGAAGGATTATATAACCCTCACATAGGTATACAGATATTGATGTGTATTTACATCCAAGAAAGCCATAAAAAGCACATCAATTGAGAATCAATAGAGAGAGAGTTTTTGGGTTAAAACGCACATCAATTGAGAATCAATAGAGAGAGCGTTTTTGGGTTTACAGATGAATGACACTTCAAATACATATATAATGATATAAGCTATTTCGCCAAGAAGGGTTTTTAGCTACGAAGACAACCCATTTTTCTTTTGCTTTGCAACAAATGCTAGTGACCATGAATTACATATGCCCATTTAAACTACTTAGGACAATCCTTTATTTCATCAAGTTCAAGTCATGTTTCACCCAAAATTGGTTCAAAATATTACTTCAGAGTTCCAAGAGGGACTTTCCACTGATGTAATCAACTACTTGAGTAACTGCTTTGCCGAGTGCAACAGTCACTGCTGATAGATTATTTAAAAATTCTTCTGAAGTTGGTTTGTCTCCATCAACAATATCAGTAACGGCTTTTACAAAAATTGCTGGCACTTTCAAAAGATCTGTTACATAACCCACAGCAGCTCCCTGAAGTAGAATATTACAAGTTTTACCGTTGGATGGATTAGATTATCAAATTGTGAATTCAAATTGCACCAAAAAGTTTCATGATAAAGTAGAAAAAATGTTACCTCCATGTCTTTGACGACAGCATCATTTGCAAGTATGGAAGCTTCGTCATGTGGGGTCATATCCAAAGAATCTCCGGTAGACAGTTTACCAACCTGAAAAATGGTCATGAAATAAGTTGTGGAGTTAAAGGGATACACACCATCCTCATATCAGTTTTCAAGTAATTATGACATTGAAGTATTTGTTCAACCTTTTACATCACTCAGATTGCCATAACTAAAACAAATCAATGATGCTTCTATATTGAAGTAATCAATGTATTTCATCATTGCCTATGTCTAGAAGCAAAGTCTTGCTTGACGTTTAAGAAGTAAGATCTAAATTCCAATAAAAAGAAAATGTAATGAAGCCTGTTAAAATATTTACTACTCACTCCGTCCCAATTTTGATGTCCATCTTACTATTTTTGTTTGTCCCAAAAGATTGTCCACTTGCAAAAGATAACTACAGAAAATCATTAAACTCCCAATGTTACCCTCATTTATTATTCACAATCATTTATTTCTTACAAACTTTCATTCAAATTCAAACTTACCTTGAATATAAGGGCAAAACTGAGATTTATCCAACAAAAAAGTTTAAAGGATACTTAAAGTGGGACAGGGGGAGTACTTAAAAAGGAAATATCAGGCAATAGGGCAGATAACGAGAACTATTGTATGAATATGAACTAAGGATTTAAACAAAAGAGGGATTCTATAGTATCAGGCAATAGCAAATGCTACAAACGCGTTAACCTTGAATTCAAGCTCCTTCACCAGATTTGGTGTTGAGCATCCTCTTCGCAAACCAACCCCGTAGAGATCAAAAACCTGCACCAATAATCTTAGGATATAAAATCACAGTTTTACACAAAAACACACCACAAAATGTAATGAAATTGTTCACTTCTATTATCTTACTGGGATTGGTATCCTTCTATCATGGAAAGCAACTTCTGATGCAACATACACGTCACCAATACAAGCTCCTTTTGCCTGCAAACATCCCACAATTATTTGTTTACATTGAAACAACAATCCATATCCACACACATTGTCTTTAAATCGTAATAAATTAACATAATACACATAACATTCATACTTTAAAACCACCAGCAGTGCCAGCATTTATAATGAGGTCTGGTTGCAATGCCTGAATAGCAGCATAAGTCACAAGAGATGCAGAAACTGTGCCAACACTGTCAACCCCTGAGGAACAAATAATTCCAAATGTTCATTTATATGGAAAAATTAGTTACACGATTATCCTGGATGATACATCAGAAGTTACATAACTATGCACACTGTGTATTCAAGATTTGTCAATATACACTTTCCATGCCATATGGAAGCTTGGTTCATAACAAAAACGTACCAACGAAAGCATATTTTGATAAGACATATGTAGTACATCAACATGTTTGATACCCTAAGTTTGATGACACAAATTTTGCGTACTTACTTTACATTCAAGGCCTAATGGGAGCACAAATATTGACGATAGAGGATACCACATCCGAGAACGGTCACATGATTGTACTGTACTTAACTGTCTAAAATAACAGAAACCTAGAACTAGTTGAACAAAGTGCTTCAAAAACCGAATTATACCATGTTACATGTAATCATTAGAATAACAACTAGCTAACACTCACCTAAAACAGCATCCTTCCCTGGCCAAAGGATGTTTATATTTAGACCTTTGTAAGTACCGTGATAGCGGACCCAAGGAGTTCCTTTCGGAAATCTGCAACGATTGGATCTTCAAAGTTACATTCAAACATATAGATGGATATATAACATAAACGTAACCTTTTTTTGGTATATTAAAATAAGCTTATCCAAACACTTGATTGAACTTATTAGCATACATTTATAAGCTTAAGCTATAAGCTCCAAAAATAAGCCTAATCCATAGTAAATGCCAGATTTCATTATAATACTGCAAACGGCCATAATTAAAATCGAAAAGCTAGAACCCTAATAGTAGCATAAATGATGAAAATTATTAATAAATTATAAAGAGAGAAAGAGAACTAACAGAGGATTGACGTCTTCGGTTAGCTGAAAGGAATTAACAAGAGGTAGTGCTTCAGTCTGCATAGCTACTCGATCAAAAGAAATATCAATCAATTAGTAAAACCTACAGGTGCGAGTACGAATATATACATACGGACTAATACTTGTATAGAGAGAGCAAGCGAATAAAAAAGTACCGATGATGATAACGATGGTAGAAATGGGACGAGTTCGATCAATTGATGATGAGTCGTGTTGCTGTATGACGTCATCTTCAACTGGTGGAGGAGGAGACATCGTCGGCGGTTACCTTCGCAGTTTCTCTCTCGGAAAAAGAATAAATATTCCGGCGAGAGAGAGAAGTGTGTAGATTGAAGGAAGGAAGGAGGAGGAAAGTGGTGGTGTTTGATTGGCTTTTCTATTCATTTCATGTGGGACCTACACTAAATGGTTCAAAGCATGCCTTTCTTTGATTTTTATAAATTGATTGATGATTACCTTATATTTGTTTGATTGTTTCAAAGGTTTTGGGTAGGTCTGTAAGCGAACTGAACGTTCAGTGAATTATTTTTGTGAATCGTTCGGTGGAAAATTCGTTTATGTTCGTTCGTTTCGCTTTATGAACGAACATGAACAAATTTTTTCGTTCATTAAATTATATGAACGAACATGAACACATGAACACAGATCTTGTTCGTTCATTTACGTTCGTGAATGTTCGGTAACATGTTCGTGAACGCTCGGTTAAATGTTCGTTTATTAACTAACAGTTTAATTAAATTAATACGTATTTGTATATCTTATTTGATTTAAGCTAAATTCTAAATATAATATTAACAAATATCTGGATACCGTCATTCAATAATATTAACCAGCTATACATTTTTACCTCACATTTTCCTCTCATATTTACCTCCATTAATTTCAGATTTATTGCTCTTACCTACGACCATACCAAGAAAATGAGTTTATCTTCATATTGTGATCATTTTGTAATGTTAAATATGCATTAGAAAGTTTTAAGTTCTATAGTATACATGTGTAGATGTGTATATAGATGTTCGTTTCAAGTATTAACGAAGTAATGCGCTAAATTATGTGTTTGTTCGTGTCCGTTCGTTTGTGTTCGTGAACAAACAAATTTTCTTAATGAACGAACATGAACAACAAAATCCGTTCGCTTATCCGTTCGTGTTCGTTCGTTTGTTCGTCAAAACCTTAATGAACGAACACGAATAAACTCCGTTCGTGTTCGTTCGGTTCATTTACAGGCCTAGTTTTGGGTATGAAATGTGCATTTAATGAACCTGAAAATTATTATATGTCATAATATATAGCGTGTTACCCGTGTAATTATTATATGTCATAATATATAGCGTATTACTCATGTAATACAACGGAGTTTAGTACTTCAATGTGTTTGGATTACCCCTCATTGTGAGTTGATAATCCTAGTTTGTGCGTATGTAAAGTTTATGATTCGGAATACAATTAGTGAAATGAAAAATATGTGAAATAGATGGGGTTATATTTTAAAATGAGAATGATAATTAGATAACTAATTATAGAAATGTTGAATATAAATTTTAAGAATTTATATATATAAACTTATAAGATGCTTTATATATTAAGTATAGATACGTAGTAATTAATATATTAGTTATATCAATTTAATTGTTTACTATTGAAATGCACACAATTTTAGAAGGGAACTGATTTTGACAAGTAAGCTTTTACTTGTCACAAGAAAATAGTACAACTGTTTATGCCTATAGTACAACTGGTTAATGCACTGTTTCCTTTTGATAAGTAAAAGTTTACTTATCAAAATCAACTCCCTTTTAGAAAAGTATATTAAATACTTTGTCAATCAATTGTATTTACGGAGTCATACCTTTCCACTAAAACCTTTTATGATGGGTTGAAATCAAAAGTGGAAAGATTATCCCAAATTGAAATACCGGATAATTAATTAAAGGGTTGACAATAGTTTTATCTTCAAACTTTTAACTTTTTTCCGTTTTATTCACTTAAATTTTCTTAACGTTTTAACTTTTTCACTTTACATGAGCTTTTAAAATAACTATTACGGCATGTTATCACAAGTCAACACTTTTAAATTCAAAAGATATTTTTTTAAAACCAAAATTAAATGTAATGCTTTTGCGAACCACATTTAATATATATAATAATGTTGTCACATATTAATAGCTATTTTTACAATATTTTACATGAAATAGTAACGTATTTTCATTATAAATAGCTTTTCATATAACTAGACATTATATACATGAAAACATTATAAAAATATATCGTTGTCAAAATAAAACATTATAAAAATAATTGTGATTACATGTTGCAATTAATTTATAAGCATACCATATATACATACATATCCAATATGATATAATGTTATATATACAATGTATTATTATGGTTATAATGATTTTTTTATTATTATAATGTACAGAACTACAAATAATGTACTATTGAGTAAAAATAATACGTTTTGTTAAAAATAGTCAAAGAATTAGCATGTACATAATCAAAGGGTTTAGATTTTGGTCAATTCGTATATTAAGGTGTTAAAACATCTAGAAAAAAAGTTAGATGGTTAAAATGAAAAAAAATAAAAGTTTGAGTATCAAACCATTATATAAATGAACTAAGTTATTTTCACGTTACCTATTCAACCGGTTATCAAAAGTGCAATTTTAAACTGTCAAACAAATTAAAGGGACTAAATTTTGGTCAAACGCCAAGTTAATGTATTAAAACCTTATATAAAAAAGTTGAGTGATTAAAACGAAAAAAAGTTGAAAGTTTAAGGATTAAACCATTATTAACTTATAATTAAATTGGAATAGATGAATACATACATAAAAAAGATAAATATTAAATTGATTTAATGAATATAAAATACAATGATAGGAATTTTAACTTTAACATTTTATTGTGTATCACGGGGTATAACACATGTTAAAAAAACCTGAGTTTTAATTTATTGAAAGAATTGAGAAGATATTACCATATGAAAAGAAGGTAGCCTTTTTGTCACGTAGAATAGACGTGATCATTTTGGATTTGTGAATTTGATTTGATAGAATGAATTAACATAATGCGATGGACTTATATTACGCTATCTATAAATAAATTAGCTATAAATTATACGGAGTAATTACTAATCCATCTGTCTCATTTAAAATGTCTACATTACTAATTTGAGATGTCCCATTTTAAATGTCCACTTTGATATTTAACCAATCAAAAAAGACTTTAATGGGTGGATTTAATATTTGATTGGTGAAAATTATAGTTAGTTGAAAATTGTAAAATAAAGTCAAAGTGAACATTTTAAATAGGAAGGAGGAAGCATTACTTTGGAAACTCCATGTATACATGTCATTTGTATAAACAAATGAAATAATCATTTTTATACATGGATTTGAAATTAGACACAAGTAGCTTGACGTTTGTCTATATTCTTATATTTCCATTTTTAATTTTAATGTCTTCAACGAAAGAAACTACTTGTAAAACGTCGTAGTAACATTTTCAGTGAGTTGTTGAACGTTACACGGTATCTTTTACGCAAAAAATTGTGATAAGCCTAGTCTTTATTGAATATCGATGGTTGGATTGAACTCGAAAACAATTTACATAAGGAATTCTGGTTTAAAGAACACGAAAGCAAATTCTGCATAAGCCCAAATAAGATGTTGGTATAGATTTTGAGTTTAAAAAAGTTAAATACGTGAATAAGTAAATATTTTCATATATACAAAGCCATACTACAAACTAGCCAAGCAGCCCTTAGATGTACTCATCCTAATAAACAAAATGACCACAGATAAATTGACTGTATTAGAATCTTAGTATCTTGTAGTTAAAATATATGATTACGAGGAGGATTAGGTTACGAAAAGGTCTTCGTATAGATGTACCATTTGGAAGCATTGGGAAAGTGTCTGGAGATGGCATAACACAGTTTTCACCCGCAAAGTAAATAGTTCGTGGCAAAGCCCAACCGTTGTGTAATGTGAATGTTTTGTGGTCCTTGGCTAAAAGTATCTCTGTTGAGACTGAGCCCACTTGATCCTTGTCTGCGTTCAAAAGCTCGGTGTTGAAGTAGTCAATACCCCAAAATAGGGCTATATCATCTGCAAATCATATATTGAATTGGTGAAAAGTGAGATCCTGAAGCAGAAAGTTGAAAATGAGGCGGTAAGATGGACGGGTAATGGACCAAAACAGGGTGAACATGGTCAAGCGCTGTACAGGTTGAGCTGGGTTGGATTGACTTACACAGTTGCACACACTTATTTTTTTAAGTAAAGTTAGGGAGTAGTACAATAGTAATCATAATATCTGAATAAGAAAGATCTAGGAGGTTGAATGCATTGAAAATAGTTTTTGCGCAACTTTCAGACCTGTTTGATTCATAGTCCATTCCGCTTATATATAGCTAAAGTTTTGCTGCCATGTGATATTAATATTAATAGGAAATCTAGATGTCAGGGATAGCATTTACCTGAGATCCCGGCAGTATGGAGCAAAGTAGAGTTGAAACTATAAGTTGTCGCAGGTTGACTAAACCCAGGATGGTGAACCAAGATATTCCAATTAGTGTAATTTCTGTTGTAATTTAGATTGGTAACCGTGAGTTTCACCCTCCAATGATCCACATAGTTGGTTTTGATATGCCAGTGGACTCGAAGGGGGCACATGTGATCAGTACATCTCACTGAGTCCAAACTAGTGACGAATTCTGAACTACTTGAACCACTGTTGATCATGCACAGACATATACATACTAATATAAATTAGAAACAACTTGCTAGCTTCTAGTTTTACATACAAGAAGATAGACACTAGATTACTACTTCACCTAATGCAGGATAATGTTTTCTTGTCTGCTGGTCTGCATCCACAGCTGCATTGAGGGCATGTTGTGATTTCTGGGCTATAAAATGTTGATAGTGAAACACAACATATTGGTGTTTTGTTAGCCAAATAACTAGAGTATGTGCATGTTGATTTCCATGTTCCTGAAAAAGCAGAAACCCCTATCAGAACTAGCTTGGTTTGGTCTTAGTCCAACCTTTAGTATAGAGAAAAAAATTGGAACCATCTCATTAGGAATGAGTTGAATTGTGCTGTGTTTTATCTTATATGGGTAAGAATTTGTTATTTATCTTTTTATTTGATTAAAGGGGATGGGACAAATGGGTCCAGCTAGTCACAATGGTGAATGTCACCGAAGTATAATATTAATAAATACAAAGCCTAAATCATTACACTTAGAGATTGCTTTATAATATAATTGTTTTCAATTCATAAATAATGCATTAGTGATATAAGTGAAGACAAAAGTGTTTGCAGTTCAACCCAGACAACTCGCCCGTATTGACATGTACTATAAATTACCCATCTCAATCCAAACCCATTTTGACTTATCCAACCTGCCCAATTTGCCACAAAACAATCCGTATAATATAACATAATTGCTTCTAAACTGATCAATATGGTATTAGAATGATATCTTACTAAAAACTTCTTCTTCTCTTCGGCCCCCAACAACAAGAGAAGCTGTTGGTTGAGTGTCTTCAATAGAACTGCAAGTATACCCGGGTCCTGGTGCCAGTAATGTGAGATTTACAGGAATCTGTAAAGACAAATTTCCTTGTATGTTACCAACAACAATATCAAATGAGGAAGATGATTGTGGGGGATTAATAGCTGAAGCAGCAAGAAGACCACCACGACAGCAGTTTTCTGGCGAGTTAGCAGGCTGGGTGTCTGGCATCAGATCAACTATCTCAGGAGTTTGCATACAGCTATGTGGTATCTGATCTTTGAAGTTAGAGCAATTTCCTCTGTGCGTTGCAATAGCACCAGATATGGACCAGATGATCTCGTTGTTAGTCCAAGTGAACCCCAACTTCCAACCAGGATTGTCAACATGACGATATTGATAGTAGTTTTGGATACTCACCCTTGCCTACAAAGTTCAAGATGATAACTACTTATATAACGTATTGGGATTCTAGCCTAAAATTAAAAACTGATTGCTCGTAGGCGTATGTGGTGTTAGTCACCATGACAAATATGGAATATGCTTACACTTTACTCGGCACTGTAATAGAAAACTGTATAAAATTCCGTCTAAGCTGTTCGTACTTATAAACGTGTAAAAAAATGTATATGTTATGAGTGAAAACACATACTCAATTCTTAAGGATTCTCATGTTTATTAATTGTATTTTTGTTCTTTTGGATTTATGCACAAACAAGAGGAAACAGAGAGGGAACTGAGTGTGACACACTGATTTATACAAATTTAAGCACATAAATCGTATGATTGATTATATTGCACGTTTATAAGGCTGACCAACATGACAGAACTTACATTTCTTACTAAGCTACGTAGAAAGAGAGTGGGCAGATCGTATGTTTGTGGGAACGTAATTCAGATTCGAGTGTAACAGCACAAAATAATGAACACAAGGGTCGTAACTCGTATTGACGGAATGCACAAAGTTGTTACAAGTCGAAATTGCATCTCTAAGTAAAGAAGGATGTGTTGATAACAATACTAACCACATAGCCATCAGGTGTCCACTGAAGTATGTCGAAAGTTACTGTAACATTCCCATTTGGATCCAACGGGTCATAGCAACCTGCAGTAAAGATAACCAAAGTTGAGTGGCAAGCAAATTAGATTCACATCAATACTAATAGGAAGTAACTTTAAGATAGATGCCTGTGAAGCTGAAAATCCCCAACAGCAAAACCATTATCAATGGAAAACACCATTTGTGCTCCATTTCTTTCAGTATCAGTACTATGTTAAGATTAAAAAAAAGGTGTACCAGATTATAATGGGACAAATTAATTACAAAATTAAAGATATATAAAAATATATCTTACAATGGTATCTATGGAAAGTTATTTGTTTGTTGTACATGACAAAATTCGGCTAGAAGAAGCCAAATATCATTGAAAACTTCACCACATGATCAAAGAAAAATTCGGACGGAAGAAGCCACCGCGTACTATTTAGCCGTAAATTCTAGGTCCAATGAAAGTTAATCCGTCCTCTCCAAGTTCTTTAGCATAAAGGATACAAGGGTCACTAACTTAGCCAAATAAGCATGCAAACAATATTCACAATTATATATTGTTTTTTTTTCAGATGATAAATTGTACAGTATAATTGAAATTAGAAATTAAGCATCTTTTTTAACCCTAAGAGGCGCCTAGTGGCTAGTGTTAAAGGGCTGTGTGCCCGTGTTACATATATCATGTTAAATGAGTTTTGATCAAGTCCTCATGCATGCATATATGAATTGAACTGAAGGTTCTGAGAATTTGCGACCAGATTATCAAGCATCATTGTCAAACTAAACGTATAAGATTTTTATGAAGTTGTTAACGACTTGAATACCATGAACGATATTTTTTTCATTTTGCATCTTGTAGAGCGGAGATGAAGGTGGAAGGCCTTTTATTTGAAGAATGAATAGAAATGGTGATAGGGATCTACTTGTCGAAACCATCTTTTTTTTTAAAAAACAAAAAATCTAAAACTCTGTTGTCGACAAACCATTCACATACAATTGCTGACCCGTAAGGCGAGTTTAGACACCCAGCTACCCACTTCTTCATTTTTTTTATAAGACCCATGTTGAAACACCCCTCTTTTAGTACAATAATATTATATTATTTTACTCGGAAGCGTATGAATTTAAAACATATTTATATATTGTACATTAAAATAATGCACATACACAGTTACATATTAAAATATACCAACATAGAACTGTTTAAAAAACTTCATATGTCGGGGTATTACAGATTACAAAAACCAGGTTTATAGAAAAACCATATCAGAGTTTTAATCTATCAGACATTCCCTGCGAAAGCATCCATTCCTGACACCCACATATATATCAAAACCTGCAGGAAGTAGGATGAGGGATTAGCACGAAGCTAAGTGAATAGATTTATCACACACAATTCAACTTAGCTCAACTATGAGTTTACACCAAATAATCGTAAACACACATATTTCAATGAGGATCGGTGGCTCTTGGGATATCATAATACCCGGGGATTCCCAAAGAACACTTAACGTCAATCTGTATGGCCAATACAGAATAGACCGATAACTACTGGTTATTAAACTCATACACAGGCCTCAAACACAACAAATGAATCAAAACCTGTGTAATTCACATAATAACCAAAAGTCCAACTACTCGTTGACCTCAATAATCTGATACACATATATTCACATATCACGTAGATTCATAGTCAATAATCAAGACTAAACAGTCTAACACATATCTACGTTTACTTGTTGCAACCAAATAGTTACAACTAAATCGAATGGTGAGTTCCAAATCCACTCACCGATACCTTTGCCTTCACAAACTCAGAATCCAGGGATCACTTATCTTTTGGAGGATCTGAGAATCAACAATCAAATATAAGTTAGTAATCCACATCAACAATATTTAACTTATATCAATTTATAACATTAAGAACTTAACACAATTAATATCACAACTACAAGCTCTTACTCATGTATGAATAATCACAACATAATCATTATCATACACTAGTACTTATATATATTAATGTTATAACATGTATCAATCAATTTTACATTTAAACAAACAAGTCAAGAGGAGAGGCTGAAAGAGCCCTACAAGCCACCGGCTGGGGGTCTAGACCCGCCGGCTTCCATGCATTACCCACCGGCTTCACCCTTGAGCAGCCGGGTGAATTAGATTTTGAGCAAACAGAAACAATTCGAGTATTCAAGGCTGTAGGAGCCGCCGGCTGGCCATCATGACCCGCCGGGTTCCTTTATTTCACAAAGAATCCGCCGGCTAGGGTGTGCTACCCGCCGGGTTGTTCTTCATTTCTGCAACAGCAGCAGCAGAACACCAATTCTGCACGAACTAAACTTACAAATTTCTAACTTTCCACTACTAATTCACTCAAGCAATGTTTCTAGCATAAAAGGGGTGTCATATTACAACTACTAACTTCAACAACTTAAACCAACATCAATTAACACCAAACAATGTCAATTTCAAGGAATTCATTTGGTTCACTTACTTGAAATCAAAATCACACTTCAAGAACATATATACACTAATTCAACTTATGTAATTCAGTTCATAACATCATATAATACCAGAAATCATCATATATCATTTGGATACAAATCAATTCATCAATTTCAACAATTTTATCCTAACTAAAGCTTAAGCTCATAATTTTAAAACACTTACAATATGATGATGAAGATGATGATAGCAAGAAGAAGATGAAGATAACAAGCTTGTAAAGATTCACAATTTCAGTTTCAAAGATTCAAGCTCATCAATTTGGTATGGTTTTTATCTTTTAGGTTTTTGCTACTTTGGGAAAGTTAGAATGGAAGGAAATAACCAAATAAGGAGGTCGGCTCTCCTTATAAACCGACTCCCATTTTCGGGTATTTTATACCCGTCTTAAATCTATTGTCTGACACTTAATTATTAATTGCGAGAAACTTATTTTATTGTACCGTCAACTATAGTAAATTAAAACAACTAACAATTTACTATTCACAATAAGTCCTAAGACCTATTTATCTAAGTTTCAAAATAAACAATTAATATCAAATAATTCCTAAATTAATTAAAAAATCAATTTAAATAGATTATTACCAGACCCTACGAGAGGATGTTACACATGTGATTCATAACCGAATTAAATCCAATAATGCCCAAATCAAGGAATCAATAGTACCTACGTATTCTCAAGTCAACTTTTGAGATGAGTTTTTAAATATATTTCTTGGGCAAAAATTGGTATTGTTACTACTGAACTGAAGATCTTAAAAGATCATAAGGAAAATGCAATTAAAGGGACACACAAGTTTTGTTTTGGTACTATTTATCTAATAAGAAATACCCTCTCCGTCCCATTTGATGGGTGAAAATGCCACTTTTGAAGAATTTTAAAATTACGTGCAAAGTTAAAATGAACATTTTAAATAGGACGGGGTAGTAGTACTAAGAGCCTTCCCAATGGTGGTTAAACCACTTCCAAACCAGTTGTGCCACATCAGCGTCACATCAGCTTTCCACCAACTGATTCAAAACTGATTAATCACTACCAACAGTTTAACCATTTCCCAACCACTTTATTTTCATTTTAATTATTTAATACAAAACAAATTAAAATAAAAACACATTTCATTAAATTTAAATTAAACATTACATAATATTAAATAAAACATTATTTTTCCTAAAAAAAAATACAATAATTAAAACACACATTACTTTTCCTAATACAAAATACAATAATTAAAACACACATTACTTTTCCTAAAAATAAATAAATAATACAATAATTAAAACACATGATAAAGTACATTAATTCAAATTAAAACATGATAAAGTATATATATATATATGAAAGTGAGTTTTTTTTTGAAAAAATAGAATGGTTGAGGGGGTATTTATATATGAAAATGGTAGTGGTTGTTGGGTTAATTTTTGAAAAAGAATCTTTTTTTTTTTGTCCGTTCACTCCTTATACGCTCCTCACCAACATATATAATTAAAAAAAATCCTTTTTTTTTTTGAAAAACGCATAGAAACAAATAAAAAAAAAGAAATAAGCTCGTGGGCCCCGCAATTATTGAAGTGGTTTGAGAGTGGTTTGAATCGGATATCCGGTTACAACCGATTTTGGCTCCTAACCGGTTTGTAACCGGTTGCCGTTGGCATCCCTTCCCCTAATCACTTGGTAACCGGTTGGTGAAACCGGTTACCATTGTGACCCCTCTAAGTTACTAACACTATAATAAACATTTTAAAATGTGTATCCTATTGGGGGTGGTAGTCCGGTAGAGATGTAAATGTCGATTTTCGAAGGATATCTCATAATTGACCTTGTATTTTCAATAATATTAGGAGTAACTTAAAAAAATAACATTGTATTATCTACAACGTGATTATTATTTTTTAAAATTTTTTTTACTATTCTTGTCTGATAATCAAACATGTTGATGTTATTTTAAATGATGGGGGTGATAAAAAGAGAAGACAGTGAATTGTAATTTGTACTACTATATAGTTATATAGTGTGAGACTATATATATGCAATACAATAAGTGCATGACAAATACAGTTAGCTAGCTATCTGTATGGTTCCTCAAGGGATGGCCCTATTT
Source organism: Pseudognaphalium luteoalbum (assembly GCA_963422505.1). Classification (NCBI taxonomy): domain Eukaryota; kingdom Viridiplantae; phylum Streptophyta; class Magnoliopsida; order Asterales; family Asteraceae; genus Pseudognaphalium; species Pseudognaphalium luteoalbum. Next base: position 106,609,280 of record OY730196.1, read on the forward strand.
ATTTCAAGCTTAGATATTTCTTTACAAACAACTTAATTGGGACCAATATTTAATTATCAATTACTTTATGGCACAACCACTTAAAAGGTCGACCCTTAATTCGTTGACCTTTTAAAATAAAGGGATCGATGCTCATTTATACTCCACTACAAACTCAAACTATGATATGTATTTTTCAAAGTAATGAAATCTGAATGAGATATTATATTCACGTTACATCAATATATCTGTATTGATTTGTTTATCTGATTTTTACAAGTACTGTATATATATTAGATTGTTTATTCGCCATCGCGCTCGGTACGTACAGTTATATATGATCACACGGTATGTTTGTACCGAAACTCGATCTCCCCTCCCTATATTTACATATCTAGTATATATTCGTGCATGTGATTTTCTTAAACACATAATCAAACCTAAGGATATATATGTACGTAAGTAAGAGGATGAGGATGAGGATGCATCATGCATATAAATGCGATTTAAAGTATGCAGTTGAGAAGCATATATGCATGCATGAGGGGTTTAGGTGAAAAGGAAAAGTTTAGTATATATACGTACAAAAAGTCTATCTATATATAGATATCTATATATGTAAAACTAATTTAATGAGATGTGTTTTGGCTGCACGTATTTCTACAAATATATACGGACATTATTGCATCGCCGTCATGTTAGAGATTTCATCTAACTTCATACTATTATATACTCCATCATAGTTTTTTCTCCTTATAGAATGGCATATATATCACCTTTTTTGACAATATATATGTATACGTATAGCTAGTATCTAATTTAATTTATACGTTCTTTTTATAGTATATATATTGTATTATCAACACCGAGTACATATCGAATCAGCAAGTGTTTGAAATAATACAAATCTTAATTAGCTAATTTGCTCATTAATTAATCATATATGTCTTTGACTTGAATAGGGTCCAATCCTAGGGTACGTTAATTAAGCTCATAAGTTATGTATACAACTAAGATTATAGACAAAAGTGTTTTAGACACACATTCATGATTCACTCATTAATAATGTCTTTGAATATTGCAGATTGAGATTGAGCTTGAGATTGAGATCATCATACATAAATACACATCATATCATATCATATCATATCATTTTACTTTCTTTTCATTTGTTGATTTTTAGTTAAGTGCCTGAAAATGTATGTAACTATGCGTTGATTTTCATTATATGTACGTAATAAATTAGATCGTCATTGTATATACGAAACTATTTGTTTTTGTACATTATGTGTATTTTGGTGATTTGTCAAGTGTAAAGATGTCATATGTCACCATATATTTGATAACATGTCACCAAAATACACACAATGTACAAAAATAAATAGTTTTATACATACAATGAATGTCAATTTTCTTACACACACGCAATAAAGTTAACACATAATTATATACATTTTTAAGCACTTAACCCATTGATTTTCTATGAAAAGTTCTCTTTTCGTTAATTTTATTATTATTGTACTTGTAATTATAATATAATTATAGTTCTCCTTTGTCTTTACAGATTAATATCACATGCCAGTTGATTCGCCAGTGGCTCTAATTTTCAAAAAATGTTATCAATCATCAATATACACACTTTGAAAAATAAAGGTCAAAGTACACCTATGATCCAACGGTGGATATTAATGAGGGTTGTGTATATAAACTCCTTTAGTTTGTAACATTTTAGCAATTCAAAGCTAGCTAGTTAGTAATCCATGGCAACAAATAATGCTACTGGTGTACAGGTGGTACTTGATGAAGAAGGCTTCTCAGGTGGAAATAGGGTCCAACCCTTTTCATCCACCACCCCCAACAGGCAAGCCCCTTTTTATAATATCAACTACACTAAAAGTTAATTTCTATGTGGGTATGTTCTCAGTTCACTCCATGTTTGTTTTTGCAGGATAGAGCATTGGGAAGTTGATGATGCAAAGAAAGAAAAGTCTCTTACTTTGGGAGAGAGATTGGGTGTGGATGACCTTTATTCCTTGAATGTACGTATTAATTCATAATTCTAGTAATTACATCTTAATATGTCATACAAGCACAATACAGTACGATCACGATATGTATTTATTTTTTTGGTTAAAAACATTAGGTATGGCGGGCATCCGTGGGAGAGTTACTTGGGACAGCAGTTCTAGTGTTCATGATAGATACTATAGTCATTTCATCAATTGATTCACAAATCAAAGCTCCCAACCTTTTACTATCGATCCTTATCGCCATCACAATCACCATCCTTCTCATAGCGGTGTTCCCAATTTCAGGGGGTCATATGAACCCGGTCATATCATTCTCAGCCGCTCTTGTTGGACTCATTTCGCTTTCTCGGGCCTTCATCTACATATTTGCACAATGTGTTGGTGGTTTACTTGGTGCACTAGCACTACAAGCCGTTGTGAGCAAAGATATATCACAAGCTTTTTCGCTAGGAGGGTGCACCCTCACGGTTATTGCACCAGGCCCAAACGGGCCTGTTGTTAGTGGGATCGAAACAAGCCAAGCTTTTTGGCTAGAGATAATATGTACATTCATTTTTCTTTTTGCTTCTATTTGGTTAGCCTACGACCATAGGCAAGCAAAGGCTTTAGGCCATATTGTTGTGCTTTCGATTGTTGGAACCATTTTGGGGCTTCTTGTGTTTGTTTCGACTAGTTTGACCGGAAAGAAAGGTTATGCTGGTGCAGGAATGAACCCAGCAAGATGTTTGGGACCAGCTATGATTAGAGGAGGTCATTTATGGAATGGACATTGGGTGTTTTGGGTGGGGCCTACTATCGCTTGCATGGCTTTTTACGTTTACACAAAGATCGTTCCAAGTAATCACTTTCATGCTAATGGTTTCAGACATGATTTCTTCGGTGTTTTGAGAGCCATGGTTTGACTCATTATGCTTGAAAATAAATAAATTCTAGTTATAAGGTATCACGAAGTCCCAAGGATTTCATAGTATTATGTATGTACGTATATTAGTAGTGATCAAACTTCAAAGTTTTTTTTCCCTCCTGTTGTGTCGTAGTTAATGTTCGATAAGTTATTATGTAATAAGATTATGAGACCTAATTTGTAAATTTCATGCTAATGCAAACTTAATTACTCATTCACAGTAAAACTATATATATATAGAATGTAGGGGACGTTAAACAGTTTTTACACATGCTTGAAAGAAGTTGTAAAAATTTTTATGACTAATTTGCACTATTGAAAAGGTGCTTAATGTAACCAGTAGTTGTTGGTTTGGCGATGCTGATAAATGTAGGTTGTTTGGTCTTCTACTTTGGGTTCTTTTTTAAGGGTGCATTATATGTGATCATTTTCAGTATTTTGTTGGTCCTAATTTGAGCCATAAAAACTGGTCTAGTGGCCTTCCATTATTGAACATGTCACCGTGTCAAATATCAATTTACAGCAATAAAGACACAATGAACCTTCGATTTAATATTACATGCTACATATGGAGATACAGATGCAACAAATACAACTGAATGCGGAAAAACATGAAGATACGTACGTCATGGAAAGCAGAATTCAAAACCCCTGACATTCTGCAACTTTGGAAACCAACATATATATAACCAATTTAGGTCAGAAATTCAGGATATAATTAACAAACAACACGTACTAAACTGCTATAGCCAAAACCAAACAGAAAATATTCACATTCAGAACACATAAAAATATACAGGGTATAGAATTGACTTTTTTTTCTTTTTATTCTGATTTTTTTAAGTGGTGGGATTTTGAGGATGAAATAAGAGCATGTACAATTACCGTTCATGCATACGTATGTTTGGAGCATACATTAGCCAAACTCATATGTAGAAAATATAAAGTTAATGTGATAGGGAGATGAAATATAGACAGTTTTACCTATCATCTCACATCCTCCATACACCGTGGAAGACTATATAGAGTAATGTTAAAAAAATTTTAAAAGTAAATGTGATGATCTTAACTCATATTAAGTTATGTAAATATAATTGGTTTTGCTAAACGATATTAAAACAAATTAAGATTCAAAGATAATATTAAAAGTGGGTTCGGATAATCGGATAGGAGTTGTCAATAAATGAACCATTGATTGACCGTTTACCAAATAAATATCCAAACCAAATTACTTAATTTCAAAGGACGTGACAATAATGTGGGGTGTTCCTCTTAATGGATTGAATCAAATTCGATTCATTTGGATTTTGGTTTTCAAATGTGAATCCGATAATTCTAAACAAATATCGAATCCAAACATAACTAAACCAAAACAAATTCTTGTTTGGATGAATCGATTTTAACTATTTGATTTTTTTTGAACTTCATGAGAATATTATTTTGAGTTGTGAAATGGTAAGGTCATTAGTAATATTAATATTTATGTATTGTCATGTTGTGTTGAGTGTTTATACAAATCCGGAGTTAGTGTTTTATATTAAAACGGAAGAGTTTAAGTTATATACAAGAGTTATAATAGACAAATATGTTACTTTATTTTGCGAAAATATTTAAGTGAGTTACTCAGCTATTAATTTGTTAAATTGAATTATTGAATTTATAAATCACAATAAATAGGTTAATTAATATATACATAGTGACACCCGTATCATTTTATTTAACTTAAGAATTTAATTGAGTTACTAAACTTATAAATATACAACCAAAAAAAGTTTAATTTAGATATGAAAATAATTCAGTAATTCAATTGATCGAACTAATAGCCTAGTAACTTACATGAACTTTTTCGCAAGAGTAACATATTTGTTTATTAACCCTATATATAATGATATAACAATACCTATAATAAAGTTTTATATATAAATGATAACTAAATAAATATTTAACATATATTTTAAACAAGAGTATTACATATAGTACTATTACTATTCAGTTTATTTGGACAATCCGATTCTAATAATAGTAACCATAACCTGAAATAATAATTTGGTTTTTTATTCGATCCAATCTGAAAAAATCAAATAATTCAATTTTAACGGTTCAATCCGAATATACCAATTGAATAATCCAATTATATGTGAACACCTCTAAGTTCATTTAAATATTTTTTATTTATTTGTGTGGTAGTTACAACAAAACATAACAGTGGTCTTAGTACAACATATTGAGCTTAGAGTTTTATAATGGATATTCAATTATATATCATTTTGTATTTATTCAACTTTAACAATTACTATTAGTTTTTAAACACTCTTTTGTATCAATTGACTTTACTATTGTATGAGAAGACCTACAATAAACGATCCTAAAACTTAAATACATATAATAGATAATTTTGAAATTAGATAAATGCGTAGATTTCAATATATTAACAAACTGTAAATTATGGGTGTTCACCGGTTCGGATTTCGATTTTCTCGTTTGATTCGATTTGGGTTGTTCGATCTTCAAATTTTTTGAGAAAATCAGAAACCGAACCGAAAATCGAATACTCATTTGAAACCGAACCGAAAACCGAATTCGAATTCGGTTCGGTTAAAACCGAAAAGTTCAATTTTTTTTTAAAGTTAATCTGTTTCGACTTGTAAGTTTTTGTGTGTTAGGGTTTAACTGGAGTTGAAAGTGAAAGACCTGAAATTAATTTAAGGTTTAAATGTAAATATACTCGTTTAGAAAATTTAAATATTACACATATACTATCTATATTAAATATTAATAATTTAATATAATATTCGATTATTGGTTTAACCGAATTCAAAACCGAACCAAAAAATCGAATTAAAAAAAATTGAACTGAAAACCGAATTTAAATTCTATTCAATTTTAATTCGGTTTGATTTTCGGCTTAAATTTCAAACCAAATATATTTAACATCCCTACTATAAATTCTGGTGTTTGGGAGCTTATTTGTTGAACTTATTGCTTATAAGCAAATAATCTAAAATTTTCAAACTTATTTTGGAGCCTCACACAAATAAGCAAATAAAAAAATAACCAACATGGGCTTATCCTAACACTAGTAAGGAAACTTATTAAGGAAATATGCAAATATATAATATAATACAAATAAGCCTCCAAACACCCACTATCTTACACCTTTATAAAGGGTTTACTCACTTTCTTCATTAACTTAGATGTTTAAAGAATGCAAATGACACAAATACCCTGACTTTAACAAAATAGACCAAATTACCCTAACTAACTTTGAAAACAACCTACAATATTTAAGATATTTAGTCCATAAATAAATAAATGTCTATTTAAAATATTAAGTAAAATGCATTTTAGTTTATAAATAAACAACTATATATTTGGAAATAACCCCATCTCATAATCGTATATAAAAAATAAATTGGAATGTGATTAAGGTGAATGAAACATGATTCATTAAAATATCAAATTAAAAAATTTATAACAACATATAGATAAGATTTAAATAATGTATTTACTTACATAACGAGACTAAACAAAATACATATAACGCTGGTTTGCGGGGGTGTGTTATCTATAATTAACTTCTATATGAGTGGAATGATGGGAAGTAAATCTGTAAACGTGATATATGAGTTTTTACATAAGGAATGTGAGGAGTGAAGGTGGGGCATTGGAGATAACAACTGATTGATCGCGCGGTTATCAACCACCAATCATTGACACGTCAGCACACACTAACGGATTAACCAACGTCGATATTCATATCCCCCCTTCACTCACTCTCTTCTATCCAAAAACCAAAAAAAGAAGCAACAACACTTTCATCGTCATATCCATATCCATCTCGAATGGATGTGAACACCGGTTTCATACTAAAACCTAATCAACATCCGTTATCATCGCCGTCCTTCTCTTCTTGCATTTCTCCGATCATCTCCTTACGCCCGCAGTTTCTAGGCTCTGAATTCCGTCATCCTTCCCGCCGGAGAAAATGCTGCTGGTTAGGCTTAGGGTTAGGTTTTGGAGTTCAATTCTACAGTCAGTCGGTTACAACTAGGAGGAGGTTTGTTTCTAGAACATCTGCGGCTTTGGGACCGCAAGCGATTGTTGTTGTGGTGTCATTTGTTGCTGTTTCAGCTCTTACTGTCTTTTACTTCAATTACTCCAACAAAAAGCGTGATGATGAATCCAAAAAGGTAATTGAGCTGAATTAGCTACTACTGATCACAGACAAAAGAATTTATTTATTGATTGATCATAGTAGGCTTACTGTCAACATTATAATTCAAATTGGATATTTATTAGTCTTGTGTAGAATTTGATGATTTGTAGTGGGAATCAGTTTGAAATTAGAAACTTAAGATTGGCATTCTTATTTGGGAACAGAGGGTATTGCATGTGTCATAACAATTTTATCGTCTTTCTCTATCGATTTATGCTGCATTATATATGATTAATGTCCCTCTATATTAAAATTCCATTCGTAGTTGTTCTTTGTGCCAGTTTACAGAAATGAGAACTCTACTGAGGGAAGGAAAAGGAATATAAAGTATATGTATATTGCAAGGATCTCAATTAGCATTCGAACATAATGTTGTTTTTTAATTCGCGTTGCTTCTTCTAATTAACTTAAACAGCAGGAAGTGTTATATCTTAAAATAAAATCTGTTTACTGCTGCCAGTCACCGATAGTTATCTCGTTTATGCAGATACACAAGCCACTTGATCATACAGATTCCCATCAAGGGTCCAGTATACTAAGTCATACGGCCAATGGTCAACACTCATCAAATGGTAGTCTCCTAAGTGAGAAATCTGATCTGGGTAGCAAAGATATACCGGGGGAAGTTAAAGACATCAGCCATGATGAACCAGCAGATTTGCATCACCATCAAACAGTCTTGTTGGATGAAGAACCTATACCAGCAGGCACATCAGCCTCTTCTGGTTCTGGTACCATTGCTTCTAGCATTACAGAATCTCCAAAATTATACGAGGTTCAATCCTCTTTTAAGAGACATCCTGGAGTACTAGAATCATCTCAAGAGACACTTAGCGTGCTTATCGAATCAGGCGATGTATTGTGTATTCCTCCCACAGAAAGAAGTGTTGTTTCATTCGATGAAAAACATAAAACAGAGCTTAACTCTCAGATTCCTAAGCTAAAGGTGGAACCTGAGTTGGTTACTGCTTCTGTTACTGCAAAAAGTAAGGTGGTAGGAGTTGATTTAATCGAAGAGAAAAACGGCGTGCTCACTAAAGAGCTTGATCTTGGTCGGTATAGTTTTACACCTAAGAAGTACACCCACAATGGGTTACATTCGTTCTACGAGGCAAATCAATATGCAATGAGCTCCATGGAAAGTCTTAGTAGCACGAAAGCGATGCCTGAGATTTCCTCTTTCGGGAGTAATGGCTTTTCTTCGTCTGCAGGTGGTTCCATATTTCAAAGCGAAAGATTTTCTGCAAAGGATTTTCTTCATGCTGCAGGTTATGTTTAGCAATTATGTTTGTTTGCTCTCTCTCTCTCTCTATATATATATATATTAAGGGCCTCAAATATGCCCCTTTTGCTCACTGTACTCAGTTGCTGCAATTGACATGAGCATGAAATATATTTCCAGAAAAGTTTGAGCCTAAATTACCCAATGGAAAATCAGAAAGTGGTCCCTTTCATGGAAGGAGAGACTTTTGGAAGAAAGAAGTGTCTTGCAATGACAAAGAGAAGTCTATGCTGACTAAGGATGACTTAAAAATTTTGTTCCCAGTATCACAAGTCAAGAAACAAGGTAGCACTGAAGATTATGCTTCACAGCAGTTACGTTCTTACCATCGTTTTCTCAAAGAGGGCAGGTAACACCCATGTTCTCATCTATTAAGTAGTACTTTTGATGTTTCAAACATTTCATTAATTAATTATCAGATAAGCTAATATATAGTCGTGGATTTGAGATTCATGCATAGTTCAATTTTCTGTTATAGGTTAACTGACAGCTTAGAAAAGCTTGAATATCTGGAGAGAAAAGGTTTGTTAGACATGAATAATGTAAGCCTGCTTCTTTTTAAAAATTAGTTGAATGATCATCATTTTGGTTTCAGTTTTAGCCTTTCGTTATTGTCTTTATTCATTAATGCCACAACACATCATGTTTTTAGGTTTATCATATGGGATTTCTTAGCGTGTGTAGAAGTCGGAAAGCTGTGAAGGAAGCGTTTCGTTTTGTCGATCTCATACCAAATCCAACCTTGAGCACATTTAATATGCTTATGTCTGTTTGTGCATGCTCTTCTGATCTAGATGGTAATTTTTATTAAATAATTTTCCTGGCAGTTAAATTTAACATTGATAAATTAGGATATACATCCAGCACACCTAGTTCTTGTGTTACTATTCTCCAATTATCATAATATTCTGTATTTTAGGAGCATATGAAGTTGTGCAACGCGTCCGAAAAGCTGGATTAAGAGCTGATTGTAAACTATACACTACTCTAATATCAACTTGTGCTAGGAGTAAAAAGGTTGATGCAATGTTTAAGGTATGTTCTCTTTTCTTTGCAGTTCCAGTTTTCAGCTATTTCATCTAACATTTTGTTGGTCTCGAGAAAGTAAATAATATTAGACTTTAGCTCATACTGTGATCACATATAAATATTTACTTTTATGATTGTCACATACTAGTTTCGATTACATTATTTGTTATACTATTATAGGTTTTCCATGAGATGGTCAATGTTGGAGTGGAACCAAATGTTCATACATATGGTGCACTTATTGATGGTTGTGCTAAAGCTGGACAAGTTGCCAAAGCATTTGGTGCCTATGGTATTATGAGGTCAAAGGTATGTAAAAAACATTTCCCTTCTTAACCAAAGTATTTCCTATTGTATATGATCTTGTAACTTTCAATTGTCTGCTTGAGTTTCCTGTTTTTATCGTACTTATAGAGTTGGTTCATACATGCATGCAGTAGAATGTGAAGCCAGACCGAATTGTATTCAATGCGCTTATCAGTGCATGTGGCGAATCTGGAGCTGTAGATCGAGCATTTGATGTATTATCAGAAATGAGGTCTGAGACGCATCCTGTAGACCCTGATCATGTAACAGTTGGAGCCTTGATGAAAGCATGTGTGAATGCTGGTCAGGTTAGACAATTCAGTTTCTTATTTTTTGGGATAATGGTATCAGAATGTATTAAAGTCTACACGTTTTGCTATTGTACTTATCCATGTTTTTTTGAAGTTCTGTTGTATGTATGTAACTTTCTAAAATGTCCAGTGTATGTATTTAAGTCGGTTGCCGAATGGGAAGTTTTGTACGTACATTGTAAACTATAAACACATACATTAGACATTTTAGAAAGTTTAATACACACAATAGAACTTCTAAAATATAAATACATACAATAGTAAACAGTGTAAACTTTAATACATTCCAATACTATTAACCCGATTTTTTAAAATATATTTTCAGCTACCTTTTGTTACTGATTTTTTTTCCCAATTAGATTGAAAGGGCGAGAGAGATATATGGTATGATTCAAGAATTCAAAATCAAGGGCACTCCTGAAGTTTACACCATTGCTGTTAACAGTTGCAGCGGAAATGGTGATTGGGAGTTTGCGTGCAGTGTCTATAATGATATGACCAAAAAAGGGATCGTCCCTGATGAGGTAATGCGTGCGTTCATTTTTAATAGTATTCGGAGGTCTAGTACTTTAAGAAATTGTATAAGTAAAAGCATAGTATGCCTTTGATGTTCTCAATATCATCATTTTGTTTAACATTGTCAGCCTGATGTGCAACTTCTGCTATCGTCATGATTATCTTCAAGCAATGAATACTAAAAAAATAAACTTTTTGTTGCAGATATTTTTCAGTGCATTGATAGATGTGGCAGGCCATGCCGGCAAGCTGGATGCATCATTTGAAATTCTACAAGAAGCCAGGAAGAACGGAATAGATGTGGGAATCATATCATATAGCTCATTGATGGGAGCATGTAGCAACGTATGTTTGAATCATATCAAGCCTATATTCATTTCTCCCTTATGTTATCAGAATTCAAACTAAATAATCTTGCTTATGCACTGTTGTTTTGATCTGCTAATTTTTTCAGAAATTATAACTTTCTAACAGGGTAATATAATTGCCAATTCACTTGCCCAGGCAAAAAACTGGAAGAAGGCACTGGAATTATACGAATATGTCATAAAGATGAGGATGAAACCTGCAGTGTCGATGATGAATGCGTTAATTACTGCCTTGTGTAAGTGTACTTTGCTTCGCAGTTATCAAATGTATCTGTTGTATGGAAGTGAATAAAGTTGCAGTTAGGCCCGGTCAATATATCAGAGTTTGTTTCAATATCTGATCTAATTTGATCCATCTATGTGATTATTTAGACCAAAACTTGATTGGGTGATCCAAAACGACAAAATGTGACATATTCTGATAATAAAAATTAAAATATGACATCTTTTTGTAATGTTTAACTTCGTAAAGTATGATATACCTTAAGTATAAAATTTTGTAAGATGTGATGACAAAATATATCCACATATAACATATTGATTTCATTATATTTTTCTATTGTGATTACATTTTAGACTTCCTTGTTTAAGACTTTAGTAGCTTCATTGCGAATTTTTATGACAAGTTATGTTATGTGATTTCCAATAACAACAAACTTTCATAATATGCACTGTTTCATGATAATAAATTGTGATAGTCTGCTTGCAATTCTGTGTAGATAAATTATCTTTTCCGGCAAAGATCCTTGTATTTTGTTTCTGTCAGTTTATAAGGATTGGATAAACACGTTCATAATGCTATCTATGCTTGCAAGCTTCTATGTTCTATACATATAATAACCTTGATAGAAAAGTTCGTATAATATTAGATATGCAATTGTATTTATTTTAACTTCTCATCTAATCCTGTTATAATTTATGCTCTGTTACTGTAGGATCATATCATTTTCCTAAAATGAATTATACAAGAGGAGTGTGTAATTTTTTATAATAACATAATGCAGAATGTTAAATTTGTTATATTTTATGCTGCAGGTGATGGAGATGAACTGTCTAAGGCCGTTGAAATTCTGTCAGAAATGAAAAAGTTAGGCTTGCGCCCAAACTCTATCACATACTCCATTTTACTGGTGGCAAGTGAAAAGTAATTGCTAAAAACTTCAAAACAACTATTTTGTCTTCATTACATTCTAATGAATCTGTTTATCTAAATTTTGTAATTTTGCGAATATAATATAGAAAGGATGATCTAGAAGTTGGTCTTATGCTCCTCACACAATCTAAAAAAGATGGAATTCCCCCAAATCTTGTAATGTGCAGGTGTTTAATTGGTAAGCCAATTTGTTCATCATTAAGTTTTCATATGTTGCTCATAGATTATTATGTCACCTTACAATTTGATTGGTAATCAATATATGATCTTATTCTGTCATCCAGATAAATCAGTTTTTAGCTTTTCAATTAATTCTCCCTAATGTCTTATCTTGAAGCTTTGTGTTACCGGAGATTTGAGAAAGCTTGTATGGCTGGTGAGCCCATTTCGTCTTTTGACTCAGGACGTTTACTAATAGACAGTGAATGGTAAACCCTTCGTTTACAATACTACTGTATTTCTTTAGATTCTGTTATGTGTATCATGATAGAAAATACTATGAAGTAGTTACAGGGAGCATAATCAATAAAACCATAGGTCATGATTTCATGGTGGTATTCATTGCTAATTTTTATTTTTGATTTTTTGAAGGACGTCATTAATATTGAGGGTATATAGAGAAACAGTAAATGCTGGTGTTGTTCCATCAATAGAAGAGCTTTCACAAGTCCTGGGATGTCTACGGCTCCCTCAGGATTCATCATTAAAAAAGAGACTGATTGAGAATCTGGGAGTAATATCAGAAACATCAAAAGGATCAAATCTTTTGTCTTTGATTGATGGCTTTGGGGAATATGACTCTCGTGCCTTTTCTCTGCTTGAGGTTTGAATTCATTTAGCTCTTCATTGTCTTTTTGTTTTTTCCTCCTTTTATATTTTTATTTTTTATCTTTATCTTTATTTTAACTCTTGAATCTCCATTATCACTCAGGAAGCTGCTTCACTTGGGATTGTTCCTGGTGTTTCTTTAAAAGAAAGTCCTATAGTCGTGGATGTCACAAAATTACCAATGTATACAGCTGAGGTAAGCGTATCTTTTGCTAACTATTGGTAGTGCAATTTGGCTGCTTTTCAAGAACTTTTAATCGGTTATAAATGTATATACATGTGTGTATATATTTTTCTTTAGTTTCTGTTCATCAGGTCATCCTCGTTTGACTTTTGGTTGTATGAAAACTCTTCAGGTTTACTTCTTGACAGTCTTGAAGGGTCTTAGGCATAGGCTAGCTGCTGGTACTTATTACTTGATGCTTTTATTTCATATTTTTATAGTTTCTGAAGACTAACTATAAACTTCAAAAACTAACTATATTAAAACAACAATCTCTGAATACTTTATGTATGAAAAAATGAAATACAGGTGTGAAACTGCCCAACATAAGCATTTTATTGCCTGTAGTAAAAACACAAATCAAGGCTCCCATTGGTGATAAAACACTAAACGTTTCAGGAAGGTGAGTTACGCCCTTGTTTTAAAAAATATCTCATGTTTTCATTATTGGACCAAACTATTAGCAGTATGACATTTAATTCTTTATGTCGGTTTCGATATACAGAGTTACCCAGGGTATATCAGCATTATTAAGAAGGCTAAGGATTTCGTACATAGGAAACGAGTCATTTGGAAAAATCAGAATTAATGGGGTTGTTGTCAAGAAGTGGCTATCGCCCAAACTTTCATCTCCTTATGGTGGAATACCAACAGATTTTGGTTCATCCAACTCACGTTTGGGTAAAGGAATCAACAGTCAGCAGCGTGACATTCGAAGTAGCAATCTTTTGGGTAAAGGAATCAGCAATCAGCAGCGTGACATCCGAAGTGGCAACTTGTCTTATGAATAATTTTGTAAGTTGAATATTTTCACTCACGAGTTCCTTATATGTACGCGTCACTCATAGGTTAGAAACCCAACGCTGAAGTAGGTTGTAATTTGGCATCCGGTTATGTTAGGTTGGCATAAAACATGAGGAAAATATAATCATGTGAATGCAACCCTTAACATCATAATCATGGTTTTATCCCATAGGTACAGTTTTGGTACTTAGGTTTTATATACAATTTACGTATGGGACCTTAGTCAGATGCCACTGAATATAATATCATAAGGTGATTTTGAAATGTTTGGGCTGAATTTGAAAGATTATTGTACAAGAATTACAATACAACGCTTCTATGTTATTTGTGTGTATATATATATCTATTTATTATATATGGTCTTCTCATTTATATACTGACTTTATTAATACATCTCCATGAACGCTCAGTTTGGATTATATCATCTTCTTACTCAAGTATTGTTGCTTGTTATTAGAAAGGAATGATTTTCTGACCTATTTTTTTTCTATCTTTGGTTAAAATTATTTAATGATTTTCATATATGGTCTTGTTTGACACTTACAATGGAGTAATAACAAGTAGTTACAAAGTCAAGGATCATGGTTTTAGACGAAAATTCTTGTTTATACATCGAGTCAAGTTACTACGAAACCAACAACACTAAATTGGTACGTCAAACTACGCATTGGTTGGCAAGTGGCAACAGGAACTTACATTCTTGGCATGTTGGTCATATAAAACGAGATTTCAAATTCAGATTTTATGATTAAGAAATGAATTTGAAGCTTCCTCCAAATCAAGCAACGCAACTAAAATTATTTCCAAGCCTCGTTGGAAAAGAAAAGGTGAATTATTTTTTAAATCTGATTAAAGGGCCAATGAGAACAAATATTAGTGAGATTGGGACATTGTAATAAGATCTTTTGATCCAGATCCGTTTTTGCAATCCTAATATCGCGGGAAACGGAAAGCATCACAATCTTCTTAACAGTATATGAATCTTGAGACCACCTTGAGTCTACTACTATACTCTCATAAGAAGATATTTCAGAAAGATACAGTTTAACATTAACTTGCTTAAATTTTTGAGTTAATAATGGTTAAATACTTAAACTTTTAACTTTTTTTTCGTTTTAACACTTCAACTTTTTTTTTAACGTTTTAACACTCCAACTATATATAACCTGTGAAAAAAACCACTACGACCTGTTATTACAGGTTAAAACTTTTAAAATTTTAAAAATTAATTTTTTAAACCAAAAATCTTTTTAATATCTTTGCAAATCACATTGGATATATATATATATATATATATATATATATATATATATATATATTTATATATAATAATAATAATAATGATAATAATGTTTTAACATATTAATAAATATTGTTTAGACATTTAATATAAAATAGCAACATACATTCATTATAAAGAGTTTTTCAGATAACTAAAAATATTATACAAGAAAACATTATAAAAATATATCGTTAAAACATTATAAAATTAGTTGTGATTACACATTGCAATTAATTTATAACGTATTATGCTTATAATGAAATTTACACTTATCGTGTTGATTAAAATGTGCATACAATTCAAATTTTGTGTAAAGAGTAAACAAAAAAAATCTAGGAACAATATAATTTTTCAATTTAGGAACAATATAATTTAAAAAAAAAAATAAACAAATATTTTTTAAAAGTTGGAGTGTTAAAACGTTGGAAAAAAAAGTTGAAGTGTTAAAACGAAAAAAAGTTGAAAGTTTGAGTATTGAACCATTAGTTAAATGAAGTCAATTATTTCCACATTACCTATTCAGCAGGTTACCGGTTATCAAAAGTGTAATTTTAAACGGTCAAACAAACTAAAGGGATTAAATTGTGGTCAAACTATAAGTTGGAGTGTTAAAACGTTAAAAAAAAAAAAGTTGAAGTGTTAAAACGAAAAAAGGTGAAATTTTGAGGATTAAACCATTATTAACCCTAAATTTTTTGTGTCGATTTTTATAAAGAGTTCTTTCACGACATATACAAGTCCAAATAATTGTGTATAAATCAATAAAAGTCATCTATTTGTCATCTTGGATGACCTTTTGCTTGCAAACGGAAATATTAACTAATCATCTATATAGAAATCTTTATACAAACACATTTGAGCTTCGCATCAGGTTAAGTTGCAACTTTTGTGCTTTAGAAAATATTATATTTAATTTGTGGGTATGACTGAGGCCTACAACCCGTAGTGAATATAAAAAGGATATGATGATGATTTTGGATCATCTTTAAATCTTGTAAGAAACGTAATCTATGTATTTTGATCCTTACAATTTGAGCTCACGAAATCTATAATAGGATAAGACAACGACGAAATCACTAAACAAAACTAGAAAAGATTTATTATCTTTTTTGTGTGTGACAACTATATGATTATGTTATACCTAACCAGAGACTTGGCCAGAAATATTTTATAATCATATAGTTGTCATACAAAGTACAAACAATATATATATGCACAATGTACAACTCATATAATTTTATACTAAACACAAATCAAATACTTAAAGAAACATAATATATATATCATATAAAAACAAAATGTGTACTGTTGTATATTTGATTTAACACGTATCATTCGAATCAATATCTCAACATTTAATAACTTTTGTATCGATTTCAAATTTATCTAAATTGCATCGCGCGGATTAACAGCTAGTATACATATATAACCACAATTCACAAACAACTCATCAAAACTTTTACAAGTATATAGATAAATAAATGTATTAATGGTGACAAAATTTAAAGTTGTTGCAAACAAGGCTGATATAACAAATACCAGGTAATCATTACGAAATCCTTAATTAGATTAAAACCTATCAAAAAGAATGACAACACAGTTGTTGTGCGAGTCATAACTGCTACATATATTTTATAACAGACTAGCTGGTAATGGAGTACTAAATATATGCATATTGGACATACATATAAAAATAGATGAATTACACCACACACACACATATATATATATATGAAAACTCAAGTGTGATCTATTGAAAATATAAGATCACACATGTTTACAAGAATTTCCAAATTAATGGCAATGCCCTTTGCAACAATTGGGGTACTCTCGTATGGTGTGGATTACCTATTACCACATATATGAATCCATTAATTGTTATATATACGTACTGTCATGAAATTAACAATCTCGAGATAATGTCGATGAATACATCTTCAGGACAAGTAATGGTGACACCTCCCATCGAATGTTTAAACCCAAACTCTTCTTCTGACTGGCGTAACAAGCTTTGAAACAAAGGCTGCTGCAAGAACGATATTGGGACGACAAATCGAGTCTTATGAATCTCACCAACATAGACCGCAAAATATCCTTTTGGTACTTGGGATAATTGGTTTCCATTGCAAGGTGAATGCAGTTTGCTAAATTTTTTGGCATGGCCACTTAAACAAGGCAAACTGATGATGCCCATTTTCGAAATTCGTTTGTATGAGAGTTGTAATGTGTATAAAAGTTGGATGCTTGTATTTATAGTATGGACACACCTAATTTAATGGGAATGATTAGCAAGCTGTATTGGTTAAGTTGTGGAAGTACCTCATCATGTGAAGCCTAACATGGTTTGGCTTATTGATTAATCCCCAAATCTTCACTTGCTGATCACGCCTGGACTTTTTGAGTTTTTTATATTATTTTAATGCGTTGAATCCAATTTTTATATTACATTATTAGCAACAGATACTTTATATTATATGGTTTCATTATGATTATTGTTTACGCGCGTTACAAAATGTTGTCTTTACATCATGCTCTCGAAGATCTCTATTATTGTTGTTGTTATGTTATATATAATAAAACCATTTTATATCAAATATACTAAATGTTGCCAATTTTGTGATACTTACAAATTCAATCTTTTAGCTCTAAATTAATCTAAAAGTTATTTTTCTTAGATATGAAGGTTATAATGATTATTTCAGCTATCTTGATTTCGAAACGTAACCGTTCAAGATTTACTTCTAAGCTATTTCAATGTGTTTGTGTGTTAACGTACAATGGAAGTTCAAATGATATGACTTGTAGAACAACATTTAGAAGTTTGGGTCAAATCCCATATAATTGGATCTCCTAATAATTTAAATTGCGTGCTTAACAACCAATGTCAATAAAGAAGGTTTACCAATTGTAGATTTCTTAATTTCAACAATCAACATGCCACACTCCATTTCCTTTGCCGTGTAATTTGTTGCTTGAAGAATAAATATCATGAAGATCATATCAAAGTTGTTGTTAATTACAGTAATATTCTAGATGAATACTAATTGAGAACTTTACATGGATTAATTAGTTTAAAATTTAAGGCAATACCAAATTTAGTCGGCTGTTGTATTAACTTTTGAATGTAGGGGTAGCTAGCTCTAGCTACGGATCCATTCGCTATACGAAATGTAAATTTATTATAAAATATTTCATTTTTCATTTGTGCTATGGGTTTACAAAAATTGAGATATCAGCATTATGGGTCACCCAAATACCGAATCCGCCACCACTAAGGACTATTCAATAACTATATGTATTTTTCTTCCATATAAAATGATAATAAAATTTGAGTTATTCATGTCTTGATTACAAAATCCTCAAGTCAAATATATTGCATGTGATATGCATCTTAATTCAATATTGATTGGTCTTTGATGGATGGAAGCAAAGTTTGTTTTTAAATCCATGTGAGGAGATCATGCAATGCAACGGTTAGCCCAACTTGTGTGAGAAGTTGTTAATGGTTCAGATATATTCTTATTTTTTATTTACTAATTATAATGATCTCCAACTATAATGAGGCTATTATTGGCTTAATTATATTGTATATGCATGATGAATTCCAGTTTGAAATCAGATAACAGCCAATAAAGGTTTTTACTTGAAAATGCATATATATATATAAATGATAAATAAAACATACACCAATATATACAGATTAAGGATTTTGGATCAGGCCGTTATTATCGAGCTGTGTATATATGTATGATTGACAAATTGTCAAATTGGCCATGTGCACAGATAACAGGAGACGATTTTGATGGAAGTAGATTATGATGCAATTGATCGTCATCTGTGAGCACACTTGTTTTTTAGGGTAACTTACATTTTTCATCCTTGTGAATTTTCATTTTCACACTCTCAATCCTTTTACTTTTCTAATTATAATTGTCATCCTTATGTTTTGTGTTCTTTCTCAAGTTAACCCTTTTACTTTTTTAATTACAATGATCATTATTATGTTTTGTACTTTTTCCCAAGTTAGTCCTTTTAGTGTATAAATGACTAAACTAGCCTTTTAAATTTTTTTTTGATTTCGATATCTTTTCCTATGATTTTTTTACTTAATAATACCCCTTATAATGCATTTCCACTGATTCCATAAAAATTTATCAAAAAAAATATCGGAAAACCCCATAATATTAAATCTACTTATTATCCACTAACTACACTTTTCACTAATCAAATATTAAATCTACCAACTAATTTTTTTTAATTGGTTAAACATACACGTATAATGGGGACAACCCAAAATAGTAATGTGGGACACACATAATACAATATATTTTTATTTAAAATGTTCAACATTACTATTTTAGATTGTCCCTTATAAGTGTATGTTTAACCAATAAAAAAAAATTTAGTCGATAGATTTAATATTTGATTAGTGAAAAGTGTGGTTAGTGGATAATAAGTAGATTTAATATTTTGGGATTTTCTGATATTTTTTTTGATAAGTTTTTATGGAAGAAGTGGAAATAAATTATAAGAGGTATTATTAAGTAAAAAAATCATAGGAAATGATATCGAAATCAAAAAAATAAATTTAAAAGGCTAGTTTAGTCATATATACACTAAAAGGACTAACTTGGAGAAAAAACAAAACATAAGGATGACAATTGTAATTAAATAAGTAAAAGGATTAACTTGGAAAAAAACACAAAACATAAGGATGACAATTGTAATTAAAAAGGTAAAAGGACTGAGACTGGGAAAATGAAAAACCACAAGGATGAAAAATGTAATTTACCTTTTTTTTATTTTTGTTTTTTCCATGGAGATTGGGCTAACAATTCAGCTATAAAATCTTCGTTGGGCTTAGCTTAGTTGTATAGTATAAAAACATAAGTGGGCTAAGCTTTTATATGTGGAACATATAATCAAAATTGGGCCGAAGCCCATCTGCACGAAAAAAATAAGAGTAAATTACATTTTTCAATCCTTGTAGTTTTTCATTTTCCCACTCTTGATACTTATACTTCTTTAATTACAATTGTCATCCTTATGTTTTGTACTTTTTCCCAAGTTAGTCCTTTTAGTGTATAAATGACTAAACTAACCTTTTAAATTTTTTTTTTGATTTCGATATCTTTTCCTATGATTTTTTTACTTATCTATATCCTTATAATTCATTTTCACTTATTCTTTAAAAACTTATCAAAAGAAATATCGGAAAACCCTAAAATATTAAATCTACTTATTTTCCACTAACTACACTTTTCATTAATCAAATATTAAATCTATCGACTAAAATCTTTTTTGATTGGTTAAACATATACTTATAATGGGATAATCCAAAATAGTATTGTGGACATTCTAAATAAAAATATAGGGTAAATTACATTTTTCATCCTTGTGGTTTTTCATTTTCCCACTCTCAGTCCTTTTACCTTTTTAATTACAATTATCATCCTTATGTTTTGTGCTTTTTTCAAGTTAATCCTTTTACTTTTTTAATTACAATGGTCATCCTTATGTTTTGTACTTTTTCCCAAGTTAGTCCTTTTAGTGTATAAATGACTAAACTAGCCTTTTAAATTTCTTTTTTGATTTCGATATCTTTTCCTATGATTTTTTTACTTATCTATCGAATAAAATATTTTTTGATTGGTTAAACATACACTTATAACGGGACTATCCAAAATAGTAATGTGGACATTTTAAATAAAAATATATTGTACTCCGTGTGTTCCACATTACTATTTTGGGTTGTCCCCATTATACGGGTATGTTTAACCAATCAAAAAATATTTTAGTTGGTAGATTAAATATTTGATTAATGAAAAGTGTAGTTAGTGGATAATAAGTAAATTTAATATTTTGGGGTTTTCCGATATTTCTTTTAATAAGTTTTTATGAAAGAAGTGAAAATGAATTATACGGGGTATATATAAGTGAAAAAAATTATATGAAAAGATATTGAAATCAAAAAAGAAATTTAAAAGGTTAGTTTAGTCAATTATACACTAAAATGACTAACTTGGGAAAAAGTCCAAAACATAAGGATGACCATTGTAATTAAAAAAGTAAAAGGATTAACTTGGGAAAAAGCACAAAATATAAGGATGACAATTGTAATTAAAAAAACAAAAGGACTGAGAGTGGGAAAATGAAAAACCACAAGGACAAAAAATGTAATTTACCCTATATTGTACTCCGTGTGTCCTACATTACTATTTTGGGTTATCCCCATTATACGTGTATGTTTAACCAATCAAAAAAGATTTTAGGTAGAATTCATATTTGATTAATGAAAAGTGTAGTTGGTGAAGAATAAGTAGATTTAATATTTTGAGGTTTTCCGATATTTCTTTTGATAAGTTTTTATGGAAGGAGTGGAAATGAATTATAAGGTGTATAGATAAGTGAAAAAATTATATGAAAAGATATCGAAATCAAAAAAGAAATTTAAAAAGCTAGTTTAGTCATTTATACATTTAAAGGACTAACTTGGGAAAAAGTCTAAAACATAAGGATGACCATTGTAATTAAAAAGATAAAAGGACTAACTTGGAAAAAAGCACAGAACATAAGGATGATAATTGTAATTAAAAAGGTAAAAGGACTAAGAGTGAGAAAATGAAAAACTACAAGGATGAAAAATGTAATTTACCTAAAAAATAATGACATATCAATATATCTACCTATATAAGTAATAGAGGATAGACTCTTTCCTACGTGTCATATTAATTCTTTTGACAACTAAGCAAAAATCCTAGGTGTTATCACCTTAGCTTCCTAAAAAATCCTATGTGTCATTCAAATTGAAAAAAATTCTAAACCCACCTATTTTTTAGCTATTAAACTCTTAAAAAAAATTATAACACGTAGATTCCAACAAATAAATAATAGGCGTTTTTGTTTCACTTGATATCTATTCCTAATATATATTTTTCTATATAATTAATAATTTCTTCAAAAATTAAAGATTTATATGTATTCTGATCTTTATTACCCTCTACCTCTACATGTTTTCATGATAAATTTGATTAGTTTAATGAACAAGTAACGGAGAGCAGCTCATCAGTAGGTGATCATGAAGAAAAAACTTCATTGCCTACTATTTGCTTTCTAGATGATTAGTTTATCTTCTAACTAAAAATTTTTTTATATAAAATTCTTTGTTTTGATTAATTATATATTTTACTCATCATTCACGTGGTTTATCAACATGCTAATTGTTGTTTTGTGTTGTCTATATAAGATAAATTGTTTTTGCAAATTAATATCGAGAATTGTTGAACATGAATCATCTCGTGCGTCGAACTAGGTTAAAACTAATATTAAGGTATTGATCACTATCACTCATTATTAATTTGTAGAATCACTTCGATGAACCAGACATTATGTTGTTTGTATAGTGTTAGGGTCTACATTCCTTTTAAACTGTAATATATCAATACGTAGGTGCTTAGTTCAGTTATTTATGTATACATGACTATATAAGTACGTATCCTCAATCTTTTTCATCTTCCTATAATTATTAGTCGTGCATCGTACGAGCATAAAAACTAGTGTTTATATATCATATCATCATCGTCATCACGATAGGGTTGGTTCAGATGAAAAATGAAATTTTGATGAGAATGAGGATTCAATAAAAAATCCGCCAGGTTAACAAAATCCACTTTCTCTACGTTTTCAAAAGTTAAATATCTCACAGTCGAAAAATTACCATGAGAACGACATTTTTTTCCTCCGATTAGACATCTCACAAGAGATACTTTCGACGATTTTTTTATGGACAATATTAGTATCACATGTGATACTCGTTTGTTTCTCGTGTGATATTTGTTGGCACCACGTGTGATAGTTGATTACAAAATTCACCAGAAATGAAAAAAAATATTCTCGAAAGTATATCTTGTGACATATACAATCGAAGAAAAAAAAACTTTGATTTTTATGGTGTGATAATTATAATTTTTTGACTTACCACTTGTGACATTCAATTTTCAAAAATGTGAGAAAAATGAGTTTTGTGACATGTGACACATTTTTATACATTCTTATAGGTTTTCCTTATTCTCACCTAATATTATTGTACCCATCTAAACGTTACTCTATATAATCATGATGATAATCATAATAATTCATTTCATTAATCGATTATAAATAAAGAAAATTATAAGGATTATGCACATACTCAATCAAAGGGTATTAAAAGAACCTGACAGCCACTTTGGCACTTTGAAAGAATTTTTTCAACGGTCCTCAAAATTAGAAAATATGTTCGAAATGCGCAGTATTTTGAGAAAAAAAGAAAAATAATGATGCACCCACATAAACAAATCGCTTGTGATAATCGAACCCCGCAACATTCAGGTACCAAGAGGCAATATAACATAAGTGTTGACTGGAGCATTTGGTACCATATTTACAATAAGGACAGCCATGATGTTCATCCACCATTCCTTAAATAACTTACGTACGTACTGCATGTCCTATACAAAAGACTTGTCATCATAAGTATTACGCTCGATCGATTGGTTTAGGACTCAGAAAGTCTGGTACATTGCTATTTCTACAAAATTATAGTGACTGATTTTATTTTCAACCTCAACAAATGAGCAGCTAGCATGGTAGAGCTATGTGGTAGAGCTAAAGTGCATAACTAACTAACTAACTGTTTACATCATGTTGAAGTTATTAGGGAAACTAGGCCTTCGAAATAATCTTCACTGCAAGGAATTTTCAAACAACTGTCTGAGTTATTGAACCCAAATTCTTCTTCGACCCAATGTAACAGATCCTTGAACAAAGGGTGATTTAAGGTTGATAGTGGGATCACATATCTTTTGTGCATTTTGCCTACATAAACTGCAAAATGACCTTTCTTTACGCAATCTGTAGCACTTGAACATCCCTTCTTCTTCAACTTTTCTTTAGCACCTGTAATACTGATAATTCCCATACCCATGTGTCTTGTTTGATCTATAAAAAAAAAAAACAGAACTTTTGGTGGCTTTCAGTAATAAAGAATATTTTTTTGACTCGAGAGTTTGTTGGAGTGAAGTCTTGAGGACCTTGCTGGCTTGCTATATATAGGAAGTAAAAAATTACTACTTAATATATTTTTGTAAATTTCCTGTAGTTGGAAAGTTCGATCTATGCATTATATACATATAGTTAAATATATAAGTTGATCACATAAGAATCACATGGTATGCCTGGTCTTGTTGTAAGCATATTATGCCCTACCACTTGGAAGGTACATGAACTTGGTACTCATCAGATGTCGTACTGGCTGCTACTATGTCCGACACATGTATGTATGTTTCCAGACACTTGATTTATGCACTAATAACTGATCATACTTTATTATGTGATACCTGAGAATTTTATAATGATCTATAGTATTAAGATTGAAAGTAATCATTAATGCTCAACTTGATCGAATGTCATAGCATAGTCTACAAAACATGGTTTACAACTTAGGACATCAAATATGTATTTAGATCATGTTCATCAACAATTAGCAGATTTTACAATGAGATTCAGAGGCATTCGTATCTGATGTAGTATCTCTCATATTACTTAACTTCATAGCTACTCCCATAGTATAAATAGCATAAAAGTTTATGAATTTTACTCTCAATTTTCAGTGCATCAACTTGGAATATGTGATCAAGATATCACAAGTTTCCTGTATGTCACTATTAATTACTCCGTAGTTGCTTAAGTAA
Source organism: Pseudognaphalium luteoalbum (assembly GCA_963422505.1). Classification (NCBI taxonomy): domain Eukaryota; kingdom Viridiplantae; phylum Streptophyta; class Magnoliopsida; order Asterales; family Asteraceae; genus Pseudognaphalium; species Pseudognaphalium luteoalbum. The sequence continues at coordinate 106,634,239 of OY730196.1, forward strand.
ATACGAGGGTGGTATGAGACGAGAAAATAAGTAGCAAAGAGATTGTTGTGTATGAGGTGCAGACTTTGGAAAGGAATTTGACTATAGTACCTTTTAAATTATATATATTCAAAGTTGGAAGCTTTCATGATGGCTGTATTGTATACTAGAAAACATATGTCCAAGTCTTTGGTATGTCATGGGACAGAGTCAAATTCCAAACCTACAAGTTGCCCAAATTATTAAAGGCATTCTTGGAACTGTATGGATTATTTATATTGGTGGGGCATAACATCTCAGCAGATTTTAATCTACGTACAGTTAGGTACTTGTTACTCATGGTGTTATTAATTTTTTATACAACTTGCATTATACAGATATAAATAACCATGGTGGCTTGGTGAAGTTAAGGGTATAGTAGTCAAACAATTTGTGTAGCAGAAGACTCCGATGATCAAAAAACGATATTTTCCTATTGACAACAATAAAAATGGGTCAGGTTTGGCACGATCACATAGGCTACAATGTATGTGAAAACATCTGTGACGTGTCAATCCCATAGAGTGGCATGCCAATTGGTTTTCATCTCAGATTAATGACTTCAAATTCCTCAACTAAAGCAACAATGTTCCCTAACCTTGTTTATTCAAAATGTTACAACTTTTTGAGAAAACTGAATCTAGAAGTTCCTCCTTACTGTACTTGCATGCTTAATTGGATCCCAGTAGGTAAGCTTTATTTAGTGGACTATCAAGAGACAATGTCACATGAGAACAATAGCTTTCCAGCTTGGCTAGATTTTTGTATTTTAAACTTTTTAATTGAGATAACAACTTATATTACAGAGTACGTACTATTCTCTCAAGTACTGCGCACTGAACAAAACTGGCGTTGGTTAAGATATACGAGTAGCAAATATCAACCTGAACTGAACATGAATTGGACACAGAATTGAATTGAGGTGCAACTATTAGTAGTTTAGCATTCAAACTTTCAAACTCGTATTATGGACTCTGCATATATAATTTCTGAAAAAACAGACGGACGTATTACATGTAATTAAGTATGTTGATAATGTATTTACTACTACTCCAATTGACATGACTATCAAGAATCTGGCCTGCACTGTCTAAACAAGAACATGGTAGGCCATAAAAAATCTCACTCTAAATCTCACCTCTGTGAGCTGCAGGTGCAATAGTATAGTGTGTGTTTCATGCTTTGGTTAGGAGACAAAAAAATGTGACACCTATGGTCATGCTCACTCAATTCATATTACTTTCCCATGATACATAAATTAAATCTATGCCTAAAAACAACTCACATTTTTTCGAAATCTTTCTAAACGTTGCAACAAAACTTAATGAAAATGAGCATGCAACTCAATTAGTTGCAAATTGATTAGTGGTGGAATCTTTCCATTATCAATTAGCATGGGCGATGAACTACGGTGAAGATAATATGATATTGTTTACGTGATCAGATATATATTATACGATTTCTGTTATTGCAAGATAGCATCTGTGAAGGTAAATTATGTGTTCGTGTGAATTTTTTGTAACAGTAAATTTTTAGTTACAACTACGAGTAATAAGAAGCCTCAGTTTATTCATTTGGCTAAAATGAATTCATCAGTAGGCAGGCCGTAAATACTTGCTCAAAAAAATGGTGGATCATGAGAGGTGATCAAGAAAAAAACATACTATCTATACTACTATATAAAACAGATGACACAAAATCTTAAAAGAGTAATAGTAATTTACTATTCTACCCTTCATTTCATTAATATGTTTACAATTAAATACTTAATCAATATAATTAATTATAAACTTTAATTCTAATTTCAGTTACAAATATATATGTAACTTAAAGTTATAACTAACTAAGATAACATATTAGTGTATATTAAAATGTCAGTTACAATTGTTTTGATAGAAATATTACTACAATAATATTATTTTTTCCTTATAGATTATAATGATCTTTATTATATACTAATATATAAAAGGTTGAAAACTTATATTAAGCTCTCAATAAAGAGATACTATAACTATTTTACTAACCTTTTAAGTATTTTATTTAAAATTTGAAAACTTTTAGTCATTACATTTAAGTAACGGCAAATTACTTCAATAGAAACAAACAGTTGATATATTTAAAATTCTCGAAATCAACTATCAAAATATCAATAATAAAATCAACTATTATTTTTATCATATTTTTTGCAATACGACATCTCAAAATTCGAAAAAATGATGATGTGTCATGTACTGTATTACTAGAATTATAGTAAAACTGATAGTTTTTTTCTATTATCAATACTTTTGGTAGTCATTTCTATATTAAAAAATTAGTTAATACTTCATTAATATTTTAGATAATATGTTGTTCAAGTAATCATAAAAGTTGATCTGCTACTACTACTACTACTGTAAAATAGCTTGACCGTTTGATGGTCTACAAAAATATAAGTTACTATTATACCGTCTTATTTAGCACAATATCGAATGCAAAAAGTACAAACATTTGAAACACTAATTTATTTTTCTTTTTGTAAACATAATTTGTTTAACTATCAAAGTTAATAGCGATTAAAAGCTCATAATTCAAGTTAATTGATTTAATATTTAGATTACAAATTTTAAAACTTAAATTCGGATTGATTTTATAAAAGGGTTGATTCAAAAGTATTTAACTCGAAATCGAAACTGATTTGATAACCCATTTAGGTAAACGGGGGTAAAAAGTTGATGGGTATGATCATTTTATTAAAAAATAAAAAATTAATTTTCTTGATCGATCGATGAGTTAACGCGGACCTTAACTCAAGTCTGACCCTAAAGATAAAAATGGTAAACGGGTTTTAAGTTAGTAAACTAATGGTTTGAAAGTTCAACTTCAACCTATAATAATGTATACGATGAAGTAAGAAATTGATATATTGCTATCTTTTAGTTTAGTTTTTACTAAATGACGACATATAATTAAACAATAACTACCGCAAGTACTTCTGTATACCGCTGCATAGCGCGGGTAAAATGCTAGTAACTTCTTAATGGGCTTAAGAAAAAACAAATGGAAAAGTAGCCTAATATAGTATAACTTCTTAATGGGCTTAAAATACATAACAATTTTCTTTCCTTACAGAAGATTGGAGATTTGGAGCCCAACGGAACCCAACAGACTTATAACAATTAAAAGTTTAACATTTAAGTGAAGAAGCTAACTCAGTACTCTAGTAGTAGTGATCCATAAATTTTGAGCCGATCTACGACTTACAAAATGGAAAGTTTAAAGCATATTTGTCTAAAAAATATATAGTTTTAAGTGACACATGAATTTTGATACTCCTTGTGTTTCTATCATTATATAATTACATGGTATATTATCATTACATACACTATATATAACTAGCTTAGTAAGTATATCGACTACGGGATTTGAAAGATTGATAGATAGCCAAATGCCACATATATACTGTTATCGAAAAATAGATATCTTAGAAGCTTGTTTAAACATTTTTATAGCTATAGCTATATATATATATATATAAACAAGCATTCTTTGGAAAAAAAGATGATGCAAAACATATAGATTGAAACAAATAATGAAGCAAAACATCCAATCATTGTGGCCTTTTGTATTCAATGATGAAAATGAAGGGAAGGTGTATATTAATACCTTAATCATTTGGGCCGGTAATTGTTTATTAGGCCAAGGTAACATGCATTAATTAGCACATCTTGGTTGAGAGAGAAAGAGAGATGCTAGTGATTAATTCTTAACTAATGATATAACCATATGCATGATATACAATAACCTTATTGATATATTGCTAACGAATGGTCTAGACTAGGTCGATGAAACATTCTTTTTTAATTAGGAAAGAAACTAAGTAACTAACTCGAAACTAATCGTCGTATACTCGTATCAATTAACTACGTGGTTAAGTGCATTGCATTTGGTGCGATGTATTTAACACTTGTAATTTGTAAATGAAAAGGAAAAGGAAAAAAACAAAAAGATGGTATGTGAACATCAAAAGTCATTTGACCTAACGGTGTGAGAGGGATTAAAGTGGTGAATATAAATATTTTTGTTATATAATGTGTTAGTTATGTTGTAAGTCTGCCGTTCTAAGTAATTGTTAATGTGAACATAAGTAGGTAATTAGGACAAAAAAGGTAATCAAGTTTTGTGCGTGCATGTGGAGTTGATGATATTCATTCATGATGCATATACCGGCACTCAAATCGACGATTTTAATATTTAGGGACGCCAATGACTAAACCTCCATCTTTTTCAAATTTCGATGATTGAATAATTGTTGCATTAGATCGTTTTTGTTTCTATTAATTATTAAAATCATGCTTGCTTGCCTTTATAAACTTTTTATCATAATTTCCTCTTTGTTCATGTATCTTCATCTTTTCTTCTAACTTTAGCACATGCAAAAACCAACTGATCGTCCTTTCCTTATATATTCTTTTTCCCAATAAAACATACGTTTTCAACTTTTAATATAGAATTTGAGTATATATATTGCTTTTTTTAAATGTTAGTTTTTAACTTTATTTAATAAATATAGGGGATGAAGTTTCTAGATGTTGCTTTTTTTGTTTTGTTATCTACCCATCTTTATACCTGTGACTTTGAGTTATATAACACTAAATTATGTTTAAGAGTACAAGCATTTACAAGCTAGATCGAAAATTTGAATAACATCCTCCTTCCGTCCCGAATTTATAGTTCATGTTTTCATTTTTGTATGCCACGATTTGATTGTCCACTTCTACAAGATAGGATAATAAGTTGAAGTTCCTTTATCGCTCAAGCATAGAATACATGACATACAAAAGTGGGTAAAAAGTTAAAGACAAAAGTGTCATCTTACAAAAAGTAGGGTGTAAACATTACTCCCAGTTTGTCCCTGCAAAAAAATAGCTCGACATCGTGCTCTTTCACGCTCGAAGAGAACAAACGGAACTGGTTTATATCGTAACAATTTGCTTAAGATTTGCAAATGATTTACAAACAATAACGTACAACGAATCATTTTATAAGTAATCATGAAAATTGTGCCTTTTGCTGTAGTATAAATATTTTAATACAGAATTTAGGCATGTACTCAATAATTAGCCCAACAAGAGAAAATGATTGTTAAATCTTGTTGATAATAATAAAGTACGTCGTTTATCGAGTGCATGTGCAATCCACAAATTGGCCATTTACGAAACAATCAACAATATTTTCATGTATGTCACAAATTGGAGCTAGTTTTGAAATAATCCCTTGTTACTTGGGTTCTGAGAAAACGCTTATTTTGAGGTTTCATTCCCGAGATTAAAAACCCATACCCTTTATTAAACAAGTACCTAAAATCATTCCCTTTCATTCGTATACCCATTCCATATACTAAGGGATCTTTTGTTTTTTCTGAATAATAAAAGCTGAATTTGAAAATCAGTTCTGAATAACAAGAGGTAGCAGCTGAAATCTGAATACATAATATTAAGATCTAAGATCGTTTGATAAATAAGAAGTGCAAACATCTGAATACACATGTTTAAACATTTTTTGGCGTGACACAAATTAGATTAATACGACATTGAGTTACAAACGACTCCACTTACGAAAAAGGAAAATTACAAGAGGTTCTCGAGACAACGTTTTAGAAACCAATAATAACTTCAATGAATATATTTTCATGAATAAAAAGAAGACTAAAATACATAAACCAAAAAGGAAATAAAAATATTATTTAACACATAAACTAAACATATGATGATATCTATTTATGCAAGACACTAATGTATAGATAGTTAGGGAATTTGTTTTTCTCAATTAGAAGTTTTAAGCAATTGTAAATAGCTTATTGAATAAGGGTTTTTTCAGCTAAGTTAATACTTAATTAGGAAAAACTATCAAAACATCTTAATGGTCTTTAGCTTATTAAATAATACAAATATCACTTTTTAAGACATAATAAGCCTAAACAAAAGACCCCTAAAACTTTTTCACATATGAATCGACAAAAACAGTCATTCTTTGTCCGTTTTATCGACAAATTCATGTATCAAAATAGAATTTTTAACTTAACGAGCAGGTTTACCCGCGCGTTGTGGCGGAAATATAATAAAAAGATACTTTTCATAATACTATATTTAAATTCTCATTTTTAAATATATTAAATTTTGTTATCTTCTTTGTTTTTATATGTATCAAAGCAAATATCGTTATCTTTCACCCCTCTATTATAGTAGTGATTCATATAACATATGAAATGTGCATCAAATTGAATATGTTCTTTAGACTTGTATGAGTTTATCAAATATTATTGAATAGTATCTTCTACATATGCTTATGGATGTGCAACTTTTGTGCATATATGTAATTCAAGCAACAAAAATGACATCACATGATTTCCTCAAAAATTGATGTACTTCGTGGTAAAACCACTATATTGATAATATAAATAATAAATTAATTTACTAATATTAACTACCGATGATTATGTGACATATTAGAAAGTGATCAAATGCATAATATCTCATAATGCATATTACACTCAATTTACAAATCATTAACTTATATAAATGATAGAATGTGAAAATAACACATAACATTAAATAAAACACTTGAATACTATATGCTCAATATTAACAAATCCCTTTCAAATCTTTAACTTATAATTTAATTGGATGAATTTTACCATTCAAACTTAATCCTAATATATTATTGTTCAGAACGTTCGGGGAAAAAATGGCAAATTCACTTTCACTCATATATATATATATATATATATATATATATATATATATATATATATATATATATATATAGCTAGAAAAAAATAATATAAATTTCACATTTATGATTTGTATAGACGTATATGAAGTTCATTCTCAAAGTAGACACTCATATTCTTTTATCTTATCAAATATCTATATTTATTATACTTTAAAAACTTATTTAGATCCGTAACCATTAAAGAAAATAGATATTTACAAAATGAAGTATATATATAAAAAGCGTTTTCACAAAAGTATTTAAGTATTGTTGTTATCATAACATAATGATTTATATTATTTTAAAAGGTTTTCTTTAATCGCCTTAAATTTATGTTAAAAAACAAACCATGAGAAGTAAGTAATCTGTAATATGCACTTAAATATAGGTTGTTGAAGAAAATAGGGATTAATGTCTGAGAATGCATTTAACTTGTGTTCGATGTGTATTGTATGTACCATATTTACATTTGTTATTTGTAATGAATCCAACTTTTAAAAATGGTGTTTTAATGTACTTTGCCGATTTGTCGCTTGTTTAAGGTGTCACATGGCATCCGGAAATTTTGACACATCGTCACATCGTCACCAAAATACACTAAAACACACTTTATAAATGTTTAGTGCATCAAAAATAGCAAACGTAAGTTAGATACACATAATAGACATTATATATAACTTAGATGTATTTCCAAACACTATCCCCAAGAAAATAATAGCCCCAATATGGAATTTGGAAGAATTAAACATGGATACATTGTAAAAATAGATGAAGGACTAACCATTTAAGTCACATCACTCTCTAGCAATATTTCATTTGCTTACATATATAAAAAAACATAGATAGATTCATAAAAGTATAATTATTGCCCAAAATAGTCATTCGTCAACTTGAAGAATGTAGAAGTTTCCAATTTCTAGTAATCGGACTTGTTTCTTAATATTGAATACATGGCTTAAAAATACATTAAAAATGACTAGTTAATAAAGGAAAGATGTTAATTTTGATAGAGAGTAAGACTTGCGACGAAAAACTATCAAAATAGTATTATTAAAGTTTTAATTAAGATATCATTATATTATATGAAATCAATAAATTATTAGTGCATATAGTTTAGGAATTAAATTAATACAGTGCTATCATCTACTTTCCATATTTACTACAATACCAAGAGTAATTTCATATGTTTGTTTTGTTTCATCATGTTTTTCATATGAAGAGATAAGAGCCTTTTAAAAAAAATTGCAAATTTGCAAGAACATCAAAACCAAGCAAGTCAGGATATGGGCTTATCAATATTCCTCATATCTCATACAAATATAAAATATCCTCATATCTTGCTACACAATACCGTCATATTGGTACCCTTGCATTTACTTTTTACTATTCAATTACCTACCCATACCTTATACCATACAATACTATTCTTGCCCTCAACTTATCAACACAACATCAACAAAACATGACATACGTAGACTTTTTATTAGCCAAATACTATTCATTCAATAGTATATATTTAGCATTCCTGCTAAATGTATACCTTGGGAATTAGTTTTTTTTTTTTGTGTGTGTGGCTAAAAGGGACTAGCCCCGGCAAAAATAGAACTTATGATGATATACAATCTAGAAACGTAAATGTATAAGAAAAATAATTCTGATGATATAATAGTATTATTTCTCCATTTTTTAATTTCTTTGAAGATAAGTTCTTCACATATCACAAGATCAAATGCCATTTTTACAAATATTCTAAGCAACTGAATGGAATAGCTAGGTTTTCTGGTATGAGTATCTGTGATCATTTATGATCCTTTCCTTGGCCATCCCAAAAATGTTTACTCGAGAGTTTCGAACCTCTTATGAGTAAATTAATTAAGCTACTAAATATACCTACATGGAATAAGTAATTACTTTATATACTCCACATGTAGCTAGCTTGTACCAGTGGTACAGGTTGCCGGTAATAGTATAGTAGCGTATACTATATATATACATACTATATATATATATATATATATATATATATATATATATATAATCAGAGATAGCAACAGCTAGAGAAACCATAATCAATATCCATATAACTAATCAGTTAACATGAAAGCAGGCATCATGAACATCCTTTCTTCACCATCTACATCATCATCTAAGAAAACAAGCTCCCACTCACTAACAGACAGTAAGAGTGGTAATACAACTGGTAAACAAGAAAAGTTCCTAGGGGTACGAAGGAGGCCATGGGGAAGGTATGCAGCCGAGATAAGAGATCCAACAACTAAAGAAAGACATTGGCTTGGTACCTTTGACACTGCTGAAGAAGCAGCTCTAGCCTATGATCGAGCTGCTCGCTCCATGCGTGGCTCTCGTGCTCGTACCAACTTTGTATACTCCGACATGCCAACTGGCTCCTCAGTCACCTCCATACTCTCCCCTGATGACCCTGCTGCAACTTTGAGTCTACCAACACCACAACCACCTGCAAACAACCAGAATGATGGTCAAAATTTTCATTTAGATCGATATTCTGATCATAATTCACAGAATCATGGTAGTATTGGGTATAATGCTGCTGCAGACCAGTATTATACCCAATACTACCATGATTCTCATTCTCAATCAGCTGCTGCTGGATTTGGTTTGGTAGATTCGAGTAATACTAATATAAGTGCAGTCAGCACCATGGAATATCAAAATGAATACAAACCTACACTAGCAGTAGCAGATGAATATTATGGAGCCTCTAATCCTACAATGATGAATGCTGATACAGATAATTACGGGTCTCATATATATTCAAGTTTAAATGGATTTAACTCCACCGGAAGTGGTAGTTATATTTGTACTAACGATAACATGAATGTTGGTAGCGCATTTTCATCTGGCGGACATGAAAATATTGTGCAATTAGGACAAGAAACGATGTTATTTGGAAGTGGAAGTGGGAGTACGTCTACCTTTTCCTCGTATCTAGGACTTGATGGTTACAACTATGTCCACAGCCCACTCTTTGGGCAAATGCCTCCTGCTTCTGATCCTTCTGCTGATTCTTTTTCTCTTTCTTCTAAATCCTCTTTCTTTTAATTAGTTGTTCTTTTGTTTCCTTTTTGTACGGTTTTCATTTATGGGCACAGAGTGTGAACGCCGCAAAATAGGCCGTCCCTCAATCCCTCTGAATTTCGTATGGTACAAAAGAAGAGATCCAACTAGTGCTATGTATATTGTTTTTGGAAAAGCAAGCTTACGCAAGGAGTTGAAGCTGATAAGAATTGAACCTGAGACCACCTTTGGAGAATCTTTATGTGTTAACCGTTCGGCCACCCCTATAGGATATACCTACGCATATTACGGTAGCTCTAATGTATGTGATAACTTTGTTTATTTTATTATTTGTGTGTCAGTTTCTTAATCAACTGTATGTATTTGTTTGTGTTTACTTTGGCATGTGATTAGTCAATGGTTATGTTAGTCTCTTTCAACAGCTCGAGGTCTAAAAGATTGATAGTATCTTAAATCTCATTCAAGGAATATTTGTTTGGAGGTCGATGTATAGAGAGTTGCACTTTCTTATTCAATTGTTGACTTGGTATTTAAGTTGTGCCTACATTTTGTTGTATTGGTCCTCCCCTTAATCTCTTGCTATGAGTTGTGCATATCCCTATACCAAACTTATTTTTATCACTAAACGCGTGAACCAAACACAGCCTATAAGGTAATATCTAGACTTTCACTTACAACACTCCCTTTATGGATGCCACTCCATGCAAACTCCCTTTCATAGGATATACTCATATACCCTTTATCTATTTGGGTATGCAAGACTTCCTACTGAATACTTGATCCAAACTTGTACTCTGAAGTGCAGTTCCATTACAAATTCACCATGGATACTTGGTTGGGTGCTTGATAGCAGTGAATGTGAGATCATTTGTTTATATGATTACTCTTTATTACATTTTTGCTTTTTGAATTGAGACAATGCTGCAATCAACATAAGGATTCCTTGAAAATAGGTTGTATGCATTATCTTCTAATTAATATAGCAAATGCAATGATCAACTTCAAGGGACTTTTAGTAAATGAAACATGGGCACAACAGGACAAGCACAATCCTCTCTCCCACTTATCAGTATTAGTTCATAAGAGCCAAGTAAGAAGCTAGAAATGCAAAATGGGCCTAGGCCCATGACCAGTCCCGGCCGGCTAAAAGACCGACCTTAAATGGGCTATATTACACAAGTAAATATGATAAGCATAGAAACACACCTCATTTCTTCAATCACCAAGGAATCTCTTGACCATCCCAAGCAAAGAACTTGCCATTGTCATGGCTTTTGCTGCTTTCAATGATGCTCAGGAGTTTTTGTACTGAGAATTCTTTAGTGAAGAGTTTGTCTTTTGGAACATTTTTTTGGAATGGCTTAGACAGATCCGTGTCCACTGTTCCAGGGTGCAATAAAATGCATATAATTGGATCCTTCTTTCGTGCAAATTCCACAGCTACACATTTGGTTACTGCAGAAAACATAACACTTTGAAGGTAACACACATTTTTCTAAGATATGTTGCCAACTACAAAAACAGAAACTTTGGGATCATTACATGCGACCAGATCGAACTGTTCAGGTGCAATTACAGCTTTATTCAACAACTTAATTTCTTTAGTTCAGTTGTTCTTGCAAATAACATAACAGAATCAATTGAATTAATGAATTCAAGTTATACTCCTTGGCACAAAGAAAGTAGATATTTTCCAACTGATCCCAAGCAGAAGAAAATTCTGATACATTCATTTTATGAAGGGTTAAAGGTACGGATCGTCAACGAACTTATTTTTTTGTTCCGAGTTAGGTAACGTACCCAATTTAATACCAATGTACGTAACAAACTTTTGGCTTTTGTTCCGATGTAGGTAACCAAGTTAATTATTAGCCGTTACCATTTGAAAATGTTGACGTGTATTTGACAACTAATTCAAACGTGTTGACTGTACTGCCACGTGTAAATTAAATTTAAGGGTTAAACTACATATCGACAACAAACTTATATTTTTGTACCGAGTTAGGTAACGAACTTATTTTATTACTAATGCAGATAACAAACTTTCAAATTTATTTTCGAGTTAGGTAATTATCATGACGGAGTTGCCATGTTAGCAAAATATGTACATGTATATGTTCACATGGATGGAGATCATCTTTTCTGATCGAGTAACATACGACCAACGTTTTTTTCAGCAAAAGAAAAAAAAACATTTTTATACAACTGAACAAATTGACTTCAATTCTCAACAAATCATCCTCGTCATATAAGATTTGAAACATTTTTATTACTAAGATTTTTTATAATTTTCACACATATAAATGTGTAAGCGTTTGAACACGTTTATGATTGTAAAAACCTTAAGATTTTTGTCCACGTTTACATGGTGTGAAGAAAAAACCATGATAAACTATCAAATTTGTTGTAGTGTGTGCAAGATTGATAATGACGAGGATGATTTCTTGAGACTTGAAGTCAATTTGTTCGGCTGTATAAACATGTTTTTTTTCCTTTTGCCGAAAAAAACGTAGGCCGGATGTTACTCGATCAGAATAGATGATCTCCATCCATGTGTACATATTTTGCTAACATGGCAGCTCCGTCATGATAATTACCTAACTCGAAAATCAATTTGAAAGTTTGTTATCTGCATTTGTAATAGAATAAGTTCGTTACCTAACTCAGTACAAAAATATAAGTTCGTTGCTGATATGCAGTTTAACCCTTAAATTTAATTTACATGTGGCAATACAGTCAGCACGTTTGAATGAGTTGTCATATACACATCAGCATTTTCAAATATTAACCACTAGAATAAAATTTAGTTGCTGACATCAGAACAAAATTCAAAAGTTTGTTACATACATTAGTAATAAATTGGGTATGTTACCTAACTCGGAACAAAAAAATAAGGTCGTTGGCGATCCATACCTTTAACCCTTTTATGAATGAGTGGGTTTGGATTATAAATCTCTCTGACGGCACAAAAGGGCCACATAAAAAAATCTAGTAGAAAAGGAATTGCGCAAAAACAGGTAGAAAGTCGCCAAAAGTTACCAACTTACCAATGCAAAAAAGTTAAACAAAATGATTGGTCTTGCTATGAAAATACTTTCTGAAATCATATTTAAAACATTAACGGTGTATAATATATATAAAAACTTCGGACAAAAAATAATTCGAGTAAATTCAACTTGGCCCATTTTGGACCGTTCCAAAATCACCCGTACTGACCCATTACCCAACCCGCCTGACCTGCCCATACTGCCACCTCTAACTGCAACTAAAAACTCTTACACTGATTGAGTGCAGTCTTGGAGGATCGATATGAATGCCATCCCCCTAAACGGTTGTCCCCAATTGAGCCAACCCTGGCACTTAAGTTAGCAACAACAGCAACATCTCTTTCAGTTCCTCTGCCACCTCCAGCCTTTAGCAAAGGCCACATATGCTGTTTTTAATCATCAAAATCCATATTTGTCATTTACAGTATGTCGGTATGTAGTCTTAGACATTACAAAATGGTTTTGAAGTGTGCTCGTCACATAGACATCACATAGAAATCCTTCCTTAACAATTCACAAATTATTTGCTGATGCTTCCATTATTATAAAGTTACTCCTTGGGTCCGCATTCTCATAACTTATTTCAAATAACATTATATAGGGGTTGTTATACTAGTCCACAACCATCTGAACTAGAGATTATTATTATTGAAAAAAACCTTGTTGAGGTGCGAGCCATATCCAATGTACAATCATAATAAGGCACATAAAATAACATAGGTAGATGATCACACCTTGGTCACCAAAACAGGACCCACTGCGTTAACTTCATAAGCAAGAAGCAACGATGATCTCTCTACTTTGGTCAATGTTGTTTCTGTGCATAAGATAGTATTTAATTAAGTTTACTAATTATTAATTAACCTTAAATTTTTAAATGAAACTGGGTAACATCAAGGTAGCATGAATTACTGATAAAGAGTTGACTTACCTGGTTGTATAACATCAGGTATTGAAAGAATCCCGGATGCATTAACGAGAAGATTCAAGTGGCCATACTTGTCACCAATGGCCCTTGCAGAGTCCTGACATCATGCCTTGTTAGTTCGTTGTCAGTTCTAACATTTGTAAATTTTCTGTTCTGTTCCATCTTATTTAGTCATGTCACCAATTTTTACATGATTCAATTCTTCTAAAGTTGAACTTTAATGACATTTCTTTATTTCCCTGTTATAAGACAAAGTGACAGGAAATAACCTCCATTGTGCTTTCATCGGTAAGATCCAACCTTTGAATATCTAGTCTTTCGGAAAATATGTTTTTTAACTCAAGCAGTCCTGCTGCGTCATTTGGATTGCGACATGTAGCAATGACATGTTCCTGTGAATTTCTCTCTAGCAATTGTTTGACCTGTCACATATGTGAAAAGCAAAGAGCGTATTATTTAGAAACATCGTGAAGGACGATATATGTACTGAATAAATTTAGAGTATAAAAGTTACTGTCCTAAAACTGCACATTGTTAAAAGGATACTGTGGGCCAAAATTAGTCGGTAAGCTGTTCCCTTGAAAAAAGAAAAAAACTTTGCTATGTATTCATTTATATCCGAATCCTATTCAAACACAATGATGGAATCCTACTACAGTTAAAGGCAACATTTTTCTCCTTTCTCGCCCATAAAGAAGCCCCCTTTACCATATTGTTGAAGCCTACATTAAGAATGAATCTTTCAGTTTAAACGTTCATATGTAACTTTCCATTCACCATTTGAGACACGATTGATCGATTTCTAGCTTTGTAAAATGGGAAAGTAACAATAATAGTCTGTTTTATAGAAGTTCAATAGCAAGTTAAGTGTTGCCATGGCAACATGCTCATCCTGGCTTGGTTCATCGAGAAAAACACATAATTTCGTCTGTTACCATTTTACATAAATTTTGTAAGTATGGCAATCTTTTATCACAAAAAGTACTCAAGGATAAAACAGACATTTGAGCCCTCAAAATATAATAATTGTACTTACTAAAAGTATGTGTTCATTGCCTGGTTTACACTTATTTAGGAAGCATCAATATGTACAATGCGAATTGTTGCAATCCATGTGGTACCAGTAGTGTAAACAGTACATTAATTTTGTGGTAAATCAAATTAACTCAATTACAGATGATTAATTAATGGAATACGAAATATGTAGATAAATAAATAAATATATAATGCTTACAAATTCAAGGCCTAAGCCTCTTGAAGCTCCCTGTACCATAGAAACAGCAGGTTTGGATGCAACAGTAGAAAAGGAAGAAGATGCTCTTAATAAAACAACACATTTGTTAAAAAGATGAAGTTTCGTCATCATCATCATCAACATCAGCTTGCAATTGAGGCACAGATAGATGATGAATTGATGATGATGTTATTGTAGGTTGGTTTGAATGGAAGAATTGGTATGTTTGTAATCCAAGCCATTTGGTCGGCGTGGACGGATTTACACCATTCACGTGGCGCTAGCCCAACCCCGACTCTAGATTACAGCCAATTTAATGCACCGATTTCAAATTTCGCTTCTCTGATTCATAAAAAATCGAACTCCTCGACTTTGAATGTGTGTTTAGGTTTCGTTTTGGAATGAGCTTCCAATAATTTGGTAAATCGCGAACGCTGGCGCCACCTCCAACGGTCTAGCCCTAACTTTTGTCGTTAAAGATTTATTACTTATTTTACGATTCAAATCATGAAATCATTATTAGGGAATTTTTTAAACCTATTTTGATTTAAGGTAAAAAAAAAGTACAAAGTGGAATGTACACAAATATAATTTTTTTAATTTAATAATAAAACGATGGGTTTTAACATGAAATTGCACAAATGTCACCTACTTTCTTTTTTATACGTAACATATATATTTAATAGATTAGTATTTCATTATTCACATGTACCATGTTGATCGTGTGGCCGGTTAGTGAGGGCCGCGAGAAGGCTGACTTTACTATTCATTCATTAAAATTGTCCATATCTACCATTAAGTGAATGGAGTGAGTGACTATATCCGGATCATATGGCTATTACCGTCCCTACTTATTACATTTGATCATTAGTAATTTCCTAATTTTTTTTTTTTTTTGTCAACCAGTTCTAATGAAATGTTTACCTTTATTACAATGGCGGTTTATCACATATGTGTATAGTAATATTCTTCACAAACAAACTACTTTAGACATAGCAATTTTCTTCACTATTTTTTACCAAAATCAATTACCGTGGAACTACGTTGTTATTATTCGTGTGGTGGCAAATGAATATAGTTAGGAATTTAGGATGGATTAGTATATTGTCACTAATGGTAACTAAATGAAAAATAAAAAATACACCACTTTTAGTAATATTTTAATATTTTGTTATTAAGAAAGGGATCGTAGGAGCAGACCTCCATATAGGAGCAGGGAAGACAGTGTTTCATCCAATAAGAAAATGACAATCGTCACATGGTACCCGTATTCCCAAATCTGTGGTCCTCTCACTGCAAAATGTCAGGGACTAGTCTTACACTTTTTTCAAACTTTTGGAGCTGCCCGCAAATCACTTTAAAATATCACCATTTTATCTCTAATCTGATTATAACTCTCAAAATCTTCCAAAATCTTTGATTACTATATACATACAATTCCTTTTTTCAAAATCTATCATACACAAACATATAAGCATCTCACCCTAAACACTATGAAACTCATCATCAGAATCTCGACAACCGGTTTGAGAAAATCCAATTGAAACTCGCCATCGAAATCTTAACTGAATCTGACCGGTTTGAGAAACCCTAATTGAAACTCGTCACTCAATTCCACAACGCATATTCGTCGGGATCTTAGCAGTCAAACCGATTTGACACTAGAAAAACGTCGCATCTGTGAATCGAAAAAGATCAAATACATGAATTACACTGATTATGACCGATGAGAGTCGCAAGGTGCATAATCGACTATAGTTCCTTCTCTTTGAGATATAGTTCCTTCTCTTTGAATGAATTACAAACATCAGCAGATCACCACAAGTAGAATTTGTTGATGAGTTTCAATCATGCATCCTATTGAGGATGCCATACTTCACAAAAAAATCAAACACAAAAAGAATTTGTGGATGCAATTTGTAAATCAGGTAATGGGATCTCTCTCTGAGTGTTGTAATCTGTCTAACTGTCTGATTATCATTCTTCATTTTGCCATGATTGTGTGATTTATGTGTATAATTTTGATAAAACAAGTAGGGTTCATGCCAAGTTGGGGAAATTTTGGTGTTTTACTGTTAGTTGCATGCTAATGTAGTGCTTCATTCTTCAAGTTGTATGTAACTAAGCTGCTATGCTATTGTCGATTGTATGGGCTTAATTGGTATTATGAATACATGATCGCTATATGATTGTGGGCTGAATTGCTGCCTTTAATTAACAGAACTTGTTTTAAAGCATTAGAAGAGACTAAACTTTATGCGATTCAAATTGAAATGCCCAGTTCACAACCAACTGTAGCTAGGTCTGATGTCATAATCTTGAAACGTTTTGCTTGCTTGATTGGTTATGGTGCTGATTATGTCGTTAATTTGTGATTCATTGTTGTCAAGTGATCTTGCGTACATATTGCCATGATGTTTAGGGCTGCTGATTTTATGACCGTCATGCTAGAATCACCACAGATTGAACACATTAATGGCTGATTTGTTGAGTGATATGCATCAAAAAATTAGTTGGGGAAGTGAGCAGTCTTTATCTGAATGCAAAGTCATCGGCCAAACTCCTACAAGAGAAACACGATAGATATATATCTTGATGAATCTCGAAACTTGGAACTGGGTTCAACTTCTTGTATAATAAGTGTCAAAAAAATGTTCCTTGCAGATAGTTGTCATGGATTTTGCTTAGGTATCTGAAAGAATGTTATTGCTCTGTTACATGAGTTCAATTGAGTAGTCTAGCCTCGTTTTTTTCTGTACAAGGGATATAGAAACTAATTTTTTGGACCAATTAGCAGAACAAAAGGAGTTGTATTATCCTTTTAGTTCAAAACCAAACCGGTAAGTCCCGGGATTTATGAACAAAAGGAGTCTAGCCTCGTGTTTCTCTAGCTATTGTTTCATCAGTGGTGTAATTTCGTCGTCAATGCATACAGATATATTTTGGATGGTTTGTTTGAATAAAAGAGCATTAACACAATAACGAATATGTTAAAGCCCGTAAGAAAAATTTACTGCATTATGTCATAGTGGCACTAAAATATGCATTTTTACAACTTTTAGTATTCTTTTATCTTGAATCGAATTTTAGTACTTACTACATAGAGTGGGCCGAGGGCTCACGTGAATAATACTCCTATCAAACGTGATAAATTTGTGGGCATTGGTTACGTTCGTAGTTAATGAAAATGATATTGATAACGATGATAAGTTGGTATGAAGGTCATGTAGCATGTAACACGAGTTTTGCGTGTAAACAAATAATATTAGGCCATTTTTTTCACTACATATATTTTATAATTTCTTATATACCCATTGCCTCTTAAGTTGTCGATATATTCAACTTTAAGAATGAAGACCCAGTTATTGTTACAATATCTGTTTTGAATTAAACTTATAGTGGAAAACTGTTTTGAATGAGTAGATATGAGAAAATATTTACTGCATTTTACGTTTAAGTTAGTTAATTTTATATTTTAAGGAGGTTGAAAACTGATATGAAAACTAGATCTCGAAAACTTACTTATATTTACATTTAAGTTACCGCATTATAAGTTTAATATGGTGAAAAACTCATATGAATTAAAAAAAAATCATTGCAGGTTACGTTTAAATTACTGCATTTTACATTTACATTACTGCATTTTACATTTTTTAAGCTCATGTAAAACTGATATGAAAAAATAGATTAAAAAATCACTGCATTATACGTTTATGTTACTGCATTTTATGTTAAGATGGTGAAAAACTGATCTAAAAAAGTAGATATCAAAAACTTACTGCATTTTACATTTAACTACTGCATTTTAAGTTTTAATTACTATATTTTACATATCTTAAACTCGTGGAAAACTAATATGAAAAATATATAAAAAAAAAGCTACTGCATTTTATGTTTTAAGATGGTAAAAGATTGATCTGAAATAGTAGATCTAGGAAACTTACTGCATTTTAAGTTTATGTTACTGCACTTTACTTTTAAGGTAGTGGAAAACTGATTTAAATGAGTAAATTTGGTAAAACATGTACTGCATTTTACGGTTAAATTACTGCATTTTATGTTTAAGGTGGTGGAAAACTGAACTAAAAACTAGATCTTGAAAACTTACTTCATTTTACGTTTAAGTAACTGCATTATAAGTTTAATTTACTGCATTTTAAGTTTTAATGTGGTGAAAAACTTATATGAAAAATATGTTTTTTAAAAAAAAAATTCACTGTATTTTACGTTTAAGCTACTGCATTTTATGTTTAAATTACCCTTATTTTACATATCTTAAACTCGTGGAAAACCAATATGAAAAAATAGATAAAAATAATCACTGCATTTTATGTATATGTTACTGCATTTTATGTTTAAGGTGATGAAAAACTAATTTAAAAAAGTAGATATCGAAACTTATTGCATTTTACGTTTAACTTACTGCATTTTAAATTTTAACCTTTCCGTTGCGTGTTTTTACAAGCAAATTATATGTTATTTGTCTTTATACTAACTTCATGAGTTTCATGGGACATCTGCTATCAAATAGAAAATTATCATTAGTTTCACAACCATCAATAACGATTTTGTAAGTTACTAAGGAAAAAAATTTGTTAGAATGGAGGAGTTAGTTCGGTGACCATCTAAAGGGCCCTTTTAAGTGCTTTTAGTTCACCTTTCATGTGAGATGATCGAGTTTGAAGTGATTTAATGTTAACAATATGAATATTTTTTTTAGAGGCAAAGATATATTAATCACAAAACTATAAACAACTACAAAGTATTCATAGATGAAACAAGATAGACCTTGTTCATCAAACACCAAAAATAATAGTATGTGCTAAATACCCAATTCAACTAAAAACATAAGCAAACTACAGCAGCATCAACATGTGCTATACTTCACCACTCAATTACATCAAAAGATTATGCACCCAAACCAAACCATATTATTTTAGAGAAGTAGTCCATCCATTCCTCTTGATGAGAAAAAACTTATTTTGTTAGTAAACCCTAATCAAACATGTCTTGCTTTTCAATCCCCAATCCACTCAACTCCGACAACGACGATTCCCCACCATCATCCCCCACTGTCACCACCACCGCCGTTATTAGAAAACCAGACTTCTCCGTCTTCAAACAAACAATCGGTCCGTCAATTTCAGAACGTTGCCTCATTTCTTTCCCGCCACCACGACAATCGTCTTCTTCTTCACCGCCCCCGACACTGTCTCATGATTCCCGCGAACCTTCTGCTAAACCTTCCGGTGAATATTTGTCGTCTTCTTTTGGTGTAAAGAATGAATAGAATTTGTAAAGTTGTTGGTGCTGATGACATGATAAAATGATGACTGAAAAAGAATGAAGAAAGAGATGATGAATGATACGAAGGATTTATATATATGGCGTGTCATCTGCTTTTTGATTTATATATGTGAGTTTTATATCAAAACAAAACTATCTGTGAAGTTGGATTCATTAGCCACAACTTCCCCTTCAATAGACGATCTGAGAATTCTTCCTTCATCTGCATGAAGATATATACATTTGCTTCCAAAACTACCAGGTTCCCTTTTCCTCAAAGGCGCTTTAATATCATCTACAGAAAAATAAACTCTGGTGTTCCACCAGCTTAACTAAATAAGTTCAAGTACACAACATAATATACTACCGTAACATTTATAATTGCAGACATATATACACGCATACATATATCTCTTTGTGAATGTTTGCATATTTAATCGACAAATATAATCAATTATCAACAATGATTTCATTTATTTATAAAAACTCGATTCCAAAATTCATGCAGCTTTCATAGCAATTGACTCGATAGCTTGAATCGTAAAAAATTATAATTGATGGTACAAATTGCTTAGAGTTTCAGATTGATAAGAAGGAGATGAGTAATTGAGTGAATCTGGAAGAAGGGACGATAAATCGATACGAACTCCATATATGATTAGCGCAATTCCACACATTTTGTTGATCTTCTATGTGTTCTGTGTAAACCCTAGGAAGACGAAGAGTGGGGCTTTGACGTGCAACGGTTAAAGCAGAAAAGTAAATATATAAATTTAGTGTTACAGCAGAGAGAGAAATGAGAGAATAGGTAGAGAGAATAGGTGGTATGTGTGTTATAGTAGAGAAATTAGGGGCAGTAAGTTATTGAAAATGGTGTCTGACCGATGGAGACTGATGGTGTCAACACTTTTACAAAATTGGTCCATTGACCAAAGTTAATTGCTATCGCATCCTTGTTGACCGATGTGATATAGACCGTTTAAATGGAATGGATGGTCGAGATTACTACTGCTTTTCCTGCTTCTTTAAACCCCCATCCCCTCTGAACCAAACCCTTGTTATTATTGCCTTAAAATGTGAAACTGAATTTACTATTTTGTAATTCCTCCATCTCAAATAAAATATTCAAACTTTCCATGTTGAGTTTTTTGAAATTTCCTTAATTACAAGGTGATACTCCCATTTATTTAAAATTGTGTTGTACAATTAATTTGGCATGGAGCAAGGTTGTAAAAGTCGGCTGAGTAGGGTGATTAGTCGCCGACTAGTCGGCCCAAATGAAGGTCACGACTTGACCATGAGAAAATCGTTTAAAAAAGTTAGGTCAACACCGATCAACGTACAGTAGTTAACAGGTTCGAATCGTTCGGTCTATGACATGGATTTGTTTATCCATTGTTAGTTGTTGTTAATAAAAGAGAAAACAGAAGAAAAAGTGATAGAATGAAGTAAAAGATGATGAAAATGAGATGGAGAGGATGATAATGGATGAGATGTAGAAGATGAAGAGGATGAGTTGAGAATTAAGTTAAAATTAATTTAAATCTTTAGTCCCTTATCTTTATAATATATTAGTTTCTCATCTATATTTACATATAATTTTAAAATTTGTTATTTAAATGTATAAAAGTCAACAAGTCAAAACCCAACTTGATTGACTAGTCCTCCCAAAGTACCGACTGACTCGACCTCGACTTCTTGCAACCTTGGCATGGAGGACTGGAGGGTGTATCATTTTCTCTGCTCAATGCATTCTGTGCTACAAATACTAAAATATATGTATGGGGTACTACTAAATATATCATTTATTTTTCTTTTTTAATTTATTTTTAACATAAAAATTTGTGCAATGAATTAAGGGTCAAAAGTATTTAGAATACAGGATGTTATGCTTTTGTAATTATAGTATTCTAGGAACAATGTTGTTGTTAAGGAATTTGTTGTGTGTTGGACAGTATTATGAACAGTTATCTGGACAAATATTATAGGTTTAAGTAAATCAATTCACTCACTATACCACTAATATATCATTCTAATTCTCGTGAGAAAAAAAATGGGTATGTTTAACTTTTTCCTATATATAAATAATAATTTTTTATATATTTTGAGTTTCATGGTCAATTTGAGACTTTGACTGAATCACAACAACTGCCTCGTGAATGTTGGAAAATTCGTGGATTTGATATTGGATGATGTTTGTTCATAACAACTATTCAAACCAACTTTGTACGGAATTTATTACTCCTATGATTTATGTGACATGTGCGTTGGATACGTACTCTTAAAATATAGTAGTCTTACGTAGTGTTTATTTAAAATTAAAAAAAAAAAAAAAAAAAAAAACTTATTGTTATTGCGAAGAAAGATGAGATGATGCACACCCAATGGCCAATGGTCCAATATAATTAGTTATTTTAGCAGGCCCTTGTCATCTTCCAAGTACGACACAAGAAAGTTATCATTGCACTCAACATATGAATAAATCCAACCATCTTCGGTTACTTTGTTTACAGAAATTAAATTGTACGTACCCTATAACCGATTGGAAAACACCGTTACTATTGTGAGAGATTTATGTGGTAGTGACACACGTGACAAGATCTATTAATTAGAAGCTCAGAATCAGAACTTTATACATACACAACATTTGAGTAATCTGAACATCACAAAGTACAGAGTAAGTTGCATTTCCTTGGATATGTTTGATTATTGACTAAGTCAGATCAAACATGTTTTTTTAATCTTTTATGTTATTGAGTCTTCAAACACTAAGATCATGATAGGATCGATGTATAGTGGCGAAACCATGTTGAAAGTAAGGACTAGCAGTAGCTCTATCACTATGAGTCCCTTCAACATACGTGTAATTTTCTTATGAAAATTGCATCATTTTTTTATATTCTTAGTTTGTGTTTGCGGGTTAATGAAATTGAAATAGTGTTGCTACAAGTCACCCCAAATCCTGGATCCTTTGCTATCGATCTATGTAGTTCATTAGTTTGTACATCCGAAACAGATCACTCGATTTACATATTTTCTTAGAGCATATATGTTGACTCATTTATGCTTAAGAAATTGAATATGTGAACAGAAAATTATGGATAGAAAGGAAGGAAACAGATGGAAGTTTATGTGGACCTATTTTAAAGATGAAGTTGGCGTAACAGTATAGTACCTCCCATATTTCGCGTTTAAACCATGTTCTAACTGCTTACACTTCCATGCATGTGACCCATCAAAAGTTGACCGGCCATGACCTTTGACCACAATCAAAACCTAATAACCATAACCATATATACTATTCTAGGAATATAATCAACATTTTAATGATTTATGGACTACTATGAAGTATAAACTTATAGTACATAATAGTTATAAATTTTTGCAATGATACAAGTACAACGTAGTGGTGAACCGGTGATAGAGCGAAATTGTTTATAATTCACAAAAAGATATGGAAATTATATAAGAATCATTCGAAGATAAGCATTAAACTTAAAGTTTCATTTATTATTTCAATATCAACATTAAACATATATACAAAAGGAATTATCAGTGAATTAAATGAAAACCTTCGATGTATTAATTACAATATAATTTTAATTAAATAAGAAAACTTTAGCTTCAATAAATACACAATTTTCTGATATTATTATTTTCCAAAAGATATAATAATTTTTGACTTGTTCGCGGTAATAGTCAACTATATTGGTGTACATCCGTGACCAAAAGTGATAACTTACCATGAGATTCACAAAGTGTCGAAATTCACAAGGTTGAAAGTTTAGATTTGACAAAAGTGAATTTGAAAGCATAGGAGTCATCAAGCAGCACGTATTATATATGTTCGTAACTAGTCGCATGCATAAGATTTCATCCTAAAATCAGTTTGCTAATAGAAGAGTAACACCTGTAGAGATACATTCCTATTTATTCAATTTAATTTTATATTTTAATTGGTTTATTGCTGTAAACCCGGGCCAAAAAATCAAGTACAATTCCACATGCCAGTAAGGAGGGTCAAAGTATATTGTTTTTTGTATTTCATTATAATTATAATTATAAAATTATAAACATAAGTTATACATAAATATAGATTTGATATTATAACAATTTTTTTGTCATTATGAATTAATTCTGTATTCCTTTTTATTTCTATTTTAGAAACAGCTGTTAAGTGTAAATTACTCGTACGATTAGTCGATTACTATTCCTGCAAAGAAAAAACATTTATTGCAACGAATTCACTACTTGTACTTTGGTAACGCATCTTAAATCTTTAGAATAATAAAGGGTGGCGAGTTGTTGACTTGTACTCTGAATCACTGAATCATTAACTGACGAGTAATTAAATATTCGCCTTTATATAAAGTTAAATTCGTATATTCATTCAAGACGGTGAAATAATTACTACACTGATGATTGATTCAACCAGGATTAAATATCGATAAGATTAATGAAGGGGGTAGTTGCTAATAAATTGGCGTTATTATCAAAGTGAGGGAAGAGTACAAGTACACTGGCATCACCATCGTAAACCTAGCAATCGCACATGGAACGTGCCCCTCATTCAATTATTTCCTCATTATTCATCAATTTAATATTCGATATAAATACCAATCAACTCACTCTAACTAATCTTATTACTCCACAACCCATAATCCACAAACAAACAAATACTATACTAATTAATAATATAGGTTTATATTACGAGGTGTACATAAGAACATGCATTGTTTAATTACTAAGATTCATTTAACCAATTTATTCGTAAATGATAAATATATATTCACATTAAGTTATGCATATATTTTTAAGAGGGTCAACTACATTTTGAGGGATAGATGTGACGGGCATGTGAAAATAACGAGTAATTTGAATGAAATTGCTGACGAATGGTTCGGTTTCAAAACCTTTAAATTAACTTGGCCTTATAAAGAACAAGTTTTTCTTTTAAAGTGGAACGTCAGATTCATTCTATATAGAATATGCATGATATTATATGTTTAAACATATATCTTGATCACTATGAAATACAAGCAATAACATCTAATAATTCAAATGAAGCCTAGGATATGGATGTCAAAACATCAATTTATGAAAATTTACAACATGTATAAAAATGGGAATGCATGAATACAAACATGAAACAACTAAATTTATGTTGTAATTCACACCAAACGAGCAGAAACTAAATATAGTTATAACAAAATATTATCTAAAACCAATCACTTGATCTAGTAACAAATTTATTGAAATAACTCTCAACAAGATCTTATAAATGATTCAAGAGTTCACATTTTCAAGTACTAAATCAATTAATCAATTTAAACAATCTACCAAAGCAGTCAGATCCAAACCATAGCACACGCATTGTTAAAATGAGCCTTACTTACTTACCTTGCGCCTAACGGAGTTGTTGCAATCTTAATTCCGGCCACCTGCTATTTTCCTCTTCTAATTGTTCTGAGTCATGGAGTTTTTGCAATGCGCTATCGCCCCTTGAATCGCGCTCTGCAATTCGTCCATAGACGACGATGTGCTTGAGTAAATAGCTCCACCACCACCACCAGCAGCGCCTTTCACGACAGTGTTACGACATAAAACCCCCGAGTGACTTGGAGACGACCGCATGGACGACGGGCAGCTTGACACACAACTTCTCCTTCTAGGATATCGAAGGTTCCCCGAAAACGAATGGGAGATTATGTCATTTTCCTTGTTGCCTTTTGCGGTTTCGTTACCAGAGTTGAGTGGACTACGAATGCTCTTCGTAACGGGTCCGGTTTTTTGTATTTGAAAAGCCGGACCCTGTCTCTGGGACAACTTTTCGTACAATGGTTTCGCTTTTTTCAGATATTTTCGTATCACTTCTTTCGCGGTCGTGCTCATTCGTTTAACCGAAGATCCAGTTACGATATCTGGATCAATCCTGGTGGCCGTTGTGGTTGTTGTGGTTGTGGTCGTGGAGCTAGATATTTTGTTTTCTTTTCGGAAAACAGATGAGAATCTAGATAAAGAGAAGTACTTATTCGGTTTCTTGGGGTTGTTCGTGATAAAACTTGGGTTGTGTGAGCTAGATGGGAATAGTTTTGTTTGTAGGTGAAGTTCATCGTCTGTGACGGAGCTAGGGCGCGACGAATCGCATCCGTCGGTAGAGAACGAGGAGTGGGAGTCGGAGGAATGGCGGGCAGTGGTAGTCGCGGATGAGGAAGTAGATGAGGAAGATAAAAGGAGGGTGCGAACCATCGAAATACGAGGCGAAAGATGAAGCGGAAGAAGCTGTCCTTTGTAGAAAAGATCATCAGCCGGGCAAAGATTGGTGGCAGATGATTTAAGCGGAGATAGCGATATCGTGAACTCGAAATCGGAAGAAGATGATGAATGTGTAGGGGAAGATGGGAGGGTTTGTGATCTAGGAGTTTTGCCACTCTTCCTGTGATGATGATGTTGATGCTTCATTTTTGCGTACTAGTTTGAAAGAAAGCTACATTGCTAGATCTACAAAAACATATGAGAAATATGGAGTGTGATTTTGAAGTAAAAAGAGAGATAATAGTAAGGGGTGATGGATAGATGGATTGATATATTTGTGATCCGGAAGTGCATCGGAAGGGGAGTAGGGGTAGGGGCAGGGACGTTACGTTATTTGGCTGTATCTTGGGGTTCACTAATTCAACTTTTCTTGAATTTTGGAATTATTCTTGTAACTTTTTACTTAATTTTTAGCAAAAGTTGTTCGTATTGATAGGAGGACGGTTGCGAGGGTACTATTTTTATGAATTTGATTTTTTTTATGATGAAAAAAGACGTGTTATGATGGCACATGATCAAATAATGTGTTGTCTTTCTGAATGGTTTATAATGAGTCTACGGTAGTACGTCTTTTTATTATTATCTTATTCTAAAATAAAATGTTACGAAGTATAGTTGCATTTAGTCACCATTCTTTACGGATGGTAAAAATTTAAAGATAAAAGATTATAACTATGTCCCTCTTACTTAATAAACAACTTACACCCGATGTTTTAAAAATCGGTTTTTTAAGCGAATCGGAAATGTGACCGATTCCGGTCGAACCGGTTCGAACGGTTCAACCGGCCGGTTGAAACTGTCACTATTAAAATAAATAAAAAATATTATTTTTTTATTTTTAAGTATTTTTCTTAACATTTTTTTAAAAAAATAACATTTTCTAAACATTTTTTCTTGTTTTTGACAACTATAACAAAAAAAGTTATAATAATAATATAAAAACAATTAAAAAAAATAAAAAATAAAATAAAATAAACCCAAAAACCGGTTCAACCGATTCGTCAAAACTGGTTCAACCGGAAAAGTCAACGATCTGATCCGATCCACTAAAAAGTCAAGAATCGGCTCATTTTGAACCGGAAACTTCTCCGGATCCGGTTGAACCGGTTCGACCGGGCCGGTTCAACCGGTTTTTAAAACATTGCTTACATCCCTTTCAATCGTGGTTGAACCACTTTCTAACCACTTCTGTCACATCAGAGCCACAACAGCTTTTCACAAACTGATTCAAAACTGATTCGTCCGTGCCATCAGTTTAACCACTTTCAAACCACTTTATTTAATATTTAATATTTAACAATTTGAAAGCTGATTAAAAAGGGATGCGCCCCCTGTTTTTCCAACGAATTTGTAAGTGGGTTGAACCACTTAAGTGGTTTCAACCGGTTGTAATTTCAAGTGATTCATAAGTGGTTAGAAAGTGGTCACCGTTGGCACGGAGGGAACTAACCACTTTCTAATCGGTTGGTGAAATCAATTAGCGTTTGGAGGGGTCTTGTAAAACCAAGCTACTTACTTCTAATAATTAATACATCATAACTATATTTTATTTTAAATTTAAAAATAAATCAACTCATTTAATTATAAAAATCAATCAAAATTTTTATTTATTTTTTAAACTGTTTAAACATATACTAATCAAAAATGACCACTTTATATCCAAATTATAGTTATTATGATAATATAATGTGTTAACGAAATGAAATACCAAAGGGCCTTTGATCTAGCGGTATCGTGATAACCCTTACAACCAAGATGTTTAGAGTTCGAATCTTGAGGATGGGACAATTTGTATATATTTGTGAATTAATGTAAATATTTGTGGTATTGGAGTGTGTGACTTGTGTGAGTACAAAACTTACAACAAATAACAATATAAGATAATACAACAATTATTGCACCGGCTCGCTACTATATCATCTATTCATTATCGACGCATAGTGTGAATTTCTGATTATAATAATGTGTATAAATTAAACTAATGTGTTCAGTTTGATTGATTAAGTGAACGAATATCTTAGATACCGATAAAGTGGTTTAAAGAACTGGTGCTTCAATTGCCTGATACTATCACACACATTAGCTAAAGTTATCATTTTTGCTAGGGATGCTAACCTTTATTTTTTTTTTTAGCAATAAACAAGTTATAAAATAATTATCAGAGGAATTATTAAGTCATTAGTTAAAGAGATTTTTTGGTTTGTCACCGCATTTTTTCACCGACTATTATTAAAAGCTTTTACATACAAATAACACCAGTAGCATTCATAATCACATAGTTGATGAGTCAACTCGATAAATACTACTTGATATATTTTTTCAAATTTGTTTGAAGATAATCAGTCATTTTTCAATTAATACACACTAGTTATTGATAATTATTAGTTTTATAATTTTGTCCTTTCATACTTAATTATTGTGTCAAAATTAAACTATTGCCAACTAATCATTCAATCGTTTGTTAAATACTCGTATATAGGTAAAAAAAAAAAACTTTTTGTCAACTAAAAATTGCACTTTTTGAAACTATTACAGTACTACTATAAAATGAACTTTGTTGTTAGTGAACAATGAGATTGAAATGTCGGAA
Organism: Pseudognaphalium luteoalbum; assembly: GCA_963422505.1. Lineage (NCBI taxonomy): Eukaryota > Viridiplantae > Streptophyta > Magnoliopsida > Asterales > Asteraceae > Pseudognaphalium > Pseudognaphalium luteoalbum. The sequence goes on from OY730196.1 coordinate 106,663,464, forward strand.
GTACTACTTAATGACATTACAGTTTCTTTCACCGGTAAAAGATGAGTAATTGATATCGTTGTACATGTAAGGTGTTATGACTTGTGACAACAAACTTTTAAATGTCTTGTTGCATTCTCATAAAATTAATTTACTTCAATACAATTGTACTTGTATACATGTTATGCTAAAACGTATTACTCCTATTAATTAAATTTCATTATAATTATAACTTTACTTTTGAGTCGTAGACTTGTAGGTATAGTTATTGTACTTGATAACGCAATTATGCAAATTTATTGGATTGCGCTTACATTTTATTGTCTTTTTTTTCTCTAAGATATATGTAGTTAAAAGTAATCGTAATTGGAAGCCATCGTACAAAAAAACAACAATATCCAATCCTTAGATATTATACATTCATTCATGAATGTCATGGGCTTTTTTTTTATTGGGCTCAACCTTTTCTTTTTTGGGTAAAGTATTGAGCTCAACCTTTCCCCATATGTAAGGGGGAGCCCTAGATAGGAAGCATCTCTCATTGAATAATACATATTACATATATAAGTATATAACTATATAAGGTAGGTGTAGCCTTCATATGCTCTTCACACCTAAACTTCATCTTCTTATATGGGTATCTTCAATCATCTTTAGTCATTTACCACCATCTATGAGAACATTGTTAATTTATGTATTGTAAAGTGGTGATTCCCTGCATCCGCACTCAAGCTAAAATATGTTTGATCACAAAGTATTTTCATTATCTTCGAGTAGGGGTGTGAGTGTCTATATTTTATGTTCTCAATATTTCATCTTCGGCTTGATTGGATAGTGTTGTTATGGTTGCCTTTTTTAGTTTGAAAAACATATAGTATATTTTAGTAATTTCTGGAAACCCTACTAAGAACTTTATAAAAAGTATATATTCATAGAAACAATTTAGGTCAAATAATGATCAAAACTGAATGAATTGTTTTTGTAACGACAATATTTAATCTAGTGGTACCTGATTAACAAAAGTCACATAAGATATTATACATCCACATAGTACTGATCTGTATATTTTTTATTTTATCTTCGGTGAGACTTGAACTCATAACTTTTTAACTGATAAAAATTGCTTAAACCCTTATCACATATGCGGTTATGCGCTATAATTTATGGAGAATGCTAACCATAGCTATATTGGTATAGATTTTCATATTTAGTTATTTACTATTTTACTCTGTTGAATTAATTATAAAGTTTATCATTTTTTTTAAATAATTAAGACTTTCCTTATTTGAATTATGATAATAGTCTTTATTTATGGTAAATGTGAGTTATAAATATGTTATGTTTAATCATACCCGTTGAAACTATAGTGATCAACTTTCCATAATTTATTTATACCCGTTGGAATGCAGAGACCCGGCACGTTTGAAATAACTAATTCGTATTACATATAAGTGCGTCAATAGAAACTCGAACTCAGCAATCTATTTTTCGATAATCATTTCTTATCTTTCACAGTTGACAAAAGAGATATTTGTGAATTACTGTACAAGTATATAGTAGGGTTTATTAAAGTAGTAATTACCAACATCGTTGGTTTCTCATTCAAAGAGAAAGTGTTAACATGTCAATGCTAAATAAAGAATACAAAATCAATTTAGTAACATCATCATTCATACCTCACTATTTTTTTAATGAGTAATTAAAAATATAAATAAATTCCCGCGTCGATTCTTTCCCTGTCACCAACTTCATCTTTTCTATTCCTTGCTTCCCTTCCAATTTCATTACCGAGTCAACTAACGACTCTGTCAACTCCATTACTTTAATTCTATCTACTCCATCTATTACCTAGCTAATTCATATAATCATAATCATCATCTCAGTATCATTATCTTCTTTCTCCTTTTTGGCGCAATTGCATAACACAAATTCAACCATGTTTTACTTCATCTTCATTCTCTCCCTCATCCCCTTTTCCCTCTGTCAACCCCCAAAATCGATCCTCATCGATTGCGGTGCATCCGTAACCTCGGTCATCGACGATCGTCAATGGCTTCCAGATACACGCTTCATTTCCACAGGTACATCTAGGAACATAACACAAACTGACCTATTTCCGGTTCTCTCAACCGTCAGATCATTTCCACTTCTTCAGGATAATAACCGTATGCGGAAATTCTGTTATGTTGTCCCGGTTGATCGAACAGCGAAATACTTAGTTCGAACGACCTATTATTACGGTGGAGTGAATGCACAGGTTGCACCTCCTGTGTTTGATCAGATTGTGGATGGGACTTTGTGGAGTATTGTGAATACAACTGATGATTATGTTCATGGATCGGCTTCGTATTATGAAGGGGTTTTTCGTGCCGTTGGGAAATCGATGAGTGTTTGTTTGGCTGCGAATACTCATACGAAGTCCGAACCGTTTATATCTGCTTTGGAGTTTAACTTGTTGGCTGATTCGTTGTATAATTCGACGGATTTTGGGAATTCGAGTCTTAGATTGGTTGCCAGGCATAGCTTTGGGTATAATGGATCGATTATAAGGTATGATCAGTATTTTGTTAATTAGAGAAGTATAGACATGAATTAGGTTATTTGCTTTTACATTATATTTCATACTTGTATTGATTGAATTATTAAATAAAATGATTGATAAGTGCAAGCAATTAGATGCTTCTACTAGTAATTGCCTTAAATCAACTAGGATTATGTTACCATTTTGATGTGGTACAAGTTTTATTAGTTATTCCTTATGGGCACAATTTGAATAAAAGGTCTTTACAGTATAAAGCCTAAAAGCTTTACATAATAATATAGATATAGATAGATAAATAGATTCTGTTTTATTGAATACTAAGCTAATTGGTTGCAACAGTTCTACAAAATCTGTTCATATAGAAATTGGCCCAAATAGTCTTCGAATGAGAATTGGAAAGTGATTACCTAATATAATCTGTTAATCAACCGAAACATCTGAAGTGTATGTGTGCCATTGTTAATATATATTATGATACTACAGTTATCCTGATGATCAATTTGATCGTTATTGGGAACCATTTGGTACAAATAATCCTACAACATCAAGCGGAGCAAATGTGTTGATCAATGGGTTCTGGAATCTTCCACCATTAAAAGTATTTCAGACACAATTAACGGTGGACCAACCACAACCATTGGAGTTAGAGTGGCCACTTCAACCTCTACAAAACTCAATCTACTACATTGCTCTCTACTTTGCAGACGATAGTGGGACATCAAGACATTTCAGTATTAGCATAAATAATGTTACATACTATAGTGATCTAAAGGTTCCTCAATCTGGTGTTGCTTTATTTGCCAACCAGTGGCAACTTGGTGGGCCCACTAAGATCGTACTCACTCCTGCTCCTGGATCGACACTTGGTCCTTTGATTAATGGGGGAGAGATTTTTGAAGTGATACCAGTTGGTGGAAGAACTCATATGAGAGATGGTATGATATGATTCCCAATTATGGTTAAATATATGAACTACTTGGATGACATCTTGTTGGTTCACAATTTTTGACATGTTTATGTAAATCTATCGCTTCGTAGTGATCGGATTGAATGGTTTGAAGAACGGTTTTCAGAACCCTCCATTCGATTGGAATGGTGATCCTTGTTTACCAAAGGGAAACTCATGGACAGGAATTACATGCTCTGGTGGAACCAATATTCGTGTGATTGGACTGTGAGTTAAATGTTAACTTGATGATAATAATGTGTTATCCATAAACTCGATTTTTTCATACTTATATCTTTGTTTTGGGTTTTTGCAGAAATCTTACACGCATGGACCTTTTGGGAACTCTGTCTCCTAACGTTGCGAATTTGACTGCACTAAGTGATTTGTATGGCACTGATATGATTCTCTTTTGTTCAAAAGTTAGATATATCAGAGATGATATAAGCCTTAATAATTGGCCTAAAAGTTGGCTTGATACCATATGTCAACATAGAAAATGACCCACTTTCAAACAATATATTAGATGAATTATTTTTATCATTTAATAATTATTTTTTTTGTGCAAAAACGAATATATTAGATGATTGACATATGGTATTAGATCAATCCTTACCCAATTTTTAGGTCCATATATCTTCACTCTGACTTTAAAATATGCAAATTTATCGAAGTTCTTAGAAGTTTTTATTGACTGTTTGGTGATATTGGCAGATGGCTAGGGAACAATGGGCTATCAGGATCCATCCCTGATCTCAGTACACTGAAGATGTTAAAGACAATGTAAGTTATAGCTACAATAAACTGTTCTATTTATTTATCTATTTATATCAGATGTAAGATTAAGAAAGTCATGTACAACTTAGAAGCATTAGTCTTTTTTCTAAGTAACATTATATCTTGTGAACAGTACGTTAAGTAAAATCAATGGATACAAAGAGTGACATCAGGAATCTTTGAATGTAAGAACATGTTTTTTGATTAGAAAGCCAGTAAAGTACAAACAAGAAAAGAAATATATTTACATTGGATGGGTTTGGTTTGAAATGATTAGAAATTCTGAAATTGATCATATGCAGAAGGATAGAAGTTAAAACATTGGAGCCCATACTCATAATGCACCTATTGTACATATGAGTTTTTTGACCTCTATCTCTCTCTTCTTCTTAAACAGACATTTGGAGGACAATAATTTTAATGGACCGATCCCTTCGTCTTTCGGAAATATTGACAGATTGCAAGAACTGTAAGTACTATCATAATGCAGATGACGAGAGTGTTACATATAATGCTTCTTTATGGTGGGTCATATTACTTACAATCTGCTATCTGATGTGCTATGGTTTAATATATTTACATTAGAGGTGTCAATTTCAACTCATTTGTTTTGTAAATGAGTCAAATACTTGAAAAGGAATGGGTTGAAACAGGGCAAAAGTAGCAAAAAATCTATTTTGTTGTGCATAAACTTTCGGAAATTGTTTTTTACAAGAACGAATATCTGTATTCTAATGAAAGACTTTTCTACAGTCGTATTTAACATATTCATGATTTTACTCATACCAAAAAATCACCAGTTTTGACAAATTGTCCGGCCCACTTATTTTAGTGATATGAAGCCATGAAGGTTAGTTTAAGCTTCGTTTGTTGAGTTTAATTATATTTCTCAAGTAAAGGAATGCAGTACATGCAATGTATGGATGATGAATCAACCAAATTTACAATGTGGTACCATGGACAAAAGTACTAATTGGACTAGACTTCTTTTGTGTACTAATTGTATAATCCAGACATAACAAGATAGAATATGAATCGAGTAGACTTGTACCTTTTTTTTTCATGTTACGTATATCATAGGTGGCCACTACTGCACAACGACCATTATCAATCAATAATGTTAATAATTTTGTATTTTTTTTTCTTTAGATTCTTGCAAAACAATAATTTGACTGGTCAAGTTCCAAGCAGTATCACAGGGAAACCAGGATTGAACTTAAGGTAATTAATCAATCTAAATATTAATTTCACCCATGTTACTTACTTTATGGTTTTCAAGTTTTCAAAAACCAAGATAAGTGCAGTAATTTATAATGTTAAAATAGATCTTGATTCTTTAAAGTTTCAAGATTTATTTTTGTTGGCAGATTAGGGAGTGGTTGATGTCCCTTTGTCTTTTGGCTAATTGCTTAGCTCATCTTCAAGATCTAATGTCTTCTTCTTGTTCTTCAGGATTTCTCCTGGTAATCCACTTTTGGACCCACCAAATCCTTGACCAAAAGATCTGTGAAATCAAATGTAGAAGATTTTTGACCCAAGGTGTCATTTAAGCTTCTTGATGATTTTTTTTTTTTGGTTCCAAATTTGTAGTCATTGATTTCTTGATTAATTGATGGTCCATAGCTTATTTTTACAAATGATTTACTATAATTATACATGTTTATGTTTATGTAACTAGAGTTGAGCAATCAAACAACAACTGAGGTTTTCTTTTAACAACATGCATGGATCTCAAACAAAATTGAATCTAATATTATTTTTAGACAAAATTAAAGAAACGCATTTAACAACAATACAATCTCGCATTTACATTACTAAATTGAAATCATTTAGGTGAAAAATGATCAAACAAAATTACAATCAAGATTAAATCAATTAAACAGGAATTAAACATTACATTACCTAAAATTTTACCTGTCTAACGTATTTTTCCTAACGAAAAGTGGAGGCAAAGAGTTGCTCCGTACTCCTTGAGTACAAACCGGGAGATTAACCATCGGCCGGATTTTTAATCCGGCTGATCTGGTTCTCTCCAGCCCCTTTTTGACTCTCTTCACTTTCTCTTTTTTGGAATCTTCTTCAAATGATGAAGCGGACGAAGAAGAAGAAGTAGAGGAAGATGGTGAAAGCGAAGACGCACGTTGTTTCTTCAACCGTAACAATTCTTTCCATAAAACCGTACATTTTGGCGGTCTAGGAGACGGATCTTCATCGATAAACCAACTCATTCTATTACTTTCTTCTACCTTCACCTCTTCCATTTTCGCAACCTCATTAACTTTCTCCGGTTTTATACTGATTCTCGTTAGTTTCTCGGAGCATTGCTTCTGCCAAAACGGAAGCAATTTCCCTTCGAAAAAAAGCTCGTCAGCTGTCAACATTTTCGTTGGAGCTGATAAGTTGCTCGATAAAAACTCAAACTCGCCAGCTTTTGGCTTCTCCTTTTCTTTATCTTTAACTCTATCGTGAGGATTAATGCATATGAAATTAGCATCGTCTAGAAACTCGGCGGAGAATGAAATGCGGGGACTTTCGATTGATTTGGTGGTGATCGGAAGTATTTCCGGCGAGACCATATTTTTAGGAGGGAAGGGGAGCGTGTTGTTGGGGTTTGTGTGTGTGTGTAAATGCCGTTGTATTTGCAGGGGTATATATAAAAAATAAAAATAAAAACCGAAAAATGGGGTGTGGTGACAGATGGTTAAATGTTTAAGTAAATGAGTTTATTTTGATTGGTTCATAAATATATTTGGAATATAAAAAACTGTGGTGGTCTGGTGAAGATGAAACAGGTGAGCCATGATACTATGAGAGTAGCACATGCAAACCTAGCAGAAAAAGGATCAATGTATTGGTAACATATGGATGCTTTATTTAATTATTGTTAATCAGGGCAGTAACATATTGTTAGGAATCTAGCTCCTCATCGTTATAATTTTCTTTTTTAGACAAAAAGGTTTTGTCCTATTCAGATATATATATATGGATTGAAAGATATGATGTAGATTAATTCAAATCTGGTGTTTGTAACATGGATTGTACGTGATTCAACTAAATTGAGCTTTTACATTTAACAATCTCAATTCTCATATTGAAAAGAAACAAAAATCTGAGAATCTCTTTGACTGTTTCTGCAAAAGTTTTCTAAGTAATTTGAAAAAAAATATGTACAACTTCATTTCTAGCCGTAATCTTTCACGTCACCTCCAGTTTTAATACAATCTACAGCTTCAGTTAATTGTTACCAAACATACCATAAAAGTAGCATACACATTCCCTATGTTAACATGGAAGATTAAATTGTTTGCTTGAGGCCGGGTGTCTAAACTAAATAATGTACAATAGTTTTAGTATTGAAGTAATTTTTAGACGATTAACAATTTACATAAAGTAATATAATGGGTGATGATCCATACGTCATCATATATATATATATATGATCATACATTATCAAATATGTTTTATAAAATTATACAGTACAACATTATAAAACATATAATTTTAATGATGTATGACTAAAATGTGATTTGATTTACGATTCACCACTTTAATCTAATTAAATAGCTAGACTGACTACATAACAAATTTCCCATAATATCTACCGATAGTACTTTAGGTTTGGGTCCACTAAAAAGATGGATATTTAACACTGGAAAATAAATCACGTTGTAATAAAAGCTTGTATCATCTCTTGTCCTGTATGTAGTGAAAAGTAATGAACCGAATAAATTCAGACCGGCCCTCTTTTCCAGATATTAAGTCACACAAATGCTAAACCGCTAGATTTTTACACAGTACATTATTAGCTCAAATTTATCAGAAAAATTGGGTGAATATTTTGTGATGTAAACTACCATCAACTCATATAATACAAGGGTTCTGATTATTAAGAGCATCAGGACCGTCTCTCATTTTTCAAAAGTCTTATGCAAAATCAGGGACGGAGCTAGAAAATTTTCATATAAGGGGACAAATTTTTTTTCCTTCCTTTTCCTATCATTATGGGGGGTAAAACTCCAAAACTATCACTAATAACCTTAGAAATTTTATAATTTTCCACATTTCTAGAATTTTAGGGGAGGCGACCGACCCCCATGCCTCCCTCTAGCTCCGTCCCTGAGCAAAATAATTATTAGTCGTCAAATGAGACGCTAGGCAAAAGAACGTTAATTGAAAAAATGAGGTCATATAATAAAAGGTTAAACTCAAGTTTTTTTATGACCCAATTATCTTATATGTAAGCATGTTCATCTTTTCTTTTCTTGATAAATGATTAACAATCAAACTTTTTTTATCAAATAATACACATACTATATACATATATACACACATTTTTAGGCACTCAGAAATCGGAGAACCTGGTCGGGCGACTACCTCGTCCAGCCTCAAATATGGCACTGAAAAGCATCTTTCATGTATGCACTATCTTAATGTAGCAATTTAAACATTTTAAATGTGAAAGAAAGATCTTTAATTTGCTAAATATGTTTACGATAAATAAAAAGAAGTCGCTCCAATTTCCCCATAAAAGAAAATTAAAGAACCAAGCTACAACGACTCATTGTGTGACATTATGTCAAGTTTTAAAAATTAGACAAAAATAGTTATTGCAGTCATCGTGATTTTATCATAAATGAAACCGGTAAAGTTAATCATATACTCCCTCCGTTCCTAATCTATTAACCAATATTTCTTTTTGAGTTGTACTAAATTAATTATCCACTTTTATAAACAGATAAGAATAATAAGATAAATTTTTTTTTACTCCTAGTGTATATATGTAAGACAAAAGAGTAGGTAAAAAGTAGATGATAAAATTATCATCTTACTAAAAAGTAAGAGAGATAATTATCTTTTCTTAAACTGCATATTTTTTAGTCTGGTATTAATAAAATTGGGACAGATAGAGTATTAAGCAACAACTATTTTTTGTTACATCTTAGCTTATATTCTGTTAGAGAACTATACTCCGATTTAATTCATTCCTAATTAAATGGTGAGGATATACGACGAGATGTATTAATTGCATGCTATATTAGTTTGGCATTTGTTTCCGACAAAATTGTGATATAATTATTACAATCTCAAAAATATCGATCATAATATTATCACAAATGTAGGAGCTAGTCAAGAAAATGTGTACTTGGTGCCACTAAAGTACGTACTCCATCCATCCGTTCCAAAGTTATTATCACCCGATAAAAAATACACAATTTGATAAAAACATAATTATTACTGTTTTTTCTTTCTTACTTTTTGCAGAATGACGGTTTTACCTTAACTAATTAATTACTGTTTTCCTAAAAGTGTTTAATAATAATTTCAATTAAGAGTAATATAGTAATCAAGACCAAATTTTACTATATAGTTTGGAAGTAGACAATTAAAATAGGATGTCCGAAAAAAGGAAAAGTTCACTATAATTTTGGAACGGATGGAATATTAATTTCTATCACTTCATTATTTTATTTAAACGAGATGCATGCTGAATTTTTGATGATAACTAATTAAATTAAATATACAAATATGCTAGTAACACTTTAATTTTGAGAGTTGCTTTTAAAAAATCATAATCATAATAATAATAATTGTGAGAGACTTTTGCATTATTATTATTATTATTTATTATTATTTTTTTTTTTTTGAAACGACAAATAATATTAAGATCAACACTTAGCAAGAAACTAAGAGTTGGGAAGATATTACAAAGTACAAAGCAACATAAGAAATAAAATTAAAAAGGACATCTACCCCAATCCTCCCAATTACAATTCAATTTGCCTCCACGTACGGCTTACGAATGTTGTTGAATACGAAGTTATTTCTCGCCTTCCAAATACACCATAGCGAGCATTGGATTATAGCAATCAAAACTTTCCTCTTTTTTGAACAATCACCCCATGTTTTTGCGAAGACCAATAAATCTTTGACCGACGGATCATTAGGAAATGCAACGCCACAGCAGTTAGAAATCCATCTCCATGTATCCGATATCCTTGGACATTTGATAAGAGCATGTTCGGAACTTTCAATTTCCGAGATACATATTTTACAAAGAGACGAACCCATGTTAATACTTCTAACCGCAAGACCCTTCGCTACAGCGATTCGATCCAAGCAAACCTTCCATACAAAACAGTTTACCTTTAGTGAGATCCACTTTATCCATGGCATGATAAAGTTGTTGCCTGAGGTGAGTTTTTAATCAATTGAGTGTCTAATATCTCTCACAGTGAAAGAACCATCGTAAGAGACTTTACAAACCATAGTGTCATCCGATTCGGAAGGAATGAATGACGATATCAGATGCAACATAGAACTTAATTCATCAATGCATTACTAATGAATCGGATTGCCTATATCGTATTTGTCACATTAATTACTTTTTTAATTATCACTGAAACCAAACTGACTTCGATTAATGAACCCAAAAATCCAATTATAAATCTGCCAATGAGTTGTCAAAAACAATACATGAATACAAGTTGGATATACTAAACAAAAAATTAAAGATATATGGTGTCTAATTTGGAAGTGATAAATACAACAATAATTTTAATGGGTCATGCTTTACATACCATTTATTTATTTTTAAATTAATTTTTCTGTATATTTTCTATATTTTTTAAATCATTATTTTTTACATACTGTATTTTTTCTGTACCTTATTTGTTCTTTTTCTTTTATTTTAATCAAAAAATAGTATGGTGAGAAATTTAAATGGTATGAAAAACTTATGCCAATCTTAATACATACTAGTACATCAACTATTATACTTTTTGATGCAGTACTGTACAACACTGTAATGTATATGTTTAACATCTACATCAAAAATTTTGTTGTATATATAACATCCCTAGTTTATTTGATACTAACCATTTAATTATGACTAAACCATATATTGAACAAATAATAATGATAAAAAAAGGAAGAAAAAAATTACTCCGATTCGTATATATACGTTGATATATGTGAACTTGAGAAAATGGTTTTTATGGTTGACATGCACTTGTTTCACAACCAATATTATTATTATATACGTTGAATTCAATTTGAAGGTCTTAGCAGAAATCTTATCATAATAAATTATATATAGAAAACATAGTTATGATATCATCAATTTAAATAAAACTTAATTAACCAATTAAGTCCCTCAATTTTAAATAAAAAAAATAAAACCTTTATATTAATTAAACAATTAACACCCGTGCGTATACACGGGTTTAAATCTAGTTGTTACTATATATGATTATATTAATATTAATTAACAGCACTTATAAATACAGTGTATTAAACTATTAATTACTTTGAAAATAATCTAAACAGATGCACAAATATATACTTCGTATCAATATTGGGCTCTTTGGAAAGATACCGATGATGATTTCTAATGTTCTATTTTTCATAACATGATCAGTGCTTGATACTTTATCATACATGTATTTTATGAATTTCAAAATATATGATAAAGAAATGAGAATAACAAGATGTAACTAAAAATTTAATATTTTTTTTCTAGAAAACCAATATCTTATAGAAACTAATACCATATTACATCAACGATTACATTCACACAATTTGATCAGTCCATCAGGTTGGGACCACTAATCATATTCACATCTCTATCCTCAAGTCTAAGCTACAACGATAATTTATAACAGTAACTTAAGACAGTACATGAATCAACCTAATTTGACACAATAAAAATTTACATTCGCCACTGATCTTTTTCTCGATTTTGGCCCTCAAATTTCTCAGTCAACACCACATTTTTCAATCAGATCTACTAACCATTGCTGCCACTCGACACTACCTTTTGTCATCCTCTTAGACACCAAGGGCCGTCTTCGAGGGTGGATGAGGTGGTCAACCGCACATGGCCTCCAAATTGTAGGGGCATCAAATTGTGTGTTTTCGTTTATATGTATGTAAATGCATACGTATTTATAACTAGATTGTTAATTGCAAAAAGGAAAAAATGTTCTAACTAGTTCAAAGTTGATTGACCCGCAACAAAAAGTTGAAGAAAAACATCTTATAACTCGACATAGGGCCTAATTTCGATATTATTCATGTTTTTGCCCTGGGATTCCTAAAACTCAGCAACGGCCCTATGAACACCCATTCATAACTTCTAGTCTTCTAACCTGCACTTCATTGAACAAAACTGGTACAGTCCACCACTTTTCCCCGATCACCTTTTGATTCACGTTTTTCCATAGCATATTTTAGGGGTGAGCACGAAAAATCGAAACCGACTTAAAAACCAAAATAACCGAGAAACCAAAACCGAAAAAACCGATCCATATTAATAACCGACGGTTTATTTTTTGATTTTTAGAAAAACCGAAATATTGGTTCGGTTTTTGGTTCTCTACTGAAAAACCGAACCGAACTATACGTAGAAAAAACATATACTTAAAACTTTATACGTTCGATTATATCTTTATAATTTGTATTTTACAAATAATATGGACTTTACATTCATATAACTTGAATCGCAATAAGTTGAATGATTTTAAAAAATATTTTAAAGATATGATATAATAATATGATTGGTTTGAATTTTTTATTTTTTTTCAACGGCGGAAATTTAATAAATAAAAATCAACTAGCAAGGAGCTAGAGAACAAAGTACAAAAAATCCATAAATACAGCAACTAAAAAAACTGGATACATTCCGGAACTTTAACTGCAAGGAAAGCAAAAGGGATAAAAAAAACTCATGCCGATTACAGAATACCAAGACATGAGAAAAATCCCCACCAACGAAGGCCGAGCCACCGGTTTTCACTCCGTGGCATTTTTGATGCAAACCCATACAAGTCCCGAAGAAAGCTACCACAAAGAGAAATAAAAAGTAACCAGAACTACAAAATGATCTTCCAATGAATGAAATAAATTCAGCCGAACCACCAAAGCAAAGCAAAAAAATAAAACTTCAACTCGTGGCCCTTGCTACTCCAAATAGATTATGAACCTAACAGCGGATTTTTAAGCCACTCATCCCACCGAACGCTCAGAGATTTACTCCTGTTACTATTCCACAAAAAAGAAAAGTTAACAGTAGAATCAACGAGGCCCAGATCACGATTCTTTGAAGAGTTAAAGACGATGTCATTTCTGAATCACCAAATTTCCCACCATAAAGTAAAGATGATAGACTTAATGATGTTCTTAGATTGTTGTTTCATCTTCATGGAGTCCACAAAATCAAGAATTTTGTTACATTCCAAGGTGTATGGAATTTGAATGTCCATCCATATTTTAGAATCGAACTCCAAATCTTCTTAGCCACAATGCACTCACCAACAATATGGTGTATAGTTTCAACACCATTTCCACAATTAGGACACATTAACGAATTAGAATGAGAGCCTCTAAATCACAAATCTAATCGAGTGGGCAGTCGGTCTTGCATCATCTTCCAAACATGAGATTTTATTTCATCTTGTGGTAAGAAAATGCCTAGGCAACATAAGGTTGTCTAAGTGTCTACGAACACCATTAACCGTGAAATTAGTAGCATAATTACAGTCTCAAACCCACTTATCAGGGGAATTCACAATAGTCACATTTTTTATGTCATCGATAATATTTTGGAGTTGTGACTGTTCGATACCACCACGAATATTTCTACGCCAAACCCACGTAAATCCAGTACCATTCCATCGATCTCCGACCGTGACTTGTTTATCAAACTCCAATGAGGAAAGACGCGGCCAACGGAATCTCATGATGCCAATTATCAAGCCAAAATGCGGTGGACTTGCCATCGCCAATTTTCCTTTTTATGACAGACAAAGGAATTTTTCCACTATCATGAAGATTTTGGATTTGTTTCATAATATAGTTTCAAGGACCATATCTTTTAAAAGCCCTAGTTCTTGCTGTAATAAGATTTGGCGTGAAATGTATTTCTTTGATAACTCTAGCCCACAGTGAGTCCGGAAACATATGGTACCTCCATCTCCATTTGTATAAAAGCGCAAGGTTGAAAGCATGTAAAGATCTGAATCCAAGATCACCATTCTCCTTACTAGCCAAAACTAACTCCCACTTAACCTAATGAATTTTTTTCTCATTCGGACTAGCATCCCAAAAGAAATTAGATTGCATAGACTCCAACATGTTTCGGACCTTGCAAGGCATAAGGAATAAAGAAAGATAATAAGTGGGGAGAGCACCTAGGACGGAGGAAATAAGAACCGCCCTACCATCAACCGATAACAATTTAGATTTCCAATGTGACAAACGTTTAGAAAATTTGTTTATCACCGGTTTCCATGAAGAAATACGATTCATATTAGCACCAATAGGAGTTCCAAGATACACAAACGGAAGCTTATCCCCCTTACACCCTGCCATCTCAGCAAATTGGGTCACTTCCCGATCATTAACTCCTATTCCAAAAAGTTTGGACTTTGTAACATTAATTTAAAGTCCAGAAGTAAGATAGAAACACTTAAATATATCCATCACGTTGATGAAGTTGTCCTTCTTCCACTCGCCAATCACAATTACATCATCAACATAAATAAGGTGGGAAATATCAATATTCCCAATTTGAATTCATGTGAACCTGTTAGCATCCTTAGCATCTTCCATGGTCACGTGAAACCCTCCCATAGCGAAAATAAATAAAAAGGGGCTAAAGGGTCACCTTGTCTCAATCCTCGACTCAGCTGGAATTCGGAGGTCGGACTACCGTTGACGAGAATAGATGAACGGGAAGATTCAAGATAAGCCTTAATCTATTGTATACTTTTATGTCCGAATCCCATGAAAGAAAGAGTGGAAAGTAAATACTCCCAACTTAAAGTATCGTATGCGTTTGCAATGTCAATCTTGAATAACATAGCTTTTTTCTTCTTCCTTTTGAACTCTTGAACAATTTCATTAAGAATCATGTGGCCATCCAAAACCTGTCTGTTTTTAATGAATGCAGATTGCACCAGGGCAACCAGATAGTCAATCACTGAAGCAATACGCGTAGCCAAAAATTTCGCAAATACCTTATAAAAAAACCCGATAAGACTTATAGGGCAAAAATCGTTGACCAACAATGGAGTTTCAGATTTCGGGATTAGAGTAATGAAGGACACATTACACCCAGTTGGCATGTGAGCTGTAGAAAAGAATTCTTTGACCGCAGCCGAAATATCCACTTGCAAAATGTTCCAATATCTCTTAATTAAACCAAAAGTTAATGAGCTTCATTGGCCCAAGCTCAAAAACTGTCAAAACTGAATTAATTTTTTAGGCTATAATATACAAGCAAAAGTTAATGAGCTTCATTGGCCCAAGCTCAAAAAATGTCAAAACTAAAAAAAAAAAACCAAAAAATCTGAAAACCGACCCAAAACAAAAAAAAACGAACCATAAAAACCGAATGGTTTCGGTTTTAACTTTTCAAAAACTGAAGTTTATGGTTCGGTTTTAACGAAAAACCAATTCAAACCGACCCATGTTCACCCTAGCATATATCCACACACCTATTCAACAGCTTGCCACAACTTATGTCAAACTGAAACTTAAATATGCTACATAAAAGGTTGTTGTTTTCCTTTAAAAAAAAAAAAATTTGGCTACGAAAAGATTGATCAATGTAAACAATCATTAGTGAAATTTACTACCATCTATACAAAATTGTTAAAAAACAAAGGACGTGGCGTTGAGTGAAAAAAGTACTTCCTCCGTCTCAAATCTATTGTTTCCTTGTTGACTTTTGAGTCTTTTTCTTCCAACTTTGACCTTCAATATTTTTGTTTGTGTTATATAATATTTAATGCAAAATATATGAATTGATTGGATTTTGAATGTATTTTCATTCGTAAAATTTGCAACAAGAAATATATAACGGAAACAAAAATATAGAAGGTCAAAGTTGGAAGAGAAAGACTCCAAAGTCAACAAGGGGACAATAGATTTGGGACGGAGGGAGTATTAAAAACACTCACTTCGTTAAGTACGTGCTGGTTTGTAACATTTTATGCGTAACCAATTAGAAAAAGTTTTGTGGGTAAACGTACGTGATATTTAATTGATGAAAAATGCGTTTACCGAACATTACTAAAAAGGACTTGAAATTTACAGCAAATAAATTGTTTCACACATTTAAATTTTGTTATGTCATACTAGTGTGTGCTGTAATAATTATTGTATAAGATGGTGTTTGAATTAATTTTTTTATTGTATTTGTCACCTCCCTTCCAAAGTGTGTATAGTTAAAGTGACATTTTGACTAAGACGAGAAAGTAATATTTAAGAAAGTTATTATGAGTTTTTTAGCAGCATCATGTACATTCAATGTATTTCATGTTATCTTCTTTTTATCTTTTTAATAAATGGCCAGGGAAGAACAAAAGTCATTTATTTTATAATTTAATCGTTAAGATGTCTAAATAATTGTATTCAATTCATAATTAATAATTTGTTAGTATTTGAAATAAGAAGAAAGACAGCATCTCTGCTATGCTAATTGCTAGTATTATTTATTTATCCAAATTATTCAACCCTTTTTGTTGTTATGAGTATCAAAAATAATTGACCGACAAAAAGTAGAGAGAAAATTAAAGTAAAGTAAGGTCCATAAATAAATTGAGTCAAGGATTATAAGGTTTGACCTGATCATAATTCTGGTGCCATTAGTGCTCATAATAACATGGTAAGGGTCTCTTATAGCATGTGAACTAGAGTGGTCACATGACTACCATGTGCCACAACTCCATTCCCAACCATATCAATAAGATCATTATTTTTTCTTAATTTCCAAATTACCCACTCTAGCTATAATTTTGTCTTCATGTAGGTTTGGCTGTAATTAGTTGGATATTTGGAGTAGTTTACAAGTTTTTATTTGCATAAGGATTTGGGATTGGATATTGTTAATGTTTTAGACAGCTAACAAACACTAATTACTTTTAGTATAATCATGCTACTGCTGCTATACTTACTGTATATTGATTTTTGTATAACAACTGCCTTCAATTCATTCTTTAGCTTTCATTTTCTTTGTGGTTTCAAGCCCTTCAGATTATATTTACTATATATCCACTTAATTATTTATCCCATATATCAATTGTTGAACCTAATTAATTTGATATATGTATTATATATTGATAATTGATAATGGATCAGAGTATCACTCTTTAGACCATTCTCAACGCACCTGTGATGGGAGTGTTTCGCAACCATGGCGCCACGACACGAAGTGTGGGGAGTGTCATGGAGGGGGTTGTCACCACCAAAACAATTCACCCCAGTGTTCCGTTATTTATTTATTTTCTTTTTCAATCTCTTTCTTCCTTTTTGTCCATAACAAAAATATATTGCGAGTCCAACTAGGTGTAGTGAGATGTCGTGAAAGTTCACACTGCAAAGTGTCGTGGGAGAACACAGTGTCACAACAGCATATCAACCCATGACACTGTGTCACGGTTGACGGCCTCAAATGGTCTTACATACTCAAATATACTTGCAATCTATTGCCATGTTTACTAATTACACGTTTAACTTTTATCTTTCATTCTTTTTTTTCATGTGTAAGCATTGTGTTTACAGAAAAAGTACATTTTATGGGAAGATGGAGTACAATGTCACATGAAGGAACTGAAAGAATTGAAGGTACATAGCTTTGGAGTTTGGACAGTAAAAGAACACTAAAGTACAGTGCTGATGGGGGCACGGGACCACACTAGGGAGATGTGTTACACTTAATATCATACCATTACCATTATATTATAATTTTGATAGTAAATCTATATCCACTAATTTGGAAGGTTACAAGAATCAACCAAAATGTACTACCCTTTGATGAAAGGAACTATCTTTGTGTTATTTAAATGCCTTATATCTAACCTAATCTAATCTACTAAACAATAGCCAAAAAAAAAAACGCTTCAAATTAGTACTCCGTAGTCCGTATAAACTACGTATAAAGAAAGAATTTCAGACGGGCCGGTGATGGGGCCTGTACGGGCTCAAGTTTCAATTTTAATAGGGCTTTCGATATTATGTATGAAGTGTAATATGTCTTATAATTATATAGATGTAATTAGGCCCTTTTCTAGCAAGCCTGGTTTATGAGTCTACTACTCAACCAGAAGGCCGGCCTGTATCCAATTTTCAGTTTTCCAATTTTTGAACTCCCATATTTTAGCTCAAGTTACAAGATGATTTTTAAACTTATTGCTATTTATAAAGTATTAGGAACAGAAGAAAATTGAGAACAGAACATAAAAAGAATGAATGGAAGTAAAAAGTAAATTTTATGTATAGCAAATGAAATCAAACGATGAAACAAAAGTATAGGGTTAAAAGTTAAAACAACAACATATTGATAACTTTATTTTTAACTAGACCACAAACGAAACCAAACGATTGATGAGTTCCTTCGAGTTTTGAAAATCAGGATTAAAGAGATAAAAACAATGCTCTTCACCTTCATATATCACCAATTCCACAACACCTTCCTATTAGCCGACTATATGTATATGGCTAGAATATAGGAGATGTATTTCAATTAGGATTTAATTGTATCCCTTCCTAGTTTATCTCCACAATACGTGGCTATATTTATTATGTATCTATCCCTATATATATAGGGCATTATTAATCAATAAGGATCATCGATTCATTATTCCATAATATCTTTTATGGTATCAGAGCAACAATCCTAAAACCCTAAAAACTAGGGCCTATCATCTTTGATCCAAGCTGCGGCTTTTTGCTTCCATGGAAAAAGATAAAGAGGTTGCCGGCTCCAGTCAGGTGAAGGCTACGGCCTTGCACCCAGCATACACTGTCACCAATATTCAAACAAAGATTCGAACTCTGGACGGAACGAAGGTCACCTATTCCTCATGGACTAAACTATTCCGTCTTCATGCCAAAGCCTATAAGGTTCTCGATCATATTGACGGAACCCCTGCGCCACCAGAAACTGATCCCGGTTATCATCAGTGGCTGGAGATTGATGCTCTAGTCCTTCAATGGATCTACAGCACGTTGTCTGATGAACTTATGGTTCGAATCTTAGAAAGCGATACCACAGCTCAGGCTGCATGGAACAAACTCAAAACAACTTTTCTCAATAACAAAGGATCACGTGCTGCAGCCCTTGAACAAGAATTTACCAATCTTACCTTGGGTGCGTGTTCATCAATGGAAGCTTACTGTCAGAAGCTTCAAGATTTAGCGGATCAACTTGGAGATGTTGACAATCCAGTCAATGAATCAAGACTCGTATTGCAAATGGTTCGTGGATTACCGCCGGAGTTTGATGTTGTTGGGGCATACATCAATCAAAGTTCACCATCATGGGACACGGCTCGTAGCATGTTACAGTTGGAACAACACAGACAGAATGCAAGGCAAAACCAAACGCATACAGTTCTCGCTGCATCTACCTCTGATGATCGACCACCACAAAACCCTACAGTGCCTCAACAAAGTCACACACCCACTTACCAGAACCAATCGGGCAGAGGTGCACGCAGCCGTGGACGAGGCGGCAACTTCCGAGGCCGTGGCAGAAATTCTAGGGGTCGTGGGGGTCGAGGACAACCATACTGGAATCATGGAAATCAATGGCATCAACAGAACTGGAACCCATCACCGCCATGGAATCCACCGCCATCACCATATCCGTCCAACAGTCCTAACCAATCTGCAAATCAGTGGGCCAATCATACCTTTGGGCCTAACCAACAAGGGCCTAATGGATCGTCTGTGGTGCGCCCCAATGGTCCTATCGCTGGCCCAACTCCACAATTTGCTGGGTACTCAGATTACAGCCCATCAGACTTAGCTCAGACAATGCAGCAGGTTAATCTCAACTCCACTGATCCTACCTGGTACATGGATTCTGGTGCCTCGACACATCTTACATCAGATACAGGTAAGATCTCTAGTCCCATGTTTACTTCTCCTGTCACCTCTGTTTTTGTCGGAAATGGTTCTAGTCTTCCGATCCATGGGTCTGGCCATACCACCTACACAACCCCATCTCGTTCCTATGCCTTGAAAAATATTTTATTTACTCCAACAATTATCAAAAACTTATTATCTGTTCGCAAGTTTACTATCGATAATCAAGCTTCTGTTGAATTTGATCCATCTGGTTTTTCTGTAAAGGACCTCAAGACTGGAGCTCTACTTTCTCGTCATGATAGCACGAGTGATCTCTACCCCGTCACACCACCAACCTGTTCATCTGCTCTTATTGCCACCTCTCAAGATCGTTGGCATGCTCGCTTGGGTCATCCGGGCGCTCCTGTTTTAGATTTACTTCGTTCTAATTTTTCCATTACTTGTAATAAATCTATGACTTCTTATTTATGCAATGCTTGCCAATTATCTAAACATACTCGATTGCCCTTTTATGATTCGCACTCGGTCACTTATGCACCATTTGATATTATACATTGTGATCTTTGGACGTCTCCAATCTTAAGCAAAACAGGGTACAAATACTATATGGTCCTCATTGACAATTTTACTCATTATGTATGGGTTTACCCACTCAAATATAAATCTGACACTTTTCTTAATTTTCAAAAATTCCATAAGTTAATCCAAACTCAATTTAACCGAACCATTAAGTCTTTTCAATGTGATCTTGGTGGTGAGTTTGATAATAATGAGTTTAAATTATTTGGTCACACTCATGGTCTTGTTTTCCGTTTCTCATGCCCACAAACATCTCAACAAAACGGTAGGGCCGAACGAATGATCCGTCGTCTTAACGACATCATTCGCACCCTTCTTACTCATGCCTCGCTTCCCCACTCATTTTGGGTTGAAGCACTTCACACCGCTGCGTATCTCCACAATATCCTTCCAACAAAACGCCTTAATTTTTCCACACCAGCATTTTCCTTATATGGTCGCCATCCATCCTACATGCATCTCCGAACCTTTGGTTGCACTTGCTATCCTAACACATCCGCCACTCAATCTCACAAACTTCAACCTCGCTCCGTCAAATGTGTTTTCCTTGGTTATCCGGAAAACTTTCGGGGCTATCGTTGCTACGACCCATCCACTGGCAAAGTTCATCTGTCTCGTCATGTTACATTTGACGAGACCTCATTTCCTTTTGCCAACACCTCCTCATCTTCCACCTCGTACGACTTTCTAGATGACTCACCCGTTCCAATCTTTCCTTCCTCACCATCTCCACCTAATAACCCCGTTCCACCATCATCCACCTCCCACTCTCCCACCCCACCAGACCCACAACCACCTATCTTGACCTACTCAAGACGCTCAAAAGCTCCACCCACCAACACTGCTCCACCCACCAACACTGCCCCACCCGCACCGACTGAGCAGCCCGACAACACCATCCAACCAACAAATGACACCACAACGCAACCATCTAATCCACCTACCACCACCGCCTCCACACCTGTCGCCACACCAGCCTCACCACAACCACCCCCACCTTCTGCCCATCCGATGACTACCCGCGCACGGGCAGGAGTTACCAAACCTGTCACTCGTCTCAACCTTAATACTACATCAACACCACTTATCTCCCCAATTCCTACTTCTGTCTCTATCGCAAGGTCTGACCCAAATTGGTTACTAGCCATGGAAGATGAATTTCGGGCTTTACAGGTGAACAAAACATGGGAACTCGTTCCCCGACCGAAAACCAGTCCAGTTATTCGGTGTATGTGGCTGTTTCGCCACAAGTTTAAAGCAGATGGCTCACTTGACCGTTATAAGGCACGGCTTGTAGTAAACGGGAAATCACAAACAGTAGGTATTGATTGTCACGAGACATTTAGCCCGGTTGTTAAACCCGCTACTATTCGGACGGTTCTTAGTCTTGCAACTTCAAAGGCGTGGCCGATACATCAGTTGGATGTCAAGAACGCCTTTCTCCATGGCGATCTTCATGAAACTGTCTTCATGCACCAGCCCCCGGGATTTGTCGATGCTCGATTTCCTTCTCATGTTTGTCGCCTAAGGAAATCCCTTTATGGGCTTAAACAAGCCCCGCGTGCTTGGTATACTCGTTTTTCATCATTCATCATGTCTTGGGGTTTTCGGAGTAGCATTTGTGATTCTTCATTATTTGTTTATCAGCATGGTCGTCATTGTGCCTATCTGTTACTATATGTAGATGATATTATCTTGACTGCATCTGACCATGGTTTTCTACGTAGCATTATTGCTTCTTTGTCTCAGGAATTCGCTATGACTGACCTCGGGGCACTTCACCATTTTCTGGGTATCACGGCTACTCGCAATAAGCATGGTTTATTTCTGTCGCAGGCTTCTTACACTCGTGATATATTACAGCGCGCTTCTATGTCCTCATGTAAGCCTTGCACTACACCGGTGGATACATCTGCTAAACTTAGTGCCACTGATGGTGAACCACTTCCCGATGGCACTCTATACCGGACACTTGCAGGCGCTCTCCAGTACTTGACTTTTACACGCCCTGACATTGCCTATGCAGTACAACAAGTTTGCTTATTTATGCATGCTCCCCGCGAGCCTCATTTTCAATTTATGAAGAAGATTTTTCGATATCTACAGGGAACTATAGACTACGGTCTCCAGCTTGTTGCATCTCCATCACACACGCTGACTGCATACTCTGATGCCGACTGGGGCGGCTGCCCCGACTCCCGCCGATCCACGTCTGGCTACTGCGTATTTCTTGGCAATAATCTTGTTTCCTGGTCATCTAAGCGTCAACCCACTATATCTCGCTCTAGCGCGGAGGCGGAATACCGTGGTGTAGCTAATGCCGTTTCAGAGACCACTTGGCTCCGCAATCTCCTACTTGAGCTTCATGTTCCGCTTCAAAAGGCGACGATTGTTTATTGTGATAATGTTTCTGCCGTTTATCTGTCGCAGAATCCGGTTCAGCATCAACGCACTAAACATGTGGAGATTGACATACACTTTGTACGTGAGAAGGTACGTCTTGGTCAGGTTCGAGTTCTACACATTCCTTCCTCTCTGCAATATGCGGACATCTTCACCAAAGGATTGCCACGCTACTTGTATCAGCAGTTTCGGTCCAGTTTGCCCGTTTGCTTTCCTACCGCTCAAACTGCGGGGGAATATTAGCCGACTATATGTATATGGCTAGAATATAGGAGATGTATTTCAATTAGGATTTAATTGTATCCCTTCCTAGTTTATCTCCACAATACGTGGCTATATTTATTATGTATCTATCCCTATATATATAGGGCATTATTAATCAATAAGGATCATCGATTCATTATTCCATAATATCTTTTACTTCCCACCCACTAGCCTTTACTTGTTCAACATACTCAACATCTCGATCATACATAAAATCTTTATCTGATGCCACAACCAACATCCTCCTCAAGCCCAATCCCGCAAGCGGCGGTGCATTATCAACACTCGGGTTTACTTGCGGGTTATCATCGCCTCCTGGTGACCCAGGGTACACAGCCCTCCAAACCCTTGACAACCAACTCTGCTCTCGGTCCTCAGTCGACTCATTTCGAATGGCCTTCGAGCCCCAAAAATGCGGATGCGATAAAAACCCACCGAGAATCTTTACATCACCATTGAGTTTCTCGATTCCAGCTCGGATGGCCATGTTATGAACAATGTTGCCTCCAACACTATCTCCACCAATGTAAAGTTTATCGAAATCTGCGTAGTCAAGTATCCATTGGTCTTTGTTTTCGGGGTGAGTTTGTTGAGTAGAATGTGAAGTAACCCAGTTTAGAGCAACCCATGAATCTTGATAGGCTGCTGGTAATGGGTTTTCGGGTGCTAATCTGTATTCAACAGAAATTGCAATCATAGATTGTGATTTCGATACGATGGAGTTTATGTAGCTGTCGAAGAGCGCACAGAAGGCTGACTCGAGGCAAAAGCCGCCACCGTGGTAGTATACGAAGACAGGAAGCTTGTTTGCAGGGGTGGATCCATCGTCCTGCGTCCCGGTAGAATCAATCAAAAAAGTTACATCAAAAAAGAGAAATTATTGATTGATAGATCTAAATATAATGATTAAATGGTTAAGTTCCTGAAAATGCATATAACTATGTGTGAATCTTCATTGTGTGCACGTAACTAAATTGATCTCCATTGTATGTACGAAACTTTTATTGATCTTCATTGTGTGTATATCTGTGATGTGTTCTCATTCTGACGGCGACACGTGACATCTTCACACGTTGACAACTCACAAATATACATACAATGAAGATCAATAAATAGTTTCGTACATACAATGAAGATCAATTTAGTTATGCACACACAATGAAGATTCACACATATTATATGCATTTTCAGGCACTTAACCCATGGTTAAATCACACGTGAACCCATAAATCATAAAATATATCAACCTACAAATCAACCATTTGTCAGAGTATTAAAATTTAGAATAGCACGCAATCAAATCGATAAACATTTATAAATTATACGTAGTGCTAATTATATATAATGCTGTTATTCTAATAATAAGTAAAGATGATCAAAGAAAATAAGTTCTAAACAACGAAAAGGCAAGTCGATGGGCTGTAATATAGAGACCTGAGTTAGATGGATGCAATGGTGTGGTAGGTAGATTCGAGCGGAGACGTGGGGGGAAATAGTGACGTCCTTGGAGCAGACGCCTGCGGTTGGATGGTTTTCCGGTGAAGGTTCAACAAACGGGGATGAGATGAAGCGTTCTACATTTCCGTTTTTGTAGGTACGAAGGAACGGAGAAAGTTCGATCACTATCTCTTTGTCGCTGGAATCCATTGTGTGTTTAATGGTCACCCCACTTCAACTCCATTATATATAGTGGTGTACAAATTTCAGGTAGAATTGAAAATATTCGAGAAATGAATTGGGTTAGATACAAATTTGAAATAATCGAGAATATTTTGTCCGGTCATTGGTCCTTCAATCAGTACATTTTCAGGTCTCGTATCCGTCGGGACCCAATTTTTTGGACTTTGTTTTATTTTAAATATTAATGAGGTTGCTTATATTTATAAAGTAAAATTTGTTAATATTGAGATAGAATATATTGTAAAAGTTATGTTCGTTTTATTTTATTGAATAGCATTGTAAACCAAATTTTCTTTATTAATATATTTAATAGTAGTAATATTTGATACTCTTTCCGTCTCAATTTTAGTGTCCTCATTTGATTTTTGAAGTCTTTATTTGACAACTTTGACCTTTAATATTTATGTTTTGTGTTATATAATACTTGATACAAATTATACCAATGAAAATACATTCAAAACTTAGTCTATTTATATATTTTGCATCAAATAGTATATAACACAAACTAAAATATTAAAGGTCAAAATTATCAAAGAAATACTTCATAGGTCAAAAGTGAACAATAAAACTGGGACGGAAAGAGTATATACTTTAGGGTTTAATAAAAGATGGTTTCTTATTTATTTAGGGTAAAGTGTAGCATTATTATTTTTAAAATAATTTAATTATATATCGTTGGATTATATTGAAAAACTTTAATTAAGAGTCCAAATTCGTTTATGGTATTTTGGTTTATTTATATTTATATTTTTATATTATTATTAATATTTGGTATCTGTTCTAAGTTATTTTAAGTATTTTTTTAACTTTATTTTTTCTTTTCATATTTGTTAATTTTTTGGAAAAAGGCACACTGGTATTACTGCCATTAACATAAAATGAAGTACATCTGTACATGATACATTAATACATGCCATGACCAAAATCTTAAAACGCCCTCATACTACAAGGTCCTAATTAACTAAAAAGGACGACATGGTTGAGTTCAAAATACGAAAGGGTTGAGTGTTAGGTCGATGTGAGTTTGGAATATTTTTTATTTTTTTCTTTTTAATGAATAAATTTAGTAGCTTAATATTTTTCTATGTTGCAAATTTATTAAGTATTCAATTATTAAGTAATTAGGTAACCATCATCGTTATCAATTCAGGCAAGTAAGATAATCTTGTATATAAAAGGTTTTGTTTGTTGATGATGGCAGCAGAAAATTCTCTTAATATAAACTATTTCTATGACCTATCAAAATTAGCTAATACAAAAATATGACACTTGTGATGGAACAATGTCCCAACTTTCTTAGGTTAACAAATAAAAAAGTTGTGTGTGTTATATGTTGATTAAGTTTCCCAGTAAATGAAAACTCATTTTTTTTATTATATATATCCATGAGTTTTCTTTAGGTTCAATTCATACTTCTTGTTCCTTACTTTTTTTCTTATACCTTGCATATATAATTGCATTTTACAACACCCCCGGACATCATCAATACACACTGCACCGGGGCTCACTTTTTGTTCCGTTCCGCCCCCCTCAATTCACCACAACGGTCCGCATACCGAGCGTCGTGCCATTGCACTCCAGCACGATGCCCACCACTGGCGCATACCAAATGGTCTAACCCAAAGTTTAAAATATGACCATATTGCAAAGAACATAGGAGTTTGTCAACTGCGCGCATAACTAAAAACCGTTTAGACTTCATATATAGATGATCTCCATACCCATGAGCTGAGATTGTTACCCAAAAAATCACATTGTAATTAAGTTACACAGTTTTCTCATTTTTGTTGAAGCTGGTAGATGTTACTAATTGTAGACTTATTAACTCTTTATTTAAGACTTCACAAAGTCAAAGCAGACAACAAGATTAGAAACAAGAAATGATCAACAAACAAACTTAAACAATAAAAGAAGCCAAACGTTTCATCAGAATCTTAGCCTTTTCAGTAGTACTATCAAGAAGGTAAAAGCAGTGACCTTCACCATCAATCTGTAAGAACTCAAGTTTACCATCCCACTCACTTTCTTTAACAGCCTCATAGTACTTGACACCATAATCCTTCAACTCATCCTTCTCTGTAACGACAATTAGCAACTTCTTGTAAGCAAATTCGGCCGCAAATCTCCCATCCATAAATGGATCAATCCAAGGACTATTCATTCCTCCTTGCGACTCTGGATTCACAAGCATCCAACACTTATACGCGTAACTCTCATCAGCCCTTGATTTTGATCCCCAAAAATAAGGACAACCGAAAAAACCACCCAATATTTTCACATCATTATGCAACTTTTCCCTCTCTGCTTTCAAAGCCATATGATGCACAATGTTAGCACCTGCACTATCTCCTCCCATATAAAGCCTATCAAAATCACCAAATTCAACCAACCAAGAATCTTGAATATTTTCATCACCATTAGTTGATAAATGTGAGGCAACCCATTGAAGTGCGGTCCAACCATCTTCATAAGCAGCCGGTATAAGATGTTCTGGGGCTAATCTATACTCAACTGAGATTACTAATGCATTGATGTAAGAAACCATTGTTTTGAGATGGTTTCCCATGTGTCAAATGCTGATCCGATGATAAATCCACCTCCATGGTAATAGACTAAAATTGGTAGTTTTTGTGAGTTTGTAGGTGTGACTTTTGGGAGGTAAAGACGAACAGAGACATCAGGAGAAATGACGACATCTTTGGTGGAGATTCCGGTGATCGGGTCATCTAATATTGGTGGGACATAAGGTGACACAGCGAGCCGCTCGACTGTTCCGTCATCGTAAACACGGATAACTAAGGGGATCTCATAGATTAACTTCTTGTTTGATGACATGATTGTCAAGGATAATATTTGAAGGATGAAAAAGAGTGGTGTGTATGTATAACTTCAGACACTCAGATTAATATATGAGTGGTAAATGCGTACTAAAACTAATAACCGTTGTTCAAGTTGACTAATTAATTTAACAATCTTTTATTTGGAATACGTCACACAAAGTACAATTTTAATAAATATGAACTCGTGACTTTTTGGTTGTTGTCTATCACCATATATATTGCTAACAAACTTGTTCACACCATTGGCTAAAACTATCTTATAAAAAGACTACCAATTTTCAACGAAAACTAATCTAATAAAAAACAAAAAAATACTTGTATTAAAGATCAACGACCTCATTGTCGAAGCATGCCTATCGAAGTTTAGGCACGTTGAATCTATCTTAATGATCCTTTCGATCAAGTTAACAATTGTCACTATTTTGATGTATTCGCCGATGTAACAGTGACGGACTAAGATATTTTAGTCACGGGTAGCATAAAAAAATCAAAACTCAATCAACTTGATAGTTTATTAAGTTTATTTAATTAGTTAGGTGCACCGCCTTATTATGATCGGTAGCACTCTTAAATAACTAATAACTTTTCAATAAATTATACACTAAGTTGACTTAATTAAATGGTGTCACATAAATTTATACTAAATTGACTTAAATGAGTGTTGCCACGTACTACTTCTAATTATGTGTTCAATCAACAATTAACATGTGTTAGTTTTAGCTGTTTTACATAAAGATGGACCAACTTAGATTATGTTTTAACTTTTAAGTCAATTGGATTAGGTAGCATCAAAATAAAAACGGGCCAAGCTGTAAATGTACTCAACTACTCGCTATTCGAAGCCCATAAGAACTAGTGTTAAAGATTACAACAAATAATAATATTACCTCAATTGTATAAATACGAGTATAATATAATAAAAGTCCCAAAACCCTAAACCCTAAACGCTTTACAAAACTCTAAACCCTGAATCATACTAAACCCTAAACCCTGCTAAACCCTAACCCTAAACCCTGCTAAACCCTAAACCTAAACCCTAGCCCTAAAGCCTAACTCTAACCACAAATCAAATGTACAACCAATCACTAACACATGTGAACTAATTTGTAAAATCCACCAAAAAATGAAGAAAAAAAATGTTAAAAGTATGTTTTGAGGGACGGCAAATCGAATAGGAGAAAACGTTGAATTTTATGGTGAAATTTTCATGATTTTTCGACTTACCATTTGTGAGATATTTGAGTTTAAAAAATGTGGGGAAATGGTCATTTGATGAAAATGAATGGTTGAGATTGATTCTCCTATTCTCACTCAAAATTGATGTACTCATTTGAACTTTACTCTATAATAAAAATCTAATTCCTAAGGGCATCTCCAATGTATGCTCTAAACACTACATCAAATTTGATGTAATAAAGGAATCTTTTAGAAATATGCTTGCACCAAATGTATTTCATCTCTAACGTATGCGCTAAATTTCTACACTAAAACAACTTTAAAAATTCACACATTGATCCCTAAACTATTTTCATATTATACTTTTATTCAATTCATTAATTTTATGATCATTTAGCCTTCCAAACTATTAACTTAAATGTAAATTTTATTTATTTACTTCCGTAAAGTTTCAATTACATATTTTTTTGCATAAATCAATGTTTTAATTATCGTAATTTGTTTAAAAATTATATTATATTTTTTCAATAATCATAATATCAAATCCAAAGTATACGGAACTTAAAAGATTCATACAAATATGTAAAGATTATTCAGTTTTGTTCTTCGATAATAATAATATTTCAAACATAGGAGCTAAAATGAAACATTATAAATTTAGTACAAAGTTTAATATAACACCAAATTTATTGCAAAATCCTCAAATTTTTAGTGTGCATTAAAATTTACACCAAATTTGATGCAATATGTAATACATTGGAGATGGCCTAATGAAACATTTAGAAATTTATTGAAAAATACTTTAGTTTTCTCTTTTTGTATATATAGAATTTTGTGTTTATTGAAAACTAGTCAGAGTTATACATTAAAAAAACGGTGTTAAAATGTAAAAAACCTTACTTTTGTATATTTTCCTTTTCTTATAAGTCTTCTCCCCACAAACTTTTCAATTTTTCAGTTTTAAAACAAAAACCTTTCTAAAAAATTGAACAAATTTTTGATAATCAACGCACCCTTAATACCTCTCTAGCAACACCTTTGTAGTTTTGTTCATAGACAACACACACCAAATCTTTGTCTTCCCATAAATTTTATTTTACCTTTTTTGTCCTTTATAAAACATATGGTTAATATTGTGAAAAACTAAAAATCTGTTGTGTTTATATCAATTTCAATTGTGTACAATCATCATCCATTAATCAATAGATGATATATTAGATGATGTTGAAAATCAATTTCATCCATTTCATTTATCAATTAAAATGTTTGTTATGCCATTCTAGACTCATACATTTACTAGGAAATGTTTGGGCACTATTGAATGAATAGTGCCCAAACATTTTACATTCTACTCTTTTCAAGTTTTAGCATTTTTTTATTTCATACCCTTTATGTTTTATTCACTATTTACTTTCTACCCCTTAACTTTTATTACTTTCTCACTTTCTACCCTACACTTTTCCAATCTTCACCCCTTAACTTTTATATAGTTTTCATTTTTTACCTTTCATCTTTTAGCTATTTTTCAGTTTCTTCGTCTGAAGTTTAACCACTTCTCCATTTTATACCCTATACATTTTAACATTTTCCATTTTTTCCCTTTCAATTTTAACTTTAATTTTCTCCCCTTTTTACTAATACATTATACATTTTTTTCCCTTTCCTTACAACAACGTTTTATACTAATTTTATTATGACAAAATGATACGAACAATTGCGAACGATAATTTAACTTAACATTTTTATGTAGTGTTCTATAAATTTTGTATCACTATACATTTTTTCAATTATACATACATATTAGTATAATAAAAAACAATCATAAAAAAATTATACCTTCGTCAACTTAAATTCTTTTATAAAATTCATACGTTGATTTAAAATGTATTTTTTATCCCACCGTAAAAGAAAATGTTTCCAATTTTTTTTTTGACAAAATTATTTTAATAATAAATTGTATGTTATTACTTTATTTTCTTTCAAATATACACATACATATTTGTATGATAAAAAAATTAAACATACACGCATCAACTAAAAATTCCATATTTTATATTGGAGTTTAAGCATGTATTTTTTCACCCCAATAAAAAAAATAATATAAATGATGTTTCTTTGCATAACAACTTTAAGTGAAATTTTAAATTTTTCTTGGTAAAACTGTGCACACCCTTTTATCTTAACAAGTTGATATGATATGTGACTATGCGCAAGATATACTAAATTCTTATATTTACATATTGACGTTTGAACATTGATTTAGTTTGTTCAATCTATTATATTGTATAAGAATGATGTGATTGATATTGTAATCATGTATACGAAACCGCGTATGATAATTATTGTCTTAGTATATATGTATTCTGATATCTTAAGAGTATTTTTTTTAATTCAAGATGCGGGATAGTATATTCATCTAAAATTAAAACTTTGTTCTATTCCGCCGTAACGCGCGAGTAAAATCAGCTCGTTATGAATATCCTCAATGTAAAAATAATTTTCCATGGACTTTGGATTTCATGTACTACTTTGGTCGAGCATAGTTGGTGGGTATTTTTTATTATTTTTTTTAACAACGATCATCATTCATCATATACATATAAAGGAGATTTATAAATGGTGGCATCTTGTGGTTGCTAGGTGATGTTTTTTTGTTCAAGTGTTTTGTGTATATATATTGACATTCGCTTCACATAAAAATTTGTACGTAACCATCTTCACATGCCAATTTTGTGAAATATGTATAAAAGTCACATATTTAATTACGAAAGTTTACTTCATTTTTTGGAATTTTACGCTACTATGATTTCATCTAACGATATCTTTCATTATTAACTTTGTTGGAGTGGGTCATGCATGACACGACCAATGAATTGCCTAGTATCTTATATAAACAATTAATCACTTTATCAATACATGTGTTGTCTTTTAATTTTAAATACTTAATTCGATGTAAAAAAGAAACATAAATAAAATACCGATAGGTACCTCTTAAGATTAGATGTGTCATATCGTTTTATCCTTTATTTTTATTTTGACAAACTGAATATGTGTAGTTACTATGTGTGATATTTCATAATATTATAGAATCTTTTTATATTTACGTCATAAACTTTACATAAAGAAAAATTATTACTTGAAAACGAAAATCTAACATATTAAAATATGAAATATAAATTGAACTAAAATTTACTCTACGCATATTTTTTAAATTGTTAGGAGAAATGGCATGTTTTTATAAAGGTATACTATCATTCACAAATTATTGCATTTTGTAACTTTTAAGGTTTAACTTATATCAAATTATATAATATTTAATTTAACAACCCCGATTCAAAAGAGCGGCCTAGACAAAAAATTTAATGCGGAACACAAATTCTCTAACATCCGAAGTTACAAAAGTATCAAGTAGTGTAACTAAATCTTCGGGCAATGCCGGATATCATAAATCTTGGTCCAACTTTATTCATCTTACATTCATTTG
This sequence comes from Pseudognaphalium luteoalbum, assembly GCA_963422505.1. Taxonomy (NCBI): domain Eukaryota; kingdom Viridiplantae; phylum Streptophyta; class Magnoliopsida; order Asterales; family Asteraceae; genus Pseudognaphalium; species Pseudognaphalium luteoalbum. The sequence continues at coordinate 106,696,007 of OY730196.1, forward strand.
CTTCCATCGATGTGAGATGTACGCAATGCGTAAGCATAAAGACTTAATGAGCTTGTGTGTGTTTGTGTACAAAAATATCACAAGCAATGAAGAACATGATCAATTAATTATTCAACATAATTTTGTATCGGGAATTCTAATTATCATGTTACGGACTTTATATACTTAATTGGATGAATCAATTAATTAATAGGATATGAACTTTACTCGTACTTAAATTAATACCAAGAACTTTTGTAATCGGTCATTTGCCCAATAATCATTATAATCAAAATATTTTGTAATCTAACTTGAATATACAAATGCACATCAAGTCAATATGATCAATCAGTACATATACACACATAAGGCAACTCGTCATAAAAGTCTCAACAATCAAGTCATTCCAAATTTGATAAAAACACGAGAATACTCACATGGAGTTCAAACTAAGGTATGATCTCTACTTGGTTTATATCCCTAAAATCATATAACTATATTGTTTAGAACCTGTAACATCGTGTGCATATATATATATTCAGGATTCGCTTCTTGTGTTTGTTTTGCAATCATGTAAATTTTTAGCATTTCATAGGTTATAATATGCATCTTTATAATTTGACTTTAAAATTACTTCTAATTCCAATTTAAAATCTCAAAACACGTGATTTCATCATCTTTATAAACTTCATAAAGTTAATATCTCTAAAATCCTTGCGTTAGAAACAATCAATAGTGTTTTCAATTTAATTGTTGCAAATATTTTAGAGAAATTAAAAAAAATACCACTTTTTTTAGGTATATACTGTTTTGCCCTCCCACGAAAAAATTTACGATATATCCATCGAAATCGTAAAAGCAAATTTGCTTTTGCGATCCCGTGTTTTGCTTTTGCGACCCGCTCACTTGAACTAGCCTGTTATCAGTTACGCGGTCGATCGCATATCGCAAAAAGGGTTTTGCGATTTGCGTTTTGCGGATCAACGATGGATATGCGTAAGAGCACGGGGTGTGGTAACACTGTGTTTACAGTGTTTAGGACGGTGTTATCGAAAATGTTGTGAGTTAAAATTATGTGGTATGGTAACAGTGTTGTGGATAGTGTTTTGAAATATTTTATTATTTGTTTGTTTAATAAAGATAATTGTATAAAAAAAATATAAAAAAACAAATAAATTAAATATTTTATTTTTTTTCTTGTTTTCCCAAACGGTAACCACGACCCCTTCCAAAATAATGTTAAAAAATAAAAACACTCCTCCGGTCCAACGTTACGTTTCGCACGCCGGACGAAAAACGGCACAAAAACGCCGTGGCGGGGCGGAAAAACGCCGTTTGACGGCGTTTTGAGCGAAAAAAGCAGACAAATTCATTCCCACACCGTATGCTCTAATAGATGGATATGTGTAATATTAAATTTAATATATTATATATTTATATTTAATTACATTAGTATATATGTTTTTCTTTAATATTTTTTTTCTATACAATGTTTAAAATAATTCTGAATATATATTCATGATCAGTGTAATATTATCTACATTTCGACATAAACTTTATTGTATATTATGTATTTAATGAAAGTATTTTTTTTAAATTTCCAAATCAACTTTTTTTATATCAAAATGTAGATAAATATAAACTGATCATAATGGTATATTTATATTTATATTATAACATATGTAAGAAAATTTATTAGCCAAAAACACAATAATGCGTTAATTAAATCTAAATATATTGTGTTTTTGACTAATAAAATTTCTTACATATGTTATAGTATAAATCTAAATATACCACTATAACCAGTTTATTTTTATCCACATTTTGATATATTTAAAAAGTTGGTTCCGAGACTGGAAAATACTTTCGTTAAATACATAACATATGACGATAAAATTTAATTTCAAATGTAGATAAAATTACACTGATCATGAATATATATTCGGAATTATTTTAAACATTGTATAGAAAAAATTATTAAAGAAAAACGAAATACTACATTAATTAAATAGAATAAATATAATAATACTACATTCTTAAACATTGTATTAATATCGATAACAAGGTGCAGTCGCAAAATGTAAATCGCAAAAGGAGATTTGCGATTTGCGATGACACAACATGCTCGAGCACAGATCAATCATGTAGACGGGTCGCAAAAGCAAATCGTTGATCGCAAAAGCAAATTTGCAATTTGCGATTTTGTGGGGTATATCATCATTTTTTTTTCCGGGAGGGTAAAATGATATATACCTAAAAAAAGTGATATTTTTTTAGATTTTCCAATATTATAGACAATATGTTGAGATTGTCAATAGCAAAGTAATTACATGTAAAACTTCTAAATTTTCGGCAGCCGTACTTATACCCATTATGTACGTAGATAGTTAATAATACTTCTAGAACTATACCATACAAGTTATTGTTCTTAATTCTAGCTTTTACAAGTTACCTTGTACTGTTCTAAATAGATAGTTAATGACATGCATAGTAGTTTTCTATGATTCTAAATACAAATGTAATTTAAAAGAGTGCTAATTATACCTCAATGAAGCTTTATACTTGTAAAGGTATTGTCACAACTAGTTAATCCTTCTACACCTTTCTTCCAAGTTAACTTTTATTTGCATTTCACTGTACTTCTCTTGTTCATATGTTGAACAAGAAGGAAAAGAGGTGATATTTTTATTTTATTTTTAATCATCCTAATTATATAATCATGGTAATGATTTTAAGCTAGTAATTGCCTCGACACTTGTAGTCATTTTAACCTTATAGATATGCCACCTTTCCTAATTGGATGCTAACACAACATTTAGGTATAGCTAGCTAGGTATAGTACATTTGAATGTAGTACATATTACTCTTGAACTTCCTTCTGGTTGTACGACTCCATCTTTCACGGAAATAACTAATTACATTCTTGTGTATATATGCATTTTCTAGTTGTAACTCATGCATTTTCACTTGTACTTAGAAGGCAATACTAGTTTGGTGCCTACATGCCTTCGAACATTTTAATTATTTCAAATCTATTAACTTGTGTACACGTATTAATTTTATTGTCATCTAGATGTAAGTTAACCACTTATCAAATTATAAAAGACGTGCAACACTATTCGAATCATAAGTCAATGTACAACTTATCAAAGCATAAGTTACATCTACTACTAGCAACACTCTTTGCTTTATCAATTTAGTAATAGAAGATTTATATAGCTTACACATTTAGATCTTAAGGTGTATATGCAATGTTACAAGATCTTTTGTAATCGGTTAAAAAAATTTACTAGAGTACATACGCATTGATTTCACTTATAATTAGGATGTTTGGTTTTCAGGTAGTTACACTTAGGGGCGTCAAAAAACCCGACTCGACCCGCACCCGACTCGATCCGAACCCTATTAAGACTATTCAGGTCAGGTTTAATAGGGTTACAAAGTTTGATCGGGTTATACGGGTTAACCCGATTAACCCGAATGCTTATTAGAGTCGGGTTACGGGTTAAAATAGATAAATTTATGAGGGTGCGGGTTGACCCGAATAACCCAATTTAACCAAGTATCAATTTTTCTATTAATTTTTATAGTTAAACTTTCTTATAAAATAATATAAGTTGAATATGTTAATTTAATGTTGAAATATTTTTCTATATATATAAGAGTCTAAGACTAGAATCTAATTAATAATAGTAGCTATAAACATATAATAACATTAGTGTAAAGTGTAGCAATGCATATAAATATGATTAAGGAGAACTGAAGATTTAGTATTATATATTAATTGTAACATAACTTGCAAGTATTCTTTCATCAAAGTGTTAGTGCAGTAACTGCATTCTTAAATTTTTAAAAGTTATAAGCAAGACTCACATTTTAATTATACTTAGACCCGCTTTGAAATCCAATATTTACATTCAATTTAAAACAAAATTCATTTTTACCAACTATGATTCTACTACGTATACATAATTCATGTGGTTTCAACTTCATATATCATTCAATATTTTTGTCACATCCCCTAATTCGGGTTGCGGAAGCGAATCGGTTAGGGGCGTGACTTATCAAATATCAAAACATCAAAATACAAGCAAACGACTCTAAATGAGACGTTTTAGAAAATACATTACAATTAGTACATTACATAAGTTTTCAAAAGTTTACATAGCTTGGAGTTCGACTAATAGTATCTAGAGATTTTAAAACATAACAGCTAATACAAAAGTAATGCAATAAAATCTCCAAGTTTGTATGCATGCGACTTAAGCTATCAAGCAAACCTGCTGGGCATCCCTACTGATGTCGTGTACCTGAGAATGCATCACTAAAAGCGTCAACCAAAAGGTTGGTGAATCTCACAGGTTTGTAGTAAATAATAATAGAAATTTGCACATAAATCAGTAAGTAAATTATTGTACGAGTACAATCAGTTAGTAGTAATGATTTCACAATGTATATATATCAGTAAGAAAGAAATTCACAATGTAATATGGTCGGTGTAATCTTGCCATGAGCCATCATAGTCGAAGCTTAACACGTCAGCAAAGTACAATCAAGTACAAGTAATTTGCCCCCGTGAGTGCTAATCCAAAAGCACTCATATGAAGCGAGTAAGAAACACCCGTTTATACAGTACGGTTCGTGGTAGTGCGTGCTACCTCGGGCGGGGATTGTCAGTCCCATATGGATCCATATACTAAAACTTGCGCTTATCACATAACTAACAACCATAATTCAGAGGACTTCATTGGATTAAAAAGGTAACTCATGCAATCCATTATATCAGTAGGTCTGTAAATAGTAAATCAGTAAGTTCGAAAACAGTAAAGCCTGTCAATAAGTCAGTAAGTGAGCAAGTTTGTAAAGTAATCAATCAGTAAAGTATAAATCTAGAAAGTAAGCTAGGGAAGTCCAATATGTTTGTAAAGAAGTAAAATAGTAAAGTATAAGTTGGTTACATTTGCACATGTATTCAAATAAATCAAGTAATGCATCTCCCCCAAAGCAAAAACAGTAAAAATGGGGTCATGAGACTCACCTGAGGAGCAATCAATCCTAAAGTACGCTCGTTGTACAAATAGTAAATCTCCTAGTGCCCTAGACATGTGAGATTTATAATGAGTATGTGGATGTTCAATACCTCATTCATATTTATGTTTTTTTTTCCAATTTGAATTATGTCCGAGTGTTCGTTTATATGTTTGAAACCAATTAAGTTTGTAGTTTGTAAAAGTGTATAGCCCATTGGTGGCGACGCGAGATTATATCACAAAAATATATAATAATGATTGTTTCGTATATAAATAACTTGTATGTTTGCGTATTATATTGTTTACGATTATCGGTCAATGTATAAAATCAATACTTAGTGAAAAGTGTCCTGGTTTGACTAGGATCTGCCGGATCCAATTCCAATCTGTCGGATCTGGGTTATTTTTGGTGAATCCACCGGATTGTGCAATTTAAAAGGGGATCCGCCGGATCCAATGTATGATCCTCCGGATCAGTGTCAAAATATAGGGAATCCGTCAGATTCGCCTGAATCCGCCGGATTGGCTTGGTTCTTAAGTGAATCCGCCGGATCCACCATGGATCCTGATATCGCTCATTTTGTATACGTGAATCTTTCGCGATATCATTTATTTTGCATTTGTTTCGAGTAAATATTGTGAACTTTTGGTACTTATTTAGTTAGAAATTTATTTTATTGTGCGTAGGTTCAAGTTTGATGAGATTTTGGTAAAAAGGTGGTCTGCTGGAACCTGGAGAAAAGCCGTCGGGTGAAGACATAAACCGCCGGGTTGCTTGTGCTAGCCGGCGGGTGATTTAAAGATTCTCAACAATGTTGGTAACAGAGTCTTTCTCCCGAAATAAGCGTGTAGAACCCGGCGGGTGGTATATTGGAGCCACCGGGTCGATTTAAATCTTGAACCCGCCGTGTTGGTTGATGAAGCAGTCGGGTCCCCTTATTTTAAGGGACCCGCCGGTGGAAATAGTGACCCGCCGAGTTGTTTGGGCGGTAGATGCCTTTTGTACTAGAAAAGCACTTTTTGCATTTGGATCTCACCAACTTTCTCATACACAAAAACTCAGACGAAAAACCAGCAGCTAGATGGCAATTTTCATGGGTTTTTGAAGATCTTTTCATTTTCTTGAAGATCTCTTGTAATCCAACTTCACTCGTTACTTACAATCATCTTCTGGACATTGTAATCACTTGGTTTGCACTTTTCATTGTAATATAATCATGTTTCCTTTGATTTCTTTGATGATATGTGTTTGTGATGATGTTAGTATGATTGTTAGCTAGATTTCGTTATACTTGCTTGGATGAACTAGTTGGTGACTAGGGGTGTTATATTTTGGTGTGAGTTTATGCTTCGAGTTTAAGATTCATCCACAAATTTGTATGTAACTAGTTTGATTTGGTGAAACTTGTTGGTATTTTGGCTAAACAACTATAGTGAATGTTTGTTGTTTATTAAAAATACTCGTTGATTGTACGAAATGTATGAATGAATCTATTTTCGCGAATGTGAAAATTGTTACAAGTAAAACTAGTTAATTAGTATGATATAAGTTAGCGAAAATGGCAAACGTTTTTCGTATGGATGAATCATAAACTCGTTTAGCTTGAACTTATGTTTAGTCTCCAACTTGCGTGTTTGAGCTTGATGTCAATGAATTAACTTATTTGATAATTTGCTAATAGATATAGCGAACGTTTTCTATCTAGTAAATTGTTGTCAGTTGTTTGTCTATAAACGGTTGAACTTGATTGCAGATGTGGTTTTGAAATGGGTTAATAATTTAAGCTCAAACGTGTAAGTGGGTAGCTATGCGCGAATGTCCGTTACTTGATTGAATCATAAGTTTGTAAATTGAAGTTTGACTCTAGGTGATGGCGAACGTTAAGCCTAAGTTTGATGAAAGTTTTCTTTTGCATTAAATAAACCGGTTTTAACTTCACACCCCGAAATCACTAACGATCTAGTCCAAGCAAGTATTGTTTTTAATATACGAAAGTTTCCTATCAACTAATTTGACTCTTTCTGAGTCCACTTTTCTTGTCAAGATTATAATTTTGTAGTTTAAGCATTGTGACAATTCGGTCACACAAACCACCACATTTAATTTTACTTTCTTAAATTGCTCACACTTATCTTGATTGTTGAAACTGAGTTCCCTGTGTTCGAACCCGAACTTACCAAGCTATACTACTACTCGACAGGGTCCACTGCCCGGTTGTGTT
>OY730196.1:106703437-106764963 GCA_963422505.1 Pseudognaphalium luteoalbum
GAGGTTGTGTGGGTATTTTATACCCGTGTTCGTGTACCCGATCGTTAAGTAGTATAATATTTTTAAATGATAAATTTCTAAATATGAAATCGTCTATGTTTTTAATCTAAGTATTTTATAAAAATACTTTTAGTGAGATATAAAATTATATCTTTGTTTCAACTCATTTTGACGGATAGTTTTCAGTGTACAAAATATGTTTAAATTTGCAATCAAGTAAATAATTATTGTTCTCATTAATAATACATTATTTAAAAATATTTTTCACCAACGTCCGTATTTAAGATTACGTGTTCTTTCAGATTTGTTTGTACGTGATTATTAAATAATCATTGTGTTATATATATATATAAATACATATATAATATGCAATACTTTCGTATTAACTCGTACCAAGTACGAAGGATTAAGGTTTAAATTGGCCGCTAATTTTGGCGCTTTTTGACCGGGTGTCACAATTTTAATGTATTATCCCAAAATTCAAAGTTATCTATATATTTATTTTAACAATTATTAGAAAAATGTGAAGTTATACGGGTTAACACGCTACCCGATTAACCCGACCCGACTAACCCGCTACCCGATTAACCCGAACCTGATAAACCGATTACCTAATAGGGTTGGGTTGGGGGTATATATTTATTTCTGAAAAACCCGACTAACCTGACGCGACTAACTCTTATTAGGGTCGCGTTGACCCGATTAACACCCCTAGTTACACTTAACATATAAGATTACGTTAGTACTTGTTTAGAAAAAAAAATCAAATGGGTCATTGTGAAAACTTTATTTATAATTTGTATATATCATCAAAGTAATTTGACCTTAGTTTGTGTTTTACATTTGCATATTGTTATTTAATTTAATATTTTTAGAACTTTTTTTAGAAGTTAGCGTTTTAGTATTTAGGAAATATTATAGAAAAAAATACCGATCAATGTTCAAATTATATGACATCAATATTTACACAAATGATACAAACTTTTGTAGATTTTATTCATATCGAATCTATTTTAAAGGTAAAGCTACAGCCTCAACGCGCGACGGCGTGAGTTAAAGGTACTTGTAAAATATATATAAACCTAACCATGTATGTCTAATAACACTTAAAATGTAATGTTAACACTTCGAAATGTAATTTTCATATTCATAATAGCTATATATATATATAACAAAGATTTTTTCTTAATTTTTAGACATGCCACATCACAACATTTCCTTTTCTGTAGAGCCTCCTAAGTTGTCACATCATCATATTATTTTTTCCTTAAAAACCTTAATTAATAATTACTAAAACTATTATTATTTATCAATTATATTTAATTATAATAGCCTTTAAAATTTCTATATTATATTTAATATATAACAATTTTTACCTACATAAAAAAGATTCATTTTCTAATTCATATCTTATATATTGTAATTAACAAATATTATTATCATCAACTATCATGTTTTAATAAAATTAGTTCTAATAAAGATATATGAAATTCATTATTTTCTATACATTTTGGTATATATTACTATTGAATTTCAGTAACAAAATTAAACTTTTAGCAATATTAAGATATAGTTGAAAACCTAAAAACATATGATTAATTTTTTTTATTACCTTGAATTGCATAAGCTCAACAAATGTATTAAAACTTATTATAATAACTTACAAATTGATTGAATTGTATTATGTATTCAAACTTAAACATAATAACATACACATTAATTTAATGCTATTAATTTACCTACATAAAAAATCTATTTTCTAATTCATATCTTATACATTGCAATTAACAAATATTATCATCATCAAATACCATGTTTTAAGAATATTAGCTTTAATAAAGATATATGAAATTATTTATTTTATGTACATTTTGTTATATATTACTATTGAATTTCAGTAATAAATTTTAGATTTTAACAATATTAAACATACAGTCGAAAACCTAAAAAACATATTATTAGTTTTTTATTTTTTTAATTACCTTGCATTGCATAAACTCAACAAATGTATTAAAACTTAACATAATAACTTACAAATTAATTTAGTTGTATTATGTATTCAAACTTAAACATAATAACATACAAACTAATGTAATGGTATTATATAAATGGTCGTGCATCGCACGAGCTCAATTCGTAGTTTTTATATATAAAATAAAGTTTTTAATTACCTATTAGAGCATATAATTTTAGTTAACGATTACGTGTTGTTAATTTACAAACTCTTGAACATTGTTTGCAAATAAGTTTGGTTTATAATTTTATGCTGAAAAGTAAATGAATGATATATATATGAAAAATATTGAAGTAAACGTAAAGTAATTGGTAAACATCACAAATTAATTGTGTCATCGATAATATTGTCTATATGCCCATTAATATATTCGGCTACTAACAAATTACTATATAACTGCACTTTTCAAACGGTCGTGCATCGAACGGGCTCAATGCTTAGTAAGATTATATATTTGAGTAAATTAATCAAAAGGTATTTTAAATCAAATAAACTTACTGTTGGATCAAAGTGCATATTGAATTAAAATGAAAAATCTTCTAAGTCATCAGTATTGTTGGATTTTAAAGTTAATACTGCTAGTTAGTATTTCTACTGCTCTCACAAAGTTACTACTGCTACAAGAGTTAATGCTGCCAATGTATTCATAATTAGTATTGCCAAGCCAAAGCTTCAGAGTTAATACTGCCAGAATGATTTACTACTGCTCGTACGGTTAGTAGTGTTTCTGTAGTTAGTACTGTTTGTTGTAATTTAAGTTGTTAATACTGTTAGTGCCAATTACAGTATTAGTGTTGCTTAGTGGGTCTGTCAGATTACCTAATATGTAATGTGTATAGTGTGTGCATACCATGCTTAGCAGACCATGCTTATCTTATTAGATTAGTTTCCAAACTTTAATGAAGAAAATGTGTAAAGGATAAGGTCTCTATATTTTATTAACATAGTTCATTTCTTAGAAGCATGGTTGTCCTGTGGATTTTTTTATGCCATGTGCAAGGACTAAAAGTAGGCCCTTAAACATCGAGTCCTTAAACATAACTTTCATTGGGTACTTCGTTAAATATGAAGTACAAAGACGATAACATTTTGTTTACTCATTTTAACATTCAATATTTCTTGAAAGCAAACCTAAATTATTAACATTTTTATGATATTAGGACCATATGATTTTTCTTAACATATACTTTTAATCCAAACGTTATTAGCTACTTAACATGATCTGTTAGAGAAATTACATTGGTCTTTCTTTTGTGACTATTAACGATATTAAACTCCATACCAAATAATTGGGCCTGCATTTGTAGGTTAGAAAACAAAGGGGGTTAAATTGTAAATTAGTTAACATTAGGGGTTTTAAATAAAAGTGAAATGCATTGTTTGTCTTCCCCGAAGAAATCCAATTTAATTTACCACCATTAAAATATAATTTTGAGCTTTAAATTTCTACTCTGACTTAAACTATTTGTTCCTAACCATACAAAAACATATATTTTTCACGGAATAACATCATTTATTATAAGCAAATTGTCTGAAACTTAGTCTCTATTCATTGAAAATTCCGTGAAATTTGAGCCTTAAAAAATTAGGGGCCCTATGCAGTTGAACAACTTGTTCCTGCTCAAATCCGGCACTACCTAGAAGTATGGTAGACTTGTATATGTATGGGATCTGAGTCTGTTCAGGTACGTGTGTGTAATAGAGTTAGCTTCAAGGTTTCTTTGTAATCCCGATACAATTCAAGTGTATCCGTATTAATATCAATCATAATATTAAAGCTTTTGGTTCTAATATCACTTGTTGTTGTTTATATTTTAAAAGTGATAAATCTTCTTAAGTTAACAAGTGTTATTCCCCGTACTTTTTGTTAATTATTCAAAGCTTGTGTATGTGTTGTAAATCTTGATAGTGATCAAGTCGATCCATATAGTGATTAGTAATTGTTATAATTATATTGTCATAAATATTATTAATGGAGTCGAAATATAAATTGTTTTCTCATTTAAATAAGGGATTTTACTAAACAAATCAATATAAGGGTTTAAAATACTACATAAAAAAGTTTAATACGATAAATGTGATTATAATGTATGTTAAAATCCTAAATCAAAAAATAAATATTTTAATTTGAAATATATATTTTTTTATTATTATCATTGAAATTGAGTTCTGCAAGCTTTACGATATTGATATGTAGAGTGGCAACTGTTTTAAGCTTATTAAATCAACATGATCAGTTATATTTGGTTATATGTTGGATCCAAAAACCATCAATTAAGTATGATACATATTCATTTGGTTATCTAATTGAGGACAAGTAATTAACACATAAAAAGTTCAATTCTAATGGCTTGAAAAAAATTAAACCCCCTTCGATGAACACTTCCTATTGCACATGAAAAACGAAGCTCATCTACGTTTTAAGTTTCATAAAATGAGTGAACAACCTAAATAAGAATCACATTCATGCATTTAAAATTATATATTTTTCATGATCTGCCGCAATGCACGGGTGAAAAAAAACTCAGTTAAAATCATGAGTCGGTGAAGTCTATATAGGGCCTAAATTAAAGTTGCAAATGAGGCCTGTCGATTAATTCTACTTTTACGTGTTACTCTTTTGTTTATATTAATATTATTTTTGTAGCCATCTTTGAAATTTTCTCAAATGAGTTCGGTAGACATCAACTATTCTATAAACAAAAAGTTCGGTATTTAATATATCTTGTAACATTGTTGACCTTTCAATGATTGTAGTTTAGATTATAGAGATACCTTTTTATGCTAAATGAGTATATACAATTATTAACATAATCGAAATTTACGGATTTACGAAACATTATCCTAAGCTTTCTACTTGTATAATTCAAATTGAAGTTAGGAATCTCGATTTAATGTTACACTACATGCCACATAATATCTACAACACAATCTATACGATTAGCACAAGGAGGGAATTCACATTGTTTCATGTGACAATGTTACGTCGTGTTTCTTCTTTTATATAATCCTATGAAATTTTTTGAAAAGTTAAAGCATGACACTTGTATAGGACGGAAGGGTCGGATGTACCATTATTTTAAAATAATAATTTCGTTACATTATCTCGTACTAGACTCAACGAAAGGAAAGAGGTATCCCAACCTCCAAAAAGTTGATTCATTTTATTTCCTAAAATGATGCTACTTACAATAATGGGGCATATCCATGGAAGATACATGGTACTAACAAGATGAGATCCTCGTCCTCCTATGCTTGTTTATAGTCATTCATAATATGGCAAATAATCCAAATACAAAATGGGAAGATAAAGGTATATACTTTTATTTAACAATTCAAAACGTTACTATCACACCTAAAATATTTATTTTCTCTGTCTAAAAAGTACTCCATTTGATTTGATGATTTGATTTCACATGATTAAAATAGATAAAAGAAACATACTTAACCTAACTATAAACTCCGTAGAAGATATTATGTTTGTAGTTTAGGACAATTGTTTTGTATTTTTTTTTTCTTTTTCTTCTAAATATACTATAAAAAATTTAGTTAATTGCATACACTTTGTTTTTGAAAGTGGTCAGTAATGGAAAAAACTATCAACTTTATTTAACTATTAAGCCAAATATTAAACCAAAAAAATTAGAATGCAAACAAAATTATATTAGTTACATGTCATATATATGGATTGTATGTGCCGGCAGCACACATGTATTGAAAGGTCTATCATCACATTCATATTTGATACTTCAGTCCAAAAGTAAAGTAAACAAAATCTTTAATCTTTAGAGTAATTAATAATTAAATACATATATCTGAAAATCTTAAATACGATTCAATATTTCGTTCTTTATTTTAACTTCTTTAAAAATTATAAATAATCATTCTCCCTCTCAATATTATAAATACATTTTTTAATTTTGATCAGATCATCGTGCTGAATCTCACATTTTCATCGTTCCGGAGAGATTTCAATGGAGTCAAAAGCTAGTCGCCGCCTTCAAACAATTCAAAATCACGTTACCTCTGCCGCCGTCGTTCCTCCGTCAGTCGTGCAACCGAACCAGACCGCCGGCGAGTATTACTCCGGTATACTGTCTCTATATATATATTATATACACATATATATGTACTGTTGAATTAGAAATTTGCGTGAACTTGACTTTGTGTAGGTTAACAGATATATGAATTGTAGGAGTATAAAAGTGTGAAATTAAGGAATGATTATCTATGTGATTTAGATATTTAGTGGTATACATAGGGAATTACTCCAGAATCTGGCTTATGGAATCAGCTTGGGTGTGGGTCAGAAAAGTCACTATGTAGGGAACTACGTTAGAATCTCAGGTGCATCAGTGGCGGAGCTGGATAATCCGAATGGAGGGGCGGAAAAAAAAGTTATTTTTATTGCGCACGAAATTTTTTAAATGCCATTAATACCTTATCTTTTTTCACGTAATTTAGAAAATCATAAGGGGTGGGTGATGTACTGTAAAAAAGGGAAGGAAAAAAATAAGTAGTCTAGCAAAACACAAGAACTTTTAAGGTTTAAAGTCTTAACTTAGGTCATCCAATGCTATTTTCATCATGTCCTTTTCATATAGTTTTGATCATCCGATACTGTTTTACCATGATACAAGTATATACCGAAAGTGAGGGGGATAATTACCGGCCGCATATCGTGTGTATCCTGCTAGTTGTTTTAAGAGTATACGATGACATATGGACTTTATTTAGTAATCTGTTGAGGGATACATCAACTGATCACCGTCTTGGGTTCACGCTATTTGTTAATAACTATTGGATATCAGTTAATGTACACATTTTTCATGAATATCATTTCTGTGTTACATTTCAATATCAGAACTATAATTACTGATTTTGATGCCATGGCAGAACAAGGGTACAGTGTTGTGCTTCCAGAGAAATTGCAAACAGGGAAGTGGAATGTTTACAGGTATTGCTGGTTAGTTGGTTGTCAAATGTTACATCGTTTGAGGGAACTTTGACTTATATATTTCTTTTGGTGACAGATCTGCTGCTTCTCCTTTGAAGCTAGTTAGTAGATTTCCTGATCATCCTAACATTGGCACCTTACATGATAATTTTGTGTAAGTTTACTTTGGTTTTACATTGTTTATCAATATTGTTTGTGTTATGCCAGATACTGGAAAGAAACTAGCCCATATGTAATACGCTTTATCAAAATATAGGTATGCATCAGAAACCTTCCGAGATTACAAGTATTTGGGCACGCGGTTTGGTCCTGATGGAACTGTTGGAGAGTATGTTATGTAGTTCTATTATTTTGTAGGCTAGGTCTGAATAATCTGTAATACATCTGCATCCGTTTACAGGTACAGGTGGACAACTTATGGGGAAGCAGCTACAGCTCGGTCAGCTATTGGCTCTGGATTAGTGGCCCATGGAATACCAAAGGCACGCCACACACACACACGCACGCACACACATATCAGTTGCTTTATCCGTTTATCTGATTTTCCTTTAATCTTTTCTAGTTAATATCTTAAAAGTCCCTATGGTTAATTGCAACAGGGATCGTGTATTGGTCTATATTTTATCAACAGACCAGAGTGGATGATTGTTGATCACGCTTGCTCTGCATATTCATACATATCTGTCCCTTTATACGATACCCTTGGTATGTCTCCCATTACTTTATTAAAGTGTTAGTTCGAGTGCTAAATAGTTTGTACCAAATCTTGCAGGCCCTGATGCTGTGAAGTTTATTGTGAATCACTCTTCTGCACAAGCCATATTTTGTGTGCCAGAGACACTGCATATTGTAAGTAAAATGCTTTTCACAAGATTAGGTGTTTCGTATCTCAGATTTTAGATGAGGATCATATTTTAGTGTTAGCAGTATTAGCTTATGGCAAAATGCTTATGGTTAAAAACCACCGAAATCTCAAGATCAAAATTCGAATTGGTTCCTGGTGCCTATATTGGATTTGGCTTATTAACTTTTAATTGAGCTAACAACTACTACAGTTCTCTAATTCAAATAATAACTTTGACCCAATTCTTTTCTTTTAAGTTTATTGATGAAGTGCTATGCTTCTTTTGAACCCTCCTCTATAGTCTATACATATGTGTATGTTATTAGGTATATTGTATATATATAGTAATTTCATATTGAAGCACATGTGCTTAATAGTTTGATATTTCAGATGCTGAGCTTTTTGTCCGAGATTCCTTCTGTGCGTTTGATAGTGGTATGATGATCAATATTCATTTTTATTTATTACTAATTTCACTGAGAAGTTTTGTCTCCGTACTTAAATGATGCTAAAACCTCAAGCACTCCTACATACCGGTGACATATAGGTGGTTGGAGGCGTTGATGAACTAATG
Organism: Pseudognaphalium luteoalbum; assembly: GCA_963422505.1. Taxonomy (NCBI): domain Eukaryota; kingdom Viridiplantae; phylum Streptophyta; class Magnoliopsida; order Asterales; family Asteraceae; genus Pseudognaphalium; species Pseudognaphalium luteoalbum. Next base: position 106,711,827 of record OY730196.1, read on the forward strand.
CCATCTCTTCCATCAGCAACAGGTGTTGAGGTTTTGTCATTCTCAAAACTAATTACTCAGGTAACTTCAACTTCTTTTATTGAATAAAAAGTTGGAATTAATTAGGTTTCTGCCATTTGATTACTGATTTGTCTATCGGATAAAATGGTGCATTTTTAGGGAAGTAATAACCATCACCCATTTCGTCCACCAAAACCAGATGATGTAGCTACTATATGCTATACAAGTGGTACCACTGGGACTCCAAAGGTATCTGTTTCTCATAAACTCGCGCTTTTTCTCTGAAGTCTACTTAAGTGGAATTCTTTGTATATTGTAATTGAATTTTTCGTTTTCTTACATGTAAGGGGGCTGTACTTTCCCATGGGAACCTGATAGCAAATGTTGCTGGTGGAAGTCTTGGAATTAAATTCTTTCCCTCAGATGTGTAAGTATTGATACCGTTTTAGGAATTCTTCATTCTTGTAAATTCGTTTGTAAACTGACACTGCTCATAATTTTTAACAGTTATATATCTTATCTTCCTTTGGCACACATATATGAAAGGTCTAACCAGATCATATTGGCGTACTATGGCGGCTCAGTTGGATTTTATCAGGGAGTAAGAAACTCAAATCCATGTTATTTCCCTATTAAGTCATGACACTGAATTAATTAACGTGCTTAATGGCATCATGACAAAATCATTGTGGCAAAATAGGTGGATTGGGTCAGAACTGGTATTGGTGTAACCAGTCATGACATATAACTTAAATAACTTATTAGTATGGGTCTGGCTGGGTTAAGTGACTTGAAACACTTATTGTATTCTCTTTATTGCATAATTAGACAATTAGTGCGATAAATATGTGCACATAGCTATATATTGTATAGTAATATGATGACATTCTGAATAGAAACAATGTATACTTCAAAAACACACTTCTAGTGACATTCAGTTCATTTGACCAATTTCCGAGTATGCTACGTTTTTCTATTCAACCCATTTGACCCCTTAAAGAGATAATACAGCCCAAATCGACCCATTCATAAGTAAATGGACATAAGAGTGCTCTAATCCGTCCTTTTATACATCGCTGCCTTCTTTTTTAAGTACAAGAACTTGTCTAACTGTTGTCGTTTTATGTTATAACATAGCAATTAGATTTACACTGTATTTTCATCTTTGTAGGACAGCTTAAAATTATTGGATGACATGGCTCTATTAAGACCGACTGTCTTCTGTAGTGTTCCTCGCTTATATAATAGAGTATATGATGGGTATGATCAGCGGCACTTTATGGCTCTTTATTTTGCAATCATTATGGCTTAGCGAATTCTCAGCCATGCTCGTGATTTTGCAGCATTATAAACGCCGTGAAGTCATCTGGTGGTCTAAGGGAAAAGATTTTTAATGCTGCATATAATGCAAAGAGGCAAGCATTACTTAAAGGTAACATAGTCATTTCTCTAGCACAAGCGGTGCCTTTTAGCTTCCTGAATTCTCAGACTGAATTTGACTAAAAATGTTTTTAATCACTCTATTGAAGACTTCATTTTTCCTAAAAGGGATTTTTTTTGAATTTTGAATACATACTGGGAGTCTTGCATGAGTATTTAATTAATTCATATTCACTTGTTTTCTTTCATTCTTGATAAATAGTGGAAGAACTTATCGATACCAAATGGACTTTACAATTAGATCATACAAGTTCTTAATAAAAACTTGAATCTGTGAAAAAGTAATATTGAATTGACACACATCGGTTACTATAGTTATACTATGTAAGTGTATTGCAATCAATTAAAGTTCATAGTAATTTTGAATATTGCAATCTCTTAATTTGTCTGTAGACGGTAGTTAATTTTGAAATAATTTATTAGGTAAAAAGGCATCTCCTATGTGGGACAGGTTAGTATTCAACAAAATAAAAGACAAGCTAGGTGGACGGGTTCGCTATATGGTTTCAGGGGCCTCACCCCTGTCTGCTGATGTCATGGATTTCCTTAAAGTGTAAGTTAATTTACTATCACCAAATGTGCATCTTCCGTGTGATTGTATGTTATCACATTGTTAAGTAGCTTCTTATGGAATTTAATGACTTTTTCAGGTGCTTTGGTTGTCCGGTAATGGAGGGGTATGGAATGACAGAGAGTTCTTGTGTTATAACTTTTATGCAAGAGGGTGATATCTTATCGGGTCACGTAGGCCCTCCTAATCCTGCTTGTGGTCAGTTTTGACATTGTAGCTTGCTCTTCATTAATTTATAAATCTTCTTAGCATATATCTCCCAAATTTGTACAGATCAAATTAATTAGTTGGTTTAGAATATAATTAACCGTATTTTTACTTTTCATTAGTAAGAAATCTAATGTGCTATAATAATTCGATTGTTCATGTATAAAATTACTGTTTCAGAAGTAAAGCTTGTGGATGTTCCTGAAATGAATTATACATCAGATGATCAACCATACCCTCGTGGTGAGATCTGTGTGAGGGGACCAATTGTTTTCCAAGGCTACTACAAAGATGAAGTGCAAACGTATAAGCCTTACCCCCTTATGCAAGTTGCTTGTTCATATATATTGACGTATTAGAGTGCTGTTTGAGTTGGTTGTTATATTAAACATCAAACTAATTTGTTTAGGAGAGAAGTTATCGATGAAGAAGGATGGCTTCATACTGGAGACATAGGGTTGTGGTCTCCTGGAGGCCGCTTAAAGATCATTGATAGGTAAGATGTAAGAACAGTGAAGGAACTTGCTAGAGGTTTCTAAACGGGCAGGTTGGGTGGCTTGAGCAATGGGTCAAAATGAGTTCGGGTTGTGTTGAAATGTTGTTTGTCCAATTTTGTTGATCTTTAACAGACAATTAGTTTCAAGATAGATTATAAAAGTCGTATTATTTCAATAATAAGTTAAGTATTTAAGTAAAGTTATTTAGGAGGTTTTTAAACAATAAAAGTACACTTTCGACTACATTTGACCTTTTCCCCTTTAGCTAACGTTTCTACTTTAAGGTAATTGACCCAATTATAAGTAAATGGGTCAAAATTCACGCTAATATTAATTACGTGCTACATGTTAAGTGACATATTTTGGCTGCTACAAGCTAATTAAGACGTGGGGTATAATGCAATTATCTTTTCTCCATGTCAGGAAAAAGAACATATTTAAACTGGCGCAAGGAGAGTACATAGCCCCAGAGAAAATTGAAAATGTATATGCCAAGTGCAAGTTTGTAGCACAATGCTTTGTTTATGGTAAGAAACCAAGCATCACAACATACTCCCTTCTCTACACAAGCTTGGATTACAATTTTTTTCAGTTCTGTTTGCACTTTGTTAATGGTTCCTATTTGCTTTGTTGCTTCTTTACTTTTTGGTTACATATAGGTGACAGCTTTAACTCTTCTCTAGTAGCTGTTGTCTGTGTGGACCCTGATATGCTCAAAGCATGGGCTGCTAAGGAAGGAATAAAGGTAAACATAATTTGGAATGCACTGAATATTTATATGATCATACATCTGAATAGCTATGCATAATATCTGTATGTAACATAGACTCCTATATACAATGGTACAATAGGGATATGTTTGTGTACACAATAATATGAAATTCTGAGAAAACAATAATTTGGTCATTTCTATAAAGTATAAACCAAAGATTATGTATATTCATCTTTATTCTACTTCAAATATAATTTTGTGTTAATATCTAGTTTGTCAATATCTTGTTGACTACGATACGGGTTTCTACTTCCTTTAAGTACATAAACAATTGCAATAGGCCCTACCGCTCTTCAATATCTTATTTTCCTTTTCCCAAATTTTGGTATAAATCTGCAAAGTACTTTTTGTAAAATATTACAAAGAACTGATTTGAAATTAGAATTTAGTTCTTCGTTATGAATAGCCCTTATTTCTTTATTATTAACAATGATCTATAACTGGGATTGTAGTTTGAAAGTTTAGAACAACTGTGCAATGACCCAAGGGCAAGAACCGCTGTCCTTGCTGACATGGATCAAACTGGAAAGGAAGCACAGGTAACCTCTTCTCTGCTGGATTGTCTTCCCCTCCCATGTATCTATAGGATTACTAAACGAAAAGAATGAGCTACTATTTGCAGCTCACAAAGTTTATATCCATTTGATGAGTTTGTCCAGTAATAAACCCTCAATTAAATCTAGTTTGTCAGTGTAACTCTATATTATCACTTTGTATTTTCTTCCATTAGCAAATTAGCAATCCATTCATTATTAATAAATAATTCATCTATACTTGATTTCCTAAACAATGGTAATGTCATGCAGCTGAGAGGCTTTGAGTTTGCAAGATCCATCACTTTGATAGCTGAACCATTCACTATGGAGAATGGTTTGCTCACTCCAACGTTTAAGGTAAGCACCAACTATGGAGAATGGTTGCCTACATTATTCAACTGTTTTCTCAAAATTATGTAGGTTTACTCTTCATGAAGTTTATATAAATGTTTGACTATTAGTTATATGCTTAAATACTATTAAGTAGTCATTGAAGAGAGATTATTGTCAATCTAAATCAATAATATTTCATAGAGGTGGAAACATGGACAAGTCGGGTATGTTGGCTAAGGAGTCGGGATTGAAGTGAGTCGAGTTGGACAGGGAAACACCTTTTAGTCTATATTTTGATATTTACTGAATAGTTAACGTGTTAAATCGGATTCCAACAACTTCATTACCATAATTACCCTCTAATTTTAGATATATGTAAAATTAAGAGGCTATATGCATTGACCAGTTTGACGAGCTTCCTTTTTTACCCATTTAATCTTTCTATTATAGATAAAGGATTACAGTATTTGACCAATTCATACTTCGATGTGTTAAAATTTGCCATATCTAGTAATGCCGATGATGACCAAATATTTTGAGGTTATTAGTTTGCAGCCGTGAAGCATTACAAATGATATCCCATTGTTGTGGTGCAGATTAAGAGGCCACAAGCAAAGGCATACTTTGCAAAAGCAATCACTGATATGTATAAAGAGGTTTCAGCATCGGAATCTTCAGGGTTAAGAGTTCTGTGAAGTCAAAATAACAAGGAGTGAGGTATTGTTGTTAGTGTTGCCAAAAGTGCTATCGGGAGACGACACTCATTTATATTAGTTGTGATATATGGCTGACCATATTGTTGTGTATATGAACTCAAATTTGTTGTGAACATATTTCTTACCCTTTCAATTAATTAGGTTTGACTTAAATAAAAAATAAATAAATTATTTTGACATTTATCATTATCTTTCCCAGGCATCTTATTCATAAACGCTGTTTTATTTGTTACTGTATATCCAAGTTGCTTCACCTGGCTTGCTAACTTGTCCTTTCATCTGATTGAGTTGTGAAAAGAAAGAACTAGTGGCATTTTAATAAGTTGTATAATCGTAAATGAAGTCGCTTAAACAAGAACATGTGATAACAATGGTAAGCTTGATATTTGGAAGCAAAAAAGCTAACCCAAATCAAGACGTAAAAACTATAGATAGCCTAAATCATACTTTTTAAACATAGATATGGTATCTACACAGAAAATGCATTAGTCACAAACACAACAGTCAACTTAACCGAGATGCATCTAGTGATTTAGCTGCTATCTGATCAACTAACAACGATAGAGTTGAAGCATCAAGCGAGAAACCTTTTCCATCCATTTCATGTTTAAACTTCTTTACCATATTATGATCCTGGTTATTTAGAAGTCCAAAGAGAAGAAGATTGTAAGTCACGCTATTTGGTGGGCAACCTCTTTCTTCCATTTTAGAAAACAACTCCTTTGCTTCCGCCACTAGACCTCCTCGACAAAAACCATCAATCATGACGTTATACGTCCTAACATTAGGTCGCAAACCTTTTATACTAAGCTCATTGAAAAGATTCCTAGCAATATCAAGTTTTCCACATTTACTCGTAACATCAATGAGAATATTGTGTAAACAAATATCTGATTTGAGCTTGTCACCCATCAAATGAAAAATAGACAGTGCTTCATCCACTTGATCGTTGTTGCATAGACCCTCTAAAAGGATTCCGTAAGAGTATTCATTGGGATACATGCCCTGTGCTTGCATCTTGATAAAGAGTTCGAGTGCAGCCTTACAATGTCCAACCAAAAATAATCCCTGTAGCATGGTACTGTAAGTAACTACATCAGGTTTTAACCCCTTCTCAATTATTTCACTAAACAAATGTTTGGCCTCTTGTATCTTCAACTTCTTGCAATACCCATTCGATAAACTATTATAAGTAACAAGGCCAGGGACTAGGCCTCTAGAAGCCATAGAATCAAAAACCTCGCTTGCTTTGCTCATTTCACCTCGTAGATAATATCCATCGATAAGTGAATTGTATATCACTACATCAAGATTCATCCCTCTCTTGACCATTAAACCGATTATACCCTCCACATCTTCCACCTTCCCTTCCTTAGAAAGCCCATCAACTAATATGCTAAAAGTTCGAATATTTGGATAAATCATTTTGTCCTCCATATCTTTGAGCATTGTCGAGACCTCATCCCAATGACCCAAGTTACAAAGAGCATGAATCAAAGTGCTATAAGTGACAACATCAGGCAAGATGCCTTTCTTGATCATTATTCTCAACAATTTCAAAGCACCATCTATCATTTCGTCCTTACAAAGACTATCAACAATGGTATTATACGTAACATGATTCGGTTTACAACCTCTTTCATCCATTAGTCTAAGCAAATTAAGAGCCATATCATTATTACCAAACTTGCATAGCCCTTTAATCATATGAAATACATAACTACATCAGGTTCACAAATTCCCTCTTTGATCAGCTTCTCAAATAACCACTCCGCCTCAAAAATCCGATTTTCTAAAACAAGTGCATTCAGTAGCGTATTAAATGTAAAAGCAACAGGTACAACCGCACATTTGATGCCACACCCAAGGACTGCGAAACCGTCACTAGTGTGATTCAGTTGGCAACAACACTTTATCACAATGTTGATAGTGTATGTGTGGTCCCGTTTGAACACCAAGCAAAAGAATTACATCGAAAAGTAGGAACTCCAAGAAGATTTTCAATACCCAAAGCTTCAATATTATTATTAAAGAAATAATAATACAAATACTTTATCTAGTATTTGAACTTACAAGTAAACCTTGGAGCTAAAACTTACAACTCTATCGATGTAAAACACTACAACTCCCTAATCTTGTCAAAGAGTTAACAAGACGAATACACTTAATTTGTATCCGGGTTGTGCACAACCTTAGAGAGCTAACTTAAACTATTATACGTGTATACATGGGAACGATCTCAAATTATGAGATCGGGTGTGCCTAAAGATACATCAAACAAAACACACACTAAAATGTTTCTTTATTTATAAAAACCCATAAGACTTACATTGAAAACACAATTTCTTTAAAATTCAATCATAGTACATGTACCACCATACTTTCCATATGCATAGAGTAAACAACTCTATTATAATATTTAAAGTTGTCTAAAATATAAAGCATGATCTTGTAATAGGTGTTCCCTGTTTTTATGAAAATCTTGTCTACCCCACTTGCTTCACTTACTCCAATTGTAGTGTTAATCATCTAAAAATACACACAAAATACACTAGGTGTGGAAACTAAATGCACTAGCAGTAGAAACTTTGGAATTCCTCCCATTTACATTTGCAAGATGTTCAACTTGTGTTTTCTAATCAGTTTACATTTTGTCTTATCAAATCTATAGTGTGACATCAAAATTTATGTCACTTAATTTTCCAACAGTGTATGCATCGAACTTAACACCTTTAACACTCGTATGATTAAAAAGATCAATGGAACACGAATAGTGTTTCATTCTGGTAACAGAATGCAATAACCGGTTGAGTTTTACAACAGACGGCAGAGGTTGTGTTCTTGACATTTCATCGAACATTTTGAATGCATCATCAAGTTCAGTAATATTTTCAGATACAGATTGATATTGAGTTTGATATGACCGTGTTACATTACTGGAATATGAAGCTGAATGATACAGAAGTGAAAAGTTAGCAGTAATTGTAGCATGAAATCTGTTAAAGGGACTTGAGACAACGCAGCGATTTTTAAAATGAACATAAAACGATGAATTCGAGAGGTGCGTACAAAGCACAAGCTGACAGATGCGATTAACTGGAAGATTTTGCTGGATAATTAAGTAAATTAATAACGGAGATTAGTATAGCATAGAGAAAGAAAAAAAACACGTGTCATGTGTATTAGGCACGTGACTTCCTTTTATTCTGCTCTGAACTGCTAGGACCAGTGGGGGTAGTGGTCTAAATGTTTGCGACGCTTGTAACACATAGCCTGTATAAATGACTTTATTGCATTTGTTAAACATTTATTCTCATTCTTGACGCCGAATAAAATCAATAACAAATAAAATATAAGGGATAATCGATCTCCATTAGCTACAAAACCATCAGACTTCTAGAAAAGTATTTATTGAGATTCATACAGAAAAGTTAATTGGTATGCCTACTTCTACAAGAAATCGAAACCAAGTGCAAGTACGTAGATCGAAGTGTCAAACAATGCTAACGAGTGCAGCTATAGCCAACCCCACTTTCAATAGCGATAACGCAGTAACTTTAGCTGCAGAACTTGTAGGAGTTGGAGATGGAGATGGTAAAGAAGCCAATGCTGGTGGTGAAGGAGTTGGAGCCGATGAAACAAGTCGTTGAACGTTGATATCGACCCTTTGACCGGCTTGACAATGACCTGGAACGGCGCACAGGTAAAAGTGGTGGCCGTACGTCTTGATGATAACGGAGTCGTTGCCAGTTGAATGAGTAGCAATGGGTGCAGAGATATTGCATGATCTATAGTCCGCATGTGTCACTTGCATCACATTGTGAAACTGCTTGTTGTATGTGAAAACTGAAATTACAATTAAATCAAATTACAAAGGTATGTAAATACAATCAATTGCTTCATCAATTCATAGACACCAAAACTCAAATATTAGTTACATTTAATTGCATAAACGTAAAACATCCATTTTATTCACGGAGAAAACACAACTTTATTTATCTATGAAATTGTTTGCCATTTAAATCTATAATGCGATTGCGATGACAAACAGCTGCAGTTATTAATTAGGTAAAAGTTATAAATCGGTAACGTATTCTCATTTTTATTTCAAAGTGGGTAACATACTCATGTTATTACTAATGTTGAATACAAACTTTTATTTCAATGTTGGATATAAACTCTTATTTTTTGTTCTAATGTGAGTACCCTTGTATGTTTTGTTTGCATATGTGATTAGTAGCGATATCTTGTTTACTTATTTGATGACATTACATTCGATATGATTATATATATATATATATATATATATATATATATATATATATTTGAAACACTAATTGAAGCTATTTTTTCCCTCTTCATCAAAATGTCAAGTTCTTCATATAATTTTGTTATATATATACATATATATGCAATCATATATATAACTTATTGGTCGAGTAATAAGTTATATATAATGTATATATATAATCATATCCAACGTGGAATGTCACGTTAATATATAAGTAAACAAGTCAGAGCCAAGTAATCACGAATGCAAACAAAACATATTAGGTTACTCACATTGGAATAAAAGATAAGAGTGTATATCTAACATTGGCAATAAAATGAGTATGTAACCCACTTTAAAACAAAAATGAAAGTACATTACTAATTTATAGCTTTTACCCTTATTAATTAAGAGTAGCAACGTAAATTAACAAAATTATTCCACTTAGTTAAATCACTCAAATAGAATGTTATCAATTTTCACGTAGAAAAATAATTGGTAGACATAAATTGATAGGATTAAAAAAAATGTAAAGATATGATCGGTTGATTTGAAAAATTGATCGGATGGGATTAAGAGAGTGAAAAATTTAAACCAATCACAAAATATAATTAGGTTGAGCAACAATACGTACACGTGTAGTTGGCAAGTGTAATGTGTATGCTGTCGACTAAGAACACGTGCAGTTGGCAAGTGTAATATGTATGTTTTCATTGAAAATATATATATATATATATATATATATATATATAATAATCCTGGTTTGGCCACGTAGTGATCGCATTATAACTTTGAATAAACATATTAATATATATTAAAGTCATCTTCAATTCTAGCATGTTTTTGTACTCTGTAATGTTATGATTTCTAGTTTTTGTAATTAGTACCCTAGGGAAACATATTCAACCAGAAGCAATTAATAATGCCATCTGAAATGGTTTCCAACAAGTAATTTGTTGGTGTTTACACCCTTATACTTTTCTTAAACTATTTTATCATATTACATATAAATAACAGAGCATGTGAAATTAACCAACCCTAAACACTAAAAAGACATACAAAATAAAGCCAAAAAGGAAAAAGGGAATTAAGAGATTAAAAAAAAGAGAGAGAGCATATTAGGTACATACCAATGGTGTCACCAAGTTTGAAGGTTTTAGTAGCAGCCCACTGTTTGTAGTTAACATTACCTATTGTGGTCCATCCAGCTGAGTCTCCAACTGTATGCACAGCTCCAATGGCTGTCTCCACCACTGAACCACAAACCACAACGGCCATCAACAGTAGGGCAGCCACCATGTTTTTCTCCATTTTCGGGTTCAAGTAATATATAACTAGTAGCTTCAATTGGATCAAAGGCTTGAAGGTAACTCAATCATTATCTAAACTTATTTATAAGTATATATTTGTGTGTGTGTGTATGGTGAGGTAGTCTTTATCTTTTATAGGTGGTGGTTGAGTCATTTAAGTTGGGATTTCTGTTGGGTATAAAGAGTAGTTTTTACTTACTTTTCTAATAAGCATTATTCCACTACAAGGCTAGCTAAGCTTCATTGCTTTTAACCTTATTTCTTCATTCTTAAATCCAAAAGGGTACTTGTGATGTGGGGTACAATTTAAGAATTAATTCTTCATCATTACATTACATTTTTATACTCCGTATAAATTATCTTCGTAATTATAATGTGACGTACGCTAACACGTACGTCCTCTGTATAGAAATGTAGACACTTGACAAGGAGAAAGAAACATGTGTAAATAATGTAAACGTATATACGTCAATATTATTTCATCATCTTTTTAAAAGGGTGTATGAATTGATAAAAAGATAAGAAACACAAATCATTACTCAACATTTAGATGTTTGCATATATATGGAATTTTTTTGTAAATGTGAACATTTTAAATTAGGGAGTATTTTTCTTTTGTGGTTGGAACCGATTGATGATGACGGCCCATGACACCAATATCAGTAGGAAGACTTGAAAGCAAAGGATGTTCATTTGTCTGCTTTGAGCATGCACACTATTTTCTGATGTCATCATTGCATTATACATATTATATACTTTTGTATATTGCATTTTAGATTAGTCAAACGTTAGATTTTAACATGCATTCCATGTACCATTGCACAGATTACTTTTCGTGCCATCCGTTAATATTGTTTAAAGGAAAATGCATCACATATCACGTGTGTTAAATAATTAATTATATAGATGATATAATAATAATAATAATAATAATAATAATAATAATAATAATAATAATTAATTAATTAATTAACTAATTAATTTAATAATATATAATAGAGTGGTATTTAGGTAGTCATTTTATTTTTAGAATTTTCTAAGCTAATCTTCACCATTCATAAATTAGAATTTCTAATCTAGACCATTGATCTTAGTTTGGTAAAATGACTACCTAAATAGTGGAGAGAGGTTTACTAAATGTCTAAATTACCCCAAAACATATTTATTAACTAAATGCATGTTTAATACAAATATAATTGCCAAATATATGTGTTTTTTAAAATATGTACCAATCTCATGTATTTCTATTTAACTTATTCGTGTTATAATCATTAAATGTAACTTTATTAATCACAATTCTTTATTATCCACAACATTAGTAGATTAACTATCTATATGTATATTTAAGAATTAAAAATCGCACAAATATTATATACTAACGTATTCTTTTTCACTTTTACACGTGTTTATTAAAAAGTATACCGATCTCAAGTATTTCAATTTAGCTTTTACGTTTTAATATCACTAAATGTAAATTTTTTAATCACAATTTTTTTTATCCACACATTCACTTAAATTAGCTACCTATACGTATATTTTTGAATGAAAAAGATCTCAACTATTTTATTTTTAACTTTTTTCCTCATTCTTATAGACTATGGCGTAACATCTTTAAACAATATAAATATAATTTGAAAACAATAATGTTTTTTAAGTTGTAAATTAACTACCTATATGTATATTTAAGAATTAAAAATCGCACATATATTATATACTAACATATTCTTTTTCACTTTTACACGTGTTAATTAAAAAGTATACCGATCTCATGTATTTCTATTTAGCTTTTACGTTTTAATACCAGTAAATGTAACTTTTTTAATCACGGTGTTTTTAATCCACACTTTCACTTAAATTAGCTACCTATACGTATACTTAATAATGAAAAAGATCTCAAGTATTTTATTTTTCACTTTTTCCTTCATTTTTATAGACTATGGTGTAACATTTTTAAACAATATAAATATAATTTGTAAACAATACTGTTTTTTAAGTTGTAAACTGGTTTTAATTCTGATAGTTGGATGTATGTACCGTGTCAATCAAAATTGACTTTTAAGTTCTACAATTAGTTTATGACGATTAAGGAATTTGGTTATTAAAGTATTCAAATCCATTAGTTATTCTTTTAGTCCAACCTATATATATATATATATGCATATAAAATACATAACTGTTATTTAAATAAAAAGGACTATATATAATAAAGATACTTTGGTTCGGTTCGGCTTTTTAGGTTGTGAAACACCCTGAAATTTGTAAACTTTTTTTTTTAAAAAAAAAAAAAAAAAACAATCCCTTATACTCTTAATTTATCATCCATTTAATCACTTGTAACCCTACTTCATTTATTTATTACTTAAATATTTAATATTTTAAAATCTGATAGCTCTCGTCTCCAAAACCTCTACCTGGAGTCGAGAAGTCAGCTCTCGTCTCCAATACCTGGAGTCGAGAAGTCCCACCAGAGAATTCATGTTTTAGGCTCTCGTCTCCAGGACCCCTATCTGGAGTCGAGAAGTTCCCTGTTTCAGCTTTTCGTAAAACTTAGATTTTTAATGAACTATAAATGTGCATATCTCAAAAATAACAAGTCCAATGACCATGAAATTTTGCAGACACATGTACTATGACAATACTAACATTTCCTAATTTTTACTTTTCGTAAACTCACGTTTTTATCATGATTTGAACCGTTTACCCCAAAACAATCACTTTTACTCATTTTTGGTTGACATGCTAAGTTCTAAACCATGTGCATTCAGGTTTCAACATTTTCACCACTCATTTAATATTATATTTAGAACCTAAGGCTACTTTAACATTTTTATACCATGATCACAACATATTTTGACCATTTAACCATTAAATGACCCATTTGGACACTATTATGACCCATTTGGGTTTTTAATCATATTGACTCTATTTCAACCCCATTTTCACACATAGTTGACTATTCTAAGTCAAATCAAAATACCAATATTATCTAAACTTCAACATAACCAATATATATACTATAACCACATTATCATTCTTTAACTAAATTCTATCAAGTTACATCCTTCAAAATTTGTCAACGAACACGACATGACTCATTGACTACTTTGACTTCTACTATTTACCATGATTAACTTTGACCATACATAGCATTTACAAACTTTAAGTGACAAAATATTGTTTATTTAACAAAAGGGGTGACGTAATATCTAGAGCATGATTCAAGAAGATTAAAACTTGTTATCATAGCATAACAAGCTCCACCATTAGGTCCCCATTGGCTTCTTTCCCAAATATTTATTTCTTTCACTTGTATTACCTACAAAATGTAAACTTCACACAATAAGCACATTGCTTAGTAAGTAATGGACACTTAAACAGTAACTTAAACACTTTAACATATTAAGGATCCTTAACCACTTTAACATGTTAATCACAAAGGATTAACCACTTCCACAAGTGATACCAATGTCATTACTTGGCTAGCATCAATCTAATGACATAGTATTCACTTACTTTAACAAAATCCCATTACTTACCTTGATTGAGATTAAAAGAAACACTTGAACCAACTTGAGCACCTTGATCACCTAATCATATAAGCATATAATACACATTAATCACTTAAGCACAAAATCAATTCTTGACTTATAACATAGGTGTTAATTCACTAACACCACTTTACCTAATTAACTTGGTTTTCACTTTCTTATTTATTAAACTTTCATTAAAATCACATACCATGGGTGTTTACTTAACAATAACTTCATCATTTTCATAATTAATTCTCTTTACAACTTGCTAATTAACAATACCCACAAGCATATGTTTGTTTATACATAAATTTTAACAATATAACTTCAATAATCACTTTAACATCATATATCTAACATTACTTTACCCAATTCATCATTAAATTTGAACTTTACTCAAAACCTCATTGTTAGGGTTTATGTAACTTGCCTAAATCATAAAATTAAGCAAAGAAGATGATGAATTGTACCTTATACAAGTAGAATTAGAAGCTAGAATCATCAATTAGTGAAACCCTAGCTTCAATTTAGGTTTCTTCTTCCTGGGTTGTCTTCTCACGTCGCGCACACACACACCCTCGTACTGTATCTTTTTATTTTGGTACAGGAAGTGAAAGGAATAAACTGGAAACTAGATTTTATACATATATTTTCACTCTATTCCCCTCAACATTACTTACTTGGCAACTCCCATCCTTTCTAACAATTTACTTAATATTTCAAATCCTACTAACCAAAAGCTTGTAACATAATTGGTCCTTTTTAACTATTTCTTAACATACTATATTATTTAAGCATTTTACACATTTAATACGTATTTTAATAATTTAAACAAGTAACACATAATATATTATTTAAATACTTACAAATTTTAGGGTCGTTACAGGTTGGTTTTTTTGGGTGAAAACGAAAAACTTCGGTTTTTTTGGTTTGGCTGTTTTTCAATTTTTTTTTTTGATTTTTTGGTTTGCAGTTTGGTTTAAGCTCACCACTAGAGTAAATGAATCCGGGATGTCAGCATGGAAAGAAGTGAAGGACGCAAACTGAAAATGACAAAGTAGATATAAATTTTTTATTATTTTGTTTTGAATTAGTTAAAATAAAAAATTTAAAAACATATTTTAGTTAGGTATATATTTTCAACGACACAAGTATTTAGTAATTATGTTTGTACCACAAATGCATTATGGATAAACTCCCCCCGGACATTGGTTTGTATTTTGAATTAGATTAGAAATACGGAGCGACTCCAATGGGTGGCTCAAATACCCATTTTGAATGGAATTAGATTAGTAGTACATTTGCATCATATTTAATTAATAAATAATCAAAAATACTTAATAATTAACAAATAAAATTAATAAAGACTTAATTTCATTCATTTATAATAATTATTTCTATCTTATTTAAATCGATTTTCAATTTGTTAGAATAATTTAAAAATTGAGTCTTCTTTTTACTTTACTAAGAAATCGGAACTAAGAGCTTTATAAAAAATAAGCAAGGCAACATGCAGATTCAAGTTAAGTTTGTTAGTAATATGAGGCAGTCAGATAAGTAATAGGTAAAAAATAACGCCGCATTATAGTGTCGTTTGGTGGATTTGACCCATGAGCATTTTTTTTTATATATTGTAGAAAATATATAAATACATATGTAGTGTGAAAACAATTACATAACATTATTGATACAATAATAACTAGGTACATTAAGTTGGGGGTTCAATTCACTGGGATGTGACGATTATACATATTCGTATATTGTGTGTAAATATTCGTAGTAGTGGTTATGTGGGTACTTCACTTTCTAAAAAATGGGATTACCTAAGGAAGAATCAGTGTAGGTTTTTGACCGTTAAATTTTTGTTACCCTAGACCAGGACTACCAGGTGAGTACATTGATGAGGTCCTACTTTTAATGCCATTGCAATTGGATGCATATGTGAAAACCGGACCCGTAACCTTGCTATTCTATCTTCCTTGTGTTGTGCAAGCGCAACATACAAAGGATTGCTAGCAACCATCTTTTCATTCATCTAAAAAACTTTCTAACCATAAATGAATTTAGAATCTCACACTAAGCTCTAGTAGTAGTAGTAGTAGTAGTAGTAGTAGTAGTAGTAGTAGTAGTAGTAGTAGTAGTAGTAGTAATAGTAATAATAATAATAATAATAATAATAATAATAATAATAATAATAATAATAATAATAATAATAATAATAATAAACCTGATCAAAATATGTTAGCTGCCTTGAAAAAAAATATTCAAAATATGTTAACTTATTGTTAACTTTCTTTTTGTTCATTATGTTACCTTTGAATTTTTCGATTTCTTAGATACTTTGCAATAATGTGATACTAAAGTACAATCTATTAATTTACCTCAATTGAAATAGTATTTTTCTTTCATTTTTAAATTTTTTTTATGGGAATTGTGAACTTTATTATAATAACATAAAAAATAAATAACAAATAATTTGATAATATGAACGTATTTTCTTGCACAAATATGTCAATTGAAAATTACGTAATAAAATAGATATATAATATAAACATTGTATCAATATCATATGGTAGCCCGCGAATTCGCAGGTTATAATCTAGTTCTACATTATAAGTCTATTGTATTTACATTTAACAGTGCATCACATATATAATTATAAGTAATATTTTTTTGTAATATAAAGTAACCATAGGCAAATTCATAAGAAATTTGTGAAGACTTTAAATTCAAAAAGATTTCTTACGAATTTCTCACATATATAATCCACTTTTTTTTTTTTGAACAGCAAAGAGAGAAGACGGGATGAAGCTTCGGCACCGCCATCACCACAAACCCGCCCCCCAATAATATTATAAACAATGACTAGCAAGAATCTAGAAATACAAAGTCTCAAATACAAATTACATAATCGATCTATAGACTAAGAATAAACAAATCCAAGCAACCAATCACATGAAACCTGTTACTCACATCTCGACCTTGACACCACCTGCACTCTCAGTGTTCCTCCAATGCTAATAGTTAAATATAGAGTCATATGATCCATGGAGCTCCACACCAACCCACCCAATCTAGTTTGAACTCTTTGTCTCGTCCTCTATTCTTTATCCAAAAGTAAGTTTTACCAATCACTTGATCTTGAATGTACTCCCATTTGTCTCCACCACTGTTTCTAAATACTACCTCATTCCGAAAGCACCATATTAACCATAAGTAAGTGTAAATAACACCCAGAAAAAGTTATGGTATCTTCGTTTTATTTCCCATTGATTTCGGCCAATCCAAGAGTGATTCGATAGATGAGAAATTCCCCACGTTCACATTCCACCATAACCCAATCTTTTTTAGCAACTTCTTTGCCACCTTACATGTTATGAAAATGTGATCTTCCTCCTCACTTCCTTCATTGCAAATCGGACAGCATACGTTCGTTATATTAACACCTCTTCTTACAAGATTAACGCGAGTAGGCAATCTCCTACGAAGGATTCTCCACACCAAGATGTTCACTTTTTTCGGTAAGAGTTTTAGCCAATAAAACGAATTTATCGGAGACTTTGGCAGCTTCAAATCATCGACAACGCACCTTAATGATGCAACCGAAAAAACCCCAGACCTCGATAAGTTCCATGTCCATTTGCCCACTCCATTCAAACCTTGTGGATCAAGTTGGTATAAACTAGAAAACCCCAAGTTGTACTTTGCCAATTCTTTCCCTACGCCAAGCGTTTGATTCCAAGAAACCCAGCTGATCTTTCTTTTGTCTTTTGAACCACCCCAAAAGAATTTGGCCCTCATGCGTTCAAGTTCATCAATAACTTTGTTAGGAGCGCGAAAGAGGGATAGGAAATACGTTCCTAAACTGCCCAAGACGGATTTGCAAAGTTGTAGTCTACCCCCACTAGATAAACAATCAGCTTTCCAAGAAGAAAGCTTGCGATGAAACTTCTAAACAAGCAGAGCCCATGACTCTGCCTTATTCATAGATACGCCAATAGGAAAGCCGAGATATTTAAAAGGCAGAGAGCCAACTTTGCAGTTGACCAATTCGGCTATTCGAGACACCTCAAAGTCTTTAACCCCAAATCCATATAAGCTGCTTTTAGATTGGTTGATTTTCAAACCCGATGATAAATATACGCATCTCATAATCATGAATAGATTCCTTATGTTTCTGCGAGACCATTGTCCCACAAATAAAGTGTCATCCGCGTATATAATCCACTCTTAACTACGAGTTATCATGGTCAAATATTTTTCCACTCTTCCTAACCCTTAATTACTAAAACTTATTGGTAATTTATGGGTAATCCGTATATATCATAAATTTCTCTAACATTTTTTTCACGATTTTACACAATTATTTTTCACTATTTCTGACCACTAATCTTTAAAGTTTGTGGATAATCCCAAAAATATCAGGTGAATTAGTTTCCGACATATTAATTATGGAGTAATGAGAAATTGAATATCCATAGATAATCTATAGAAAATTGCTCATCGATCTGCCACACATTAACTGCAAATTATAAATGTTTGATTGATAAAGTCAAGAGTAAAATCAATTGCTGGAGAGTTAATATATGGGCTGGTAGTGGTGGCACGATGATACTCCATTACTGGCCCGCAGGTGTTACTTGCCGTTTCAAAAAAAAATCAATTGCTAGAGAGTTAATACTCCCTCGAACAGTGATTAAAGAGATAGAAAAGTTGTTGAAGGGTTTCTTATGGCGCCAAGGAAATACCTCTCAACGTAAGGCAAAAATTGTATGGTAAGTGATTTGTAAACCTAAAGATCGAGGAGGTTTAGGAATTAAGTATTTAAAGCAATGGAACGAATTGAAGTTCTTTTAGTTAAGCAATTGTGGAAAATCATAGCTCAGAAGAACTCTCGTTGGGTTAAATGGGTAAATTTGGTCAAGCTTAAATGAAGAAGTAAATGGGAGGTCAATATTAGGTCAATAGATAGTTTGGGTTGGAAATATTTGCTTGAACTAAGAAACAGAGGAAGGCCTCATGTGTTTCATAAGTTGGGTAATGGGCAATTCACCTCTATGTGGTTTGATAAATGGGAAGAAAATGGTCTCGTTGCTAATTTTGTAACCGCGAGAGATCTTTATGATGCCAAGCTAAATGAGAAGATGAAAGTGGCCGATATGATTCTGGATAATCAATAGCAATGGCTAAATGAGTAGCTTATAAGATTCTCAGAATTACAAAATATTGTAGTCCCAATGTTAGTTGAAAATCAAGAAGATGAAGTTGAATGGGTCACTAATAGCAATCAGAAAGTGCAGTACTCTACTAAACAAGTTTGGCAGGATTTAATAGAAAATGAGCCTTATGTAAGCTGGCATCATGTAGTTTGGTATCCACAGTTCAATCCTAGACATGCATTTGTGCTTTGGCTAGCTGTTTAGGGTAGGCTCTTAACACATGACAGAATGCAGGTGTGGTATCCTAAGGCTTGTTTTAAATGTGTTGTATGTGATAAGTGTACTGATTCACATGTTCACTTGTTTTTCCGATGTGATTATGCACTAAAAGTTTGGACGGATCTGAAGTCAAAGCTTTTGTATAGGGGATTGCATAATGATCTAATGGCCATTTGCAATTAATATCTAGAATGTCATTCACATATTGGTGTTAGCTGTTGTGGTTTACTTTGTATGGCAAGAACGTAATCAGAGGTTGTTCAAAAATTCAAAAATATAACTAGACCTGCAGATGAGTTGGCTAAAATTATTCAAGAATGTATTAAAGTCAAACTGGTGAGTTTAAAAGTTAAGAAGTCAAGAGCAATGCATAAAGCTGCTGATGCATGGGGGTTAAATGGGCCAATATGGCTTTGCGGTATGGATAGGAAACATTTTGAACTTAAATTGACTTAATGTAGCGTGTCATGAAAGATGAGACAACTTATTTAGGTTGATTTGGTATAATGAGATGATTAGGAGCAATTGTAGTTGTTTGTTGCAAGTGGTGTGTTGATAGGTTTTGTTGTTAAGTATTGTTGGTCATGGAATGTCATATTTCAATTTTGAATTCTTTGTACTTGTTTATATTTTGATAAGTAATATATTTTGCCTTTCTAAAAATTTTTTTGGAAAAATGATCGGGTCTTCATCGTTTTTTTATATATAAAACTCACATGACACTTCAAGGTTCGATTGACGGTTATAAAATAATTGATGTTTTTATAGTTCCAACCAAAAATCTTGATATAAAAAACATTCACAATTCAATGAATTAATATTCTAAAGTTTGTTAAAAAAATTAATGTTGATTAATCATCCATACTTTTTATATTAGTATTGTAAATTGTAATATAATTATAATATTTACTATTAAACTATAAATTAAATGTCTCTCTACAATTACTCTATTATGTAAAGTGTGTAATAGGATTTTTTGTTATGTATTATTTGATTTTTTATTGGTTATACAACTAATTAATTGACAAACGACAATAATATTTATTATTTTAAAAATACTAAAATTCTGGACTATTTTATTTCAAAAGTTATTAGTCATTAATTCACCATGGGAGTTAAGCCAACTTTATGCGTGGTCTCCTGACTACCTTCTATAAATATGAGGCCAAAAGGCCCAAAACCCAGAAACCATATAATCAAGCAGAAATCTGTAATTTCCTTAACAATGGAAACCATAAGGAAATCGAAAGGACGTCAAAGATTGAAGTTGAAGTTCATTGAAGACAAAAAAAATCGTGATGTCACATTCACAAAGCGTCGAAATGGTATCTACAAGAAAGCTAGTGAAATGTGTATCCTTACTGGTGTAGAAATCGCAATACTCATAACTACATTGTCTGGCAAAACCTTTTCTTTTGCTCATCCGAATATCGAGTCAGTTGAAAGCCGATGTTTGCGGGAAACTATATTACCACAAGGTATTCTAGAGCCCTATCGAGAGGTTCATATCAAAGATCTTATTAATCAACTCGATGATGCTTGTAAGAACTTGAAAGTTGAGGAGGAACGCGCTAAAATTTTGAAGGAAATGAGAGATGAAAGGGTTAAGAAAATTTGGGAACAACCTATTGAAGAACTTACGCCTGATGATGCTCAGAAAGCGAAGAAACAATTGCGTGAATTGCAAGCCAAGATTTTTAGTATCCAGAACGAACAGTTTCGACGTCATTTAGCAACTGATGCTAATGAAACAGCTGCAACTATTTGTACGATGTGAGCAGAGCGCGCTGTTCTTAGGCAATAATGAGTTGGTATTGTTATGTGGTAATCTTGTTACAAAACATTGTGTGTTCTCTAAGGATATATCTGTTGATCATCTAAAATAAAAGTGAATTGATTAAAAGTTTAATTTCTGATGATACTATTATATGTTTGTGATCTGCTGAGTAATTTATATAAAAGTTATCCCACAATGTTCATAGATTAATTAGTGCAATATATAATCCAAATACCATTCACCTGCAAACTCACTTTGAACCAAAACTTAAATATTGCAATGTTATAAACTTGAACAACTGCTAAACTAGTATCCATTCTTTTATTTATTTTAATCGGTTTTTTATGTTACCGATTAGAAAAATAAAAGCCAAACGACAAATAGAAATTAAAAGCAAACACTGCACCATGGTTTTAAATTATTTATGTAACTCTTTTTCCTATTGTTTGAACCAACAAAACGATTCCGGTCGATTTATAATGAGTCAGTGTGCCCATTCTTCTTGGCTAAGTCATCTTGAATATATTCACCATCATCCATATACCTCTTCCACAGCCAATGCTTCTTCCACACCCTCTCAGTCATCTCTTCAATCGGTATATTCTTCGTTTCGGGAACCAAAAACCAAACGAAAAACGACATCACAAACACCCAACTCGAAAAGAACAAGAAGATCCCATACTTGAAATGGCAAAGCATCGATAAAAATGCTTGTGCTATAACAAATGTGAATAGCAAGTTTATGCAAACAGTCACACTTTGCCCAGCTGACCGTGTCTCGAGTGGGAACGTTTCACTTGGAATTAGCCAACCCAACGGACCCCATGACCATGCAAAAGCGGACACATATACGCAAACCATGATAACCACTATGACCGCGTAACCAGAGCTGAGGTTGTCTGAGGTGTCACTAACTTTTAGCCCCAGTACAACTGCGATCACAACTTGTGCTATAAACATTTGGACGCCTGCTTCAAGTAAAAGTACCCGACGACCAAGTTTATCAACGGAGTAGATGGATACAAGTGTTGATAAAACGTTCACAGCTCCGGTAATGACGGCTGAGTAGAGGGAGGCATCGTTCCCGAACCCTAATGTGCTAAAAATAACGGGTGCATAGAACATGATCGCGTTGATGCCCGTAAATTGTTGGAAAAACTGTAGTGTACAAACAAGAAAATATGAATTAGTCAATGTCATCTTGACTTTTGGCGATCAACGTGTATAATATAAGTGTCATGGACTACAACTACTGCTGTATTAGTTAGTGTTACTATTAGCGTTATATGAAATGTAACATGGTATAAGTAATGAGGATTAATTGACCTGCAAAGAAACTGCGATAATGAGCTGTGGGCGATTCTTGCGTTGGAGGAGATTACGGAAAGGGTGTTTCACTTCTTTGGCAATGCGACTAGCCTCAACGAGTTCTAAATATTCAGGTTCGACATTATCAATTCCACGAATTTTTTTGAGTACAGCTTTTCCTTCTTCAAATTTGCCTCGCTCTATCAGACTGTTGGGTGTGTCAACGACCAAGAGTGCGCCTACAGTCAGGAGTAATGCCGGGATTCCAGCTAACCCGAGCGACAATTTCCAACCCCAACCCCCTTTAATCCTGATTAAATCGATAAACAAAATATTATTTACAGATATAATCGTGTACCATCCTAATTGGGCCACTTTTTATGCTTATCAAGATATTACAAATATATTCAAATGATCAAGTATAAAATAAGTATAATAAACTAGGAAATACTTACTTTGCAGTGCCATAATTCACAAGGTTTGCAAAAAGAATCCCAACTGTAACATTAAGTTGAAACAATATGTTGAGGCCTCCACGTATCCTTGTGGGTGCTATTTCTGATAGAAAAACTGGAACAGCCTGCCAATCAAATTAATCAGAATTAGTTGCTTGTTACTAATTCTGTGATAATTAACGGTTTTCCAAGATTCAAGTATCATATTCACATTTATTACGAGTAATTATTAGTTCTCGTTGGTACTTGGCCAAACATTTTCGACTCGTTTACTTGAAATGTAGCTATTGATGTACTT
This sequence comes from Pseudognaphalium luteoalbum, assembly GCA_963422505.1. Classification (NCBI taxonomy): domain Eukaryota; kingdom Viridiplantae; phylum Streptophyta; class Magnoliopsida; order Asterales; family Asteraceae; genus Pseudognaphalium; species Pseudognaphalium luteoalbum. The sequence goes on from OY730196.1 coordinate 106,735,285, forward strand.
CATTAAACAAATTTATCACGTAACAAATTTTAAGTCTAAAACTTTGAATAGATTATTCTACTAGAAAAATATTATAGTCATGCCAATTTTCCTTTATTGGATAATGCAACTGTCACGGATAACATGATCATCTCACTAATTACTTTCATGTGTCAAAAGATTAATTAAAGCACAATTTTTTTTTCTTAACTTGCCTTGCTAACATGGAGTAATAATATATATTTACGATGGACAACAATTCAAAACTTAAGATGAGATTGAAAAGAGAAAATTATAAACAATAAATTATGTTAAATACCAAATTGATTACTTAAACATACACATGTATAACCTTTTAATTTAGTAAATTTTAATTGAAATGTATATTACATGCTATGGATTTTTTTGACTATACTAGTACTAAATTTTCCACATCTAGCTAGTAGCTAGTACTTTATTCATGTCTATCACTCAATCATTGATTAATAGAATTAAAAGAAACGTGCAACTATGCTTAACTCTTTGCATGTGCAAAACCATATGCTTAAAGTCCACAAACCTACAAGACCAACCTTCCTAACAACTTCATATTAGGACGCTGTTATTTTATTCATTTAATTGAAATTGAACTGACACGTACAAAACATATACTCGTAATAAACTAAGTTAATCACAAAACTTGAAAATTTGTCATTAGATTATTAATTAATTAAAAAAGCTTCTAATCATCATATTGATTACATTTTAGTGCAACGATAAACATTAAATTTAATTATGACGTACGAAAAGTTATCTCATATGTACGTATATCCAATAACATCCGTAACATTATCTTTGATGAAAAGATGGTAAAATTGGTACAAAAGGACCAAGAAAGTTGGAAGGGTTAAAGGAAGCTAGCTAGTTCACATAATGAAAATGATAAGGTAATTAGAAAGTCATTAAAGGTTATTAATACGAGTAGTAATTAAGAATAATAGGATAATCACAAGATTCATAAAGCAAGATCATATCATTGACGTATCCAAAGCATGCGAAATCGGCAGTGGCCCTAAAACATGCACCGCACATCGATCGATCGTCAAATTTCAATTGTCAAAAAAAAACCCATGACTCTCTTTTCCGATGGGACCTCTTTATCTTTATTTCTTCTTGTTTTTTACTTTTTTTCTTCTTGAAAAGCAATCTTTTTTATATAGTCATACTTGAAATAAAGGGATTTATTTATTAAAAAAAAAGTACTATATACTACTCAACGTGAATCTTATTTCGTGTTTGCTTTAATTTATCAAATTTCATTTATGACAAAGAAAAAGGTTAATCCAAGTGTTGACTTTTAAACTAAGGTGAAGAAAAGAACCACATAATATTCTTGCTTTATTTTCATCTTTTGTGTAGAAAATAAAAATATACTATCTTTTATTTAATGCTTGACGTACTTTATATCATTGTTATTACGTTAGTCATAATTATCTTATACGGAGTAGTACTTTGGATTGGATATAAACTTACTAGCTAGGATTATAAGACCTAGATTATTTATGCTTAAACGAGTTATTATCATAGTTATTACTACAAGTGATCTATAGCTTGCTAGGGGTTCTTTTATCTAACTCTTGCTACAATATAAAATTAAAAATTAAAATAATAGGTAATAATAATATATACTTCTTGGTATTATTCAATTTCAATCGCTAATTAAGAGTACCTAACTGTGACAAAATGAATAATAGACCCATCATCATATATAAGAGAATTCAACAATTCCAACTTCGCCAATGTTGACTATGCTTAGGTAGGATGGTATTAAAGTCCACTTAGAACCTGAATTTGTGGAGAATATCTAATTTTTTATCATTAATGATTGACAGATCCAATTCAATACGATTCATATAACTATTTTTTTTTTATTATTCCGTATTATTTATATTTATGTTATGCTAGCTGTATCTTCTTGTTTTTATAATTTACTAATTTAATCTGGTTACTTTGCCAAGTTATTACCTCAAATAATATTAAGGATGTAGACAACCATTGTCAATCTGTAATTATTATCTTAGATAGAAACAAATGTATAACGGACTTACAACATGCCAACACATAACAACTTAACTGACCAATTTCTACTTTAAATGTTTGACGCTTTGTTTATTGCTGTCAATCTGGTTGTATCTATTCTTAAAATATCTTGATGCTAAAATAATCAGAATCTTTACCTAATTAATAATTAATCCTTTGTTATCCACTATACGATACAAGTAACCTTTCTTTCTTCACTTATTAACAAAATAAAACAAAAAATTAACAAACGTTTTATGGGATTTATAATATTTGGAAATAACTCCAAATTAGATAAACAAGATAATAATGATAAATAAAAAAATTAAAGGTAGTTATGGAATCACTGATGAACCATTTTGATTCACTCGATCATCTCCACAAGCGGTTACTCCCCTGAAATTGAGTAACCGCCCCCGAGTTCAAATAATTAGTAGTAAAAACAAAGTGTCATGAGGCCAGAAAAACAAACCTGATTAGCAAAACCAACTCCACAACCAAGTAAAATTCTTCCAACGATGAGCATGGCGAGATCTTGAGCGCCCGCATTAAACCCAACTCCGATGATAAAGAAAACTCCGGCAATCAACATCGTAAGCCTTCTTCCAAGACGTCTCGTTGTATAAGACGCGAAGAAAGTTGCCGTAAGTCCAGCAAGATACAATGAAGAAGTAAAAAGTTGTAAACCTTGATTGTCATATTTGCAGTAATTGCTACCAAGATCACCGGATTCCGTTTTCCTATACACCACCGGAAAAAATTTCTTTAAGAAATCCGGCATCGCTGTCACTCCACCTGTAATTAAACATCACATTAAATTATCATTTAATTATATATATTATATATTATTTAATTAAATGATTATATTATATATATTCTAAAACTAAAAGAACGAAATGAGAAAATGAATTTATTGCTGATTTTCAGTTATTATTTTTGCGTCCGTTTTTAGTACGAGGTTTAATTACTTATTTATTGAAATTACTACAAACAGTTATATTTTGAATGATGATTTTATTTCAACCGAAAAAAGCATTTTATCTTTTATGGATAAATTAACAGATTTGTTAAACTATTTCCGTTTCAAACCTTTCCACCTTATGTTTTCATTAAAACACAAGAAGAAAACTCTTCGTAATTTTATTGCAATTGCAATATCAATATATTTTAATATTTTTGGTAATAAAATATTTCTTCACGTTAATAATGACAGAAATGATATATTATCCAAAGTTCATGTATATATAATTCTTTAAATGAAATTTTGGACATAGACATATACACACTAATTTTTCTGCCAAATGTCAATTATAATGATTTGTATATAGATTAAAGAATGTTTAACACCAAATACGTTTTCTTGAGAAATGATCGAAGTAGAAAACTAGCTGGATCTAGACCATTGATCAACAATCGTGATTGCAGACTTACAACAACCACGTATATAATGTGATTTGATATGATATTTACTCAAAAGTAGCCAAATATAGGCATAATGAAATTTATCTTCATCCAATTAAAACAAAGTTTCTCTTATTAGATAGTTAGAAAAAAAAGGACAGGAATAACTCAGGTTCGATTCTCAGAAGGATTAATAAAAATGAAACGAATTGAAGAAAAGTATATTTGTAATCGAGTACGTATATATGATATGATTGATAATCACCTGAAACGCCAACATCGTAGCCAAACATGAGGCCGCCGGTGGCGGCCATAATGCATGAGATGATGACAATAGGAGTGATCTTGGCCTCAAATTCTACCCCTCGAGCACTCGTAACCGCTAGCCCTCCGCCAGCCATCACTGCAGACCGGAAGTTATTCGAGTGATATTGTAATTGTTATTGTTATCGTTATTATGTAATTATTACTTGATATTCACAGAAAATGAAGAGAGGATTATTAGGTGTGTGACTACAAAATAAAAGTGGATTGTGTGGTTTTATTATATAGGGGGGGAAATTTGTAGAGAGCGAAATCCAATTGCTGTGTTTTGTTGGATGTGGGGTCCACGAATAAAGTACTGACACGTGTACCTGTTATCTTTTTTTCCTCGTTGTCGGCTCATTCAGTCGTCACAAATATTTTCACAAACTCTCGGATTCTGCCTCTCTTTTTCTTCTTAATTCCATAAAAAATAAAACATATATTTCTTCCGTTTCAAAATAAATATACCTTCCAACCAAGTTAAGATATTCATTTTAAATATGCATACAGTTTTAAGATATATCACTAACAATATTTTTCACCAGTCAAATATTATTTCCACCTACTAAAGTCTTATTTGATTGTTAAATATTAAAATGCACACTTATAAGTTATAATGGAACAACCAAAAATAATAAACTAGATACTTTTGATGGAACAGAGGAAGTATCTACGTTACTATTTATATATACGTTTTTTAAATAGTTGTCCACTTACAAATCACTTAACTTCTAATTTTACCCTCATTTATTATTCTCTTAAAAAAATTCATGTAAACTAACTCTATATATAAGAGCAATGATTGTATTTAGCAAACCTATCTTACATCAAACAAAGATTGTTCGGGGATAAGTTTTTTGTAACGGAGGAAATACTTCGTACTACTCGTACTAATAGCTTCATCCGTCCTAATTTAATTGTCATAAAGAATGAAATTGGACAAATATCATACATTATAATTACAATTAATATATTTATATTTGGTAGTAATAATCTTGTAAATCTTTTCTATTAATATGAGTTTGAGAATTTTATCTAAAATATACACATTCGGATTAACATGTTCTTCTTGATGATTAAAATCACTACTTAAATTAGTCAATGTAACTTTTTAGTAACGACTTTATATTAATGACTGTAATAAATAAATAACGATAAGGGTAAAGCCATTATTGCAGTTTTTTCGTTTACTCTTATCTTATCGTAACAACTTTTCACACATACTTTAAGTTTTATTTCTATAAATCCTAATTGAAGATATTATTTAAGAAATGTTACATTATTATCTAGAAAAAATATCAATATAATACTTTTTGGATAAAATAATTAAACATTGTGATGCTTATAAAAATCATTCAATATACAATTTTATTTAAAATCATATGATATGTAAATTTAACAACAAAATTGTTGAATTTTCTAATTCGGTAACAAAAGTTACAATCCCACTTTACTTTTTAGATAAATTAAAATTACTTTTTATTGATAAAATTAAATATCAATATCGTATTGTTAAATTAAACCTATAATCTTATATATGAATAAAACTACTCCTATATAATCGACATTCTGAAATGAGCCTTTATTTCATTATCAAACGTGTTACTCCTTGAAATTTTATTTATATATTTAATATATATATAATATATTATTTTATATTTTATATTCACACGTACATAAACGAGTTTGTCAACGGAAGTTTTTATCGTATTTATAATATCCGCACATTCTTATATTAATTACTTTTTTTAATTTAACGATTATCTATAGTTATACTCCGTAGTTATTATTTAGTATGGTTCTTTAACGGGGATAACATGAAATCAATACTATTAGCAAGTACATGGATACTATACTATACAATTACGTACTATATCAATAGGGTTTATTGTTTTGTTATATATTGAACATTACACTTTTTACTATTGTATGCGTCGAACTTCTAAAATTATTATTGTGTGTATTGAATCTGTAAATATGGTCTATTGTATATAAAATTTCTTTTTATGTAAGGCTCAAATATGAAAGTTTCCTTTTTCGACCTTACCCCAAAAAGGAAATAATACATACAATAAATCATATTTATATTTTCACTACCTACAATAGAACAAATGAACCGTACGTCGCATACAATAGTAAAAAATGTAAAGTTTAATATATAACGAAACAATAAACCCATATCAATAATAAAAGTAACTGAATACGTAATTTTAAACAAAAAAATATCTTGAATCAGTGCATTGTATATTTATTCATTTATTAACACCGTACACTTTATATAAGTTTCTACGGTAAGCTTAAACGATATTATATATCCGGAAATCATGCAAATATACAATGACGGGTCCATAATTTGAAGAGACCTATAACATAGGTATCTCAACTTTTATAAACGCATAAGACAAACAAACAATGCAACAATAATGCAATTGTTATAAGAAATTTATACAGTTTATGTCGAATTGAGACATAGCAATTACTACCACTACAAGAAAAATACCGTAGTGTGACACTGATAAAAAGAATGGACAAAGGTAATGTATACCAATATTATGAGTGACACTTATGAAAGTAGTGGACATGAGTTATGTACGTATACTAACACTTACACCATACTATTAGTGACACTTATATAAGGACTGGACAAAAGTTATGTATATCAACACTTTGCTATACATAACCTCCACTCATTTTACATGTGTCACTCAAAAAGTTGTAGCTATAGGCTACTTTTCTTATAGTGTACCCTGACTTGTTACTTTTCTTATAGTGTACCCTGACTTTCAACGTGACTCTACTTCCGCAAAGATATATATATTTTGTTAAAACTAGAGTTGACAATTTTAAACTCATTGGTTAATTATGGGTCAATTTGGTTAATTTTTAGGAGGGAATTAGTTTGTTGGGTCTCCTCCCCATTTTTTGGATGAATCTAAACGTGTTTTTCAATATAACCTCTAATTGTGTAGCAATTAACCAACGGGTCTAGCGGGTAATTTTTTTTCCACCTCATTTCATTTTTCACTCAAATAAAAAAAAGTTTGGTGAAACCAATGACTCGACCCGACCCGACCCGAGACCCATTTGACCCGGACCCATTTAGACTCATCATTCTAAATGACTCATCTAGACCCGAACTCATCTAGATCCAAACCCATCTAGACCCATGACCCGACCCGACCCATTATTTTGTCACCTCTAATAAAACCATGGAATATTCGATGTACATTTACAAGCCAAAATATCAACATACCTATAGAGCTAATTACTAACATCATTATTATTTGAGATATTCCAACCACTTGTATCACTTGTGAATCGTCCACCCAATGTTTTATTCAACTTGGAGTTTGATATTTTTCTATTTACTTCCACCAAATATGTTTTCAGTTATTGTACAAATAATAGTATGTATCAAATAACCGTATGTATCATACATTCATAAAATATGTTAAATTATGACTTGCATAAGAAGCCTAACTTGCTAATCTCAAATATATCATAAGAAGCGCGATTATATATCATCGATTTAAATAAAATTTCAATTGAGGAATTAAGTGCCTTTTATTTTACTTATATTGATAAATATTTATCAAATAATAACTAAATATAGTCGGTCTAATCACATAATAATATCACATATGATTAAATTCATATAGTTCCTTTGTCTCATTTTTATTGTCCTGTTTTGACTTTGTAAGTCTTTCTTTTTTAATTTAGACTTTAAATTCTTTTATTTGAGTTATATAATATTGGATGTAAATTATAAGAATGGATTGACTTTTTAAATTTATTTCATTGGGTTTAATTTTCATCGTGTATTATATAACACAAACACAAATATTTAAGATTAAAATTGAAAAAGAAAGGTTTAAAAAGTCAAAACAGAACAATAAAAATGAGATGGAGATAGTATAATGTTAGACTTTTACATCCTACATTATATTCTATAACAGAATTCATATACACATTCAACGATATGTGTGGATACACGGGTTTACAAGCTACTATTGTTTATACATGAATATATTACATTACAATTAATTAAACGAGCATTACACTTTGAATATAAAGAGTCAAATTGCTTAGTTAAGAAATTATTACCATGAAACACCTAAAGGTGAGTACGGTGAAGAAGATGAAATATATATAATTGCAATACCAATGATTTTTTTTTAAAAAAAAAAAAGGTCAAGAAATTAACTTATATAATTAAGTGTACTTTAGATAAAGTAAAAAATATATACGGTCAAGATGGTACGCTTTACCAAACAATCTTTGAACTTGGAATTTGGAATGTTGATATGACAAAAATTAAATTATGAAGAAATAATTAAAAAGGGTTTTTGTAATTATATAATCAGTGATGAATTTTAACATGTGTTCGTAACTCTAAAATTTTTTACAATTAGATTAAATGGGAAATGAATATGCAGTCGGAAGAACCCAAAACGCTTGTGACGTAGTGTGTATTCAAGTTGCAAGCCGTCGTCCCGGTTTAATTTTAAGGACCGAAATGTCAAAGGGTTGACTGACTTTACATCTCCAATTTGCACACTCCTCTACCTTTTTGCCAATTATTAATTATCTTGTTTATTAACATATATTTGAAAGTTGGAGTTTATGGATGAAGTTAGAGTTGAAAATTATAATTAAAAAAATAATTAAAAAAGAATATTCGGTTATTATTATTTTTCAATAATCCATTTTATTTATTTGTCAAATGAAGATGGTGTATTGATATCATTATAAATTGAAAACTCAATCTACTATAATCTTTTAAAACTTTCAGTGTTAAACACCTGAAATCAAACTTTCGTAGTTGGTGCTTATATGATTTAATTTGTGGTCAAAGTTGTTATTGGTAGTGAAGGAATGATCATGGTCGATTTGTTTGAGTGGGAGGATGTTTTTGAGTCAATGTCGTTATAGGGTGGTAGTAGTTAACATTTTTCACTATTGTAATTCTTAGCATCTTGCTAGATTTTTATTAGTAATATATAATTGTCTGCCTCTTCTAAAAAAATAATAGGTTTTAAAAAGCCCGGTTAGATTAGTACGGTTTGAGTTTAATTCCAATCATGTTTAATCACATAGGATAAGATTAGTAGATTATTACCATCAACAATTTATTTATCTTATAGAATAATGAAAACCATCATAAACTTTTTTAGCATGTATGGACTAGTACGGTAGTACCCTGACCTTTTTTCAAACAAGATAAGTTGATCGTTTTTGATTTTTCTTTTCCCCATTTTATATTTTGCAACTTTATTGACGTCAATCGCTATATTCTAAAACCATGTATTTTAGAATGATAAATGTATAAATCGAATTTTTAAAGACATAGTATTTATATTCTTTTTTTTTTTCGTAAATGAATTAGACTTTTCTTCTATGTGTGTACAAGGACAAAAGGAAACGTTATTGTTAATGTGTTGTCAACTAGGAGATAGTTGAATATGGCGTCCACTGACTTCAAGTGAGATTCGAGTTGCTGTAATCTCGGCCACAGATTCACAAAACAGATATTAACACCCTTATTGAAGAATCAAGCTTACCAAAAGTCCAAAACATAAAGTAAAACAGTTAAGTAGCAAACAAAACACAATTAATATATGTACATGTTACATCTTCTTCTTTTTCTTTTCCTTTTTTTGAAAATGGAGAATAATACAATTAATAATCTAGCAAGATGCTGAAAATTACATCAATGTTACATGAAAAATCCTAACCATAACTTAAACCAGAACAAACTACAAACGACCATCTTAGGGATGGCACCCGCGTATAGTGGGTACGGATATGCCAAACCCATCACCCGTCCGCGACGGGTTTTTTTACCCGTAAACCCGCGAATACTCGCTAACGAGTTTATTTTTACACCTGTACCTACGACCCGTGGGTTGCGGGTAACCCGCGAGTTTAAAATAACATAAACATTTTATCAAAATATCAAAAGATTTTATATAATTTTAATGTATAAAAATGTTTTAAAACATGTTAAAATCAATGGATCTTAATCTTAAACGAATTATATTGTTGAAAAGTTAAAACATGCGGACTAATATTTCTATAACTATCTATTTATATGATATTTTTTTCTCGATCATTTGACAAGTTTGTTATTCGAAAAATGAAAACTATATTTTTTTTAGTCTACATATGAATAGTTTTATTATATATTCTTCAAATTAACCATTATTATATATACATACACACACACATATATATATATATATATATATGCAACTAATTATACAAATCTACTTGTATGTATCTATAATGTGTTTTGTAGGTTCGTGGGTCGCGGTTACCCGCGGGTATATGTCCATACCCATCACCCGCCCATGACCCGCCAACGGATAGAAGTTCGTACCTGTAATTCACCCATCGGTAAAAATTTCACGGGTTTACCCACCCATGATGGGCAGGTACCCACGTGGCGCGGGTTTTTTTCTCGCTTATGCCATCCCTAGACCATCTACAATGACCATTGAATCACATTTTTAAGAGGTGTAACTATGTAATGCATTGGAGAAGCAATTAGCCAACCCAAACAACACACGTGTAAACATGGTTATACCCCCCAAACAATGAATACATAACTAAACACAAGCAAACAAAATACAAAAAGTGCAAATTTTTCAACGTGGTTATTTCCGATCTCCAATAATGAAAATCAGGTTAGTCCATATGGCCAAACAAGAAAGTTTGGTTTATTAAATTTACAGTTCTAGGGCATACACTACACATGGGTATATCTTTATAGGATGAAATTACTGAAAAACACGGAAAAATGCACATTTTGGCCAACTTATTTATCCCACTGGGATCACATATGATCAGGGACGGAGCTGTATTAGAACAAGGGTGGGCTATGACAAACCCATAAATTTTTTGTTAAAGTGTTGTATTTCTCAACTAAACTTGTTTATTTATTGTTAGCCCATCCAAAAAGCTTCACCAAATTTAAGGGAAAACATCTAATGTTATAACATATTAATTTAATGGTTACTCAATTAATTTCCTCCGTACTTTTGGATTGATTTAACTGAAACTGGTTGTTTTTTTTTGTAGTTTCATAACTTAACGTAAGCATTGTATTAGTAACAATATGAGTTCATAAGTTTAACATGTACTTAACTTGTAAAAAAAATGTTGAAAGTATATATATGCTTTTTTATAACAATTTTTTGATAATTTTGTTTGAGGAATTGGCCAAACTAATTAATCGTATGACATTTTGTTATGGTCACTCTACAAGCTAAATCCTGACTACGTCATTGCATATGATCCCACCTAGATCGTTCCTCCAAGATCACACACTTTTGCAACCCAAACTCAATTTCAACAATTAGCTTTCCCTCCTCACCACTTTCTACCGTAATGGATTTCCTTCTCACCATCGTTGATAAGTCAATGTTAACGTTGGGTGGAGGAAATTAGGTTTTGTTATACTCCCTCCGTCCCAAAATAAATGTCATGTTTTAACTTTTTGAGTCTTTTTTTTTAACTTTGATCATAAATATATATGTATGTTTGTGTTATATAATACTTGATACAAAATATATGTAACGCCCCTCATTCCAAAACACAATATTATATTAATAAACCGGAAGCGTAGACATTTAGAACACATATTTTATTACTGCACAATATGTGAAATGTACAAAACAGTTTATAGATATGTTATTATAAATGAAAACTATTACACCACTTCACTATTCGGGGCATTACGTAAAACAAATTCCATTTAGTACAAAATATGATCAGAGTAGCAATAATCTTCAAACATTCCCTGCATGCTTCATTAACTTCTTGCTACCCACATTCTATCAAAAATCTGCAAGAAGTAACAACGAGGGATTAGCACGAAGCTAAGTGAGTAAACTCATCACACAACATTCAACTTAGCTTCATCACCTAATTACTTCTAATATCCGCAAATACTACAATTAACAATCAACAATCAACAAGTAGTTAATGAGAATCGGTGGCTCTGGGGATAACCATAATACCCGGGAGGCTCCCCAAGAACACTTATCCAACCATATCCGTATGGCCATACGGACGAGACCGATAGCTAGCGGTTACTACATTCAGATACAGAGTCTATACACACAACAAATGAAGTATAACTCTGTATCATTCATACAACAACCCACTAGCCCAACCAACAGTTCATCAACTCGTTGACCTCATTAACAACTGATGCCCAAAGGCCACGTAGCACATAGATTTATAATCAACAAGATATAATAAATAATCAACAACATCAACATATCTACGATTACTAGTTATAATCAAATGATTTCAACTAAATCAAATGGTGAGCTTTGAATCCACTCACCGATACCTCTGACGTATCCACACTCAGGATTCCTATATCACTGAGTCTTAGGTAGATCTGAAACAGAAAATCAAATATAAGTTAGAAATTCGTTCCATAATCATCATCAGAGCATATTTATCAAATCAGGTACTCCCTGAAGTCTAGTCAAACAAAAGTTTATTCAAAATGAATTTAGAAAATCCCGAAATGACGTTTAAAAACTGAAAGATGCCATTTTCGGGCCCTAGATGACCCCGAATGGCCAAAAACTGCCTAGACTCTTAAAATAGAGCCGGGATCATTAGGTCGTTTCCAAGTGACCATGCGAATTTCAATCCAATCCGAGTTAGTGAAATTGTCATCTGTCCGTTACCCCGAAAAGACTTACGCATTTTCAAAATTTGCGAAATAAAAATCTTTAAAAATTCTCGGTTCGCAGTGATCTGGGTTCGCAGGTCAACTCGGTTCGCAGAAAACTCGACTCGCAAAGTTAACTCGGTTCGCAGAGCCATCTCGGCTCGCAGGACAAAACTCAACTCGCTTCGCAAGTTCAACTCGCAAAGCAAATATCTGGGTTCGCAATAGCTAGGTTCGCTTTGCAGAACTCAACTCGGTTCGCAGCCAGAACTCAGTTCGCAGGATGAACTGAGAACTGCGAGTTTCGCTGTTCTTACGAGATTTACGAACCAAAACTCATCAAAACTTCAAGGAACTCAATTCTATGGTTTCTAGTACTTCAAGTAGCATCATATAACATCTAATAACCACAACATATCAAGCTTCAATTTCGTGTAAATCAATCAAAACCTATAAAACCCAATTATAAAGCTTTAAAACTCAACTCACTTTTTGGTGAGGATTAAGATGATATGATGTTGCTGTTACTGTTTCGAAATTGAAATCACAGAAACACTAACTAGTTTGGATTTCAATTGGATATGGTTTCATGAAGAGTTTGAAGATTTTCAAAAGTAAGAAATGGAAGCAAATTTGAAAACCTATAGATTTTAAAGTCGGTTCACAAACCGACTCACTTATCAAGTGGTATAATTTCATACCCGACCTAAATCTATTGTCTGGAACCTAAAAACCATTTGCGAGAATATTAATTTTATTTTACCGTCATCTGTAATAATTTAAAACAACTAATATTTTATTATCCATAATAAGTTCTGGAACATATTTATTTAAGTTTCACAATATAATAATAATATCAAGTAATTCCTAAAACAATTAAATAATCAATTTAAATTAAGAAATTACCAGACTACTGGAGAGGATGTTACAATATATAAACAGATTTAGTTTTAAATGTACATCTGTTAGTATAATTTTTATAAAGTATTATATAACACAAACAAAATTATTTAAGATCAAAGTTGAAAAATGAAAGACTTCAAATCTGAAACAGAACACTTAATTTGAAACGGAGATAGTATATTTTTAATTTCCTTTTTTATTTTTTATCATCGGAGAAAAAATAAATTGTGAGCCTTTTTCAAATTTTGTTTACACTAAAACCACTCTTTTTTGATGGAACACAAGTTATCCGCATATTGCATTTCACACGTTGTCTTGCTTTAGAGCATCCACAATGAATTACACTCCATAGAGTTTAAAGTCATGACATGTCATCACCTTTATCTTTTAGCCAAAACATTAAAATATTTTAAGTTTAAAGCAAAAACTTATTTATATTTTTGTAATTTATAACATATGCATAAAGTAACTTGAGTTTGAAAGAAAGTACACCTGGGTCCCATTTTTGAGTTAATATACCGTCTATGTAGGCTTGAGCTTACTATATACACATAACACTTGCAATGAGAAATTGGTGGCCACCTCATCACTTAACAAAACTTTACACCATGCCACCTCATCCCATTGTGGATGCTTGTAGTCTGACTCTTATGCAGGTCGAGGCGCCACGTAAATATGCCTAATTAAGGGTGTCGAAATAATTATACCCGAATAACTTACATTTTATTCAAATCGGGTTACGAGTAAATATTATGAAATTCGATTAAACCGAACCCTTATAAGGTATTTAACAAATAAATGTATCTTTTTGTATATGTTGTTTATGATTTATATGAACCCAGTTATCTACAAAGCACATATACATCATGTATTATGATCTTTATGAAGCTATTGCTATTATTTTGAGAAGTTTGGATTTTGTTTATGACGTGAAAGTGTAAAATTTTTATCTTGTTAAAATGCATTACAAAATGACAAATTAATTATAAACTTGAAAGATGCGAATAAATAAATAAAGAATTGTTTAACACTAACCGAATAACCCCAAACATAATATGGGTCATGTTGGGCCAAATGTGTACAGCTAACTGCTAACGTACTATGCTTGAGTAAGTGGGCTGGGTAGTTTGGGCAGAAGCATATAAACTAGTGGATATGGACCTAGGCAGGCGACTAATTTAGTTCGTTTCATTTTTATAATTTTTCAAATGACACGTATGTCAACTTTACTCAGAGTTCAACGAGGAACGTACGATTTAGAAACTTACGTTTTGGTTGTTTTCACTTTTGCATTCATTCCAACTATTTAAGTTACGAAATCTTTGCTGATTATAGTGAATTAGTGTGATTCGTATATTTTATGACAAATCATTAACGATCAAGTTATATGAGTGTTCAGAAACACACAAATTAGTGATGTTGTCGCATTATTTTGTATGTCTATTCTGTATAGTTTTAATAACTACACCATATTTGAGACCATGTATTGATTGGTCAGCTTGATTCAAATTGTGTATGTTTGTGTATAGATGTGTTTATAATAAACTTTATATGATAATAATAATAATATTATAAATTAAAGCTCACTGCAAGGAAAAAAATGTTCTACATGTTTCAAAGTCAATCGAGTCGGGAAAAAAATTAAAAATATATATATATAATAGCTAGATATAGGATTTTATTTCCACTTAAGATACTTTAGACGTATCAGGCAGAAACGAGGTTAACTTCTATAAAATAATTTTGCAAAATTTAACCTCGCGTCTGAATTCCTTTTTTTCATTTTCTTTTCTATCGAAAAGTTGAAAAAAGGTCCAAAACATGAATTCATACAGAATAATAATATTAACGGGCCCCGGCCAACAAACCGTTTTTCATGTAACGTGATCTAACCGAGACTCTCAGTTTCCTGTAATTTTAGAAACAAGACATCAAAGTTGACTTTGATACAACCTTTGACCATACGATAGCAAAACTAACTTGTGTTAAATTTCAACAGTCGTATGTAAAGACAAAAAAGATATATAGAATTATAGATGGATGAGGATCACAAATCTTAGTGGTGAAGCTTATCCCCAAGACAACATATCTTACCTAATCATCATGTATAAACAAATATCTTCCTCAAAAGTGCATTAAAATTAATATGGTACTAACACTATCGTCGTATATATAATTAAAGGAACTGATTTTAGCAAGAAATGTTGAAATGTTTTATTTCCTACAAGAAAATAGTACAATTGTTTATACATACAGTACAACTATTATGCAACTGTTTCCTTGTAACAAGTAAAAGTTTCCTTACCAAAATCAGCTCCATAATTAAATTCAACTACTTGTTGGATCTTTGAGAACCAAACCAAACCGCGTAGCCTATAAGTTTTTTCCAGAAGGCCCAATAACATTTATAGTATATTTTAAGCCCACACTTTATAACATCAATCAAGCCTCGGGTTATTGACAAATAATGACTTAATTACAAATTTGTTCTATAGGCCCATCCCACTATATCATATGTATTGCAAACACAAACACGATATTTAACCATGCTTTGATGTTATGTCTCTAAAAAGATGATTACTTCATTTATCATTTAAAAGTTTTATTATATTTCCCTCACTAGTGTTAAATACTTATCGATGGGTACAACTCGAAAATCCATTAGGTAATCTGAACCCAAAATAAATAATAACATGTTCACGTGTCAAAATTTCAAAAATAAGCAAGTAGGAAGGCATAGGAAAGATTTAAAAGCAATGTTTTGAAAACCGGGTTGAACCGATCGATCGGACCGGTTCAACCGGAAACCAGACCTCTCCTGACCGTTCCAAAATCGGTTTTGACCAAGGTTTGACCGGTCAACGAAACGGGCGGTTTGGTCAAAACCAGACGGTTCGACCGAAAACCGGACGGTTCAACCGAAATTTTGAATATTTTTTTTTAAATCACTTTTTGACCGGTTTTTGAGCGGTTCAACCGGACCGGTCTAACCGGAACCGGAGCCTTTTTCAATCCGATCCGGTTTTTGATTTTAAAAACATTGTTAAAAAGTATAGTGGAGTTCTTGTTGTTTGTTTGTTTTTATATTTTATATTTTGTTATTTAAAATATAACCTTGGAGTAAAACTTAAATTAAAAATATGTTTTTTGTAATTCTATAAACATTTTGTTTTATAGTCAGTGAAACGTGAATATGTCTTTTAATGTTGTTTTCCAAAATAGTAATGCAAATTTTTTAATATTAACGAAATATTGGTTTTAACTCTAAGCTGTATTTATGTTTATAATAATGTCATGATTATAAATTAGACGAATTTGATTTTTAGTGTGATGAGTATAATTAGAATTTACACCAATTTCTAATGTGATAAATAGTGTGATAAAAATTAAATAACAGCGTGAGTCAATTTTTTCGGTGTGATACCCTTTACTCTTTGATTCGTTGACGTGGCATCAATACTTCTCCAAAAATATTTCACAAATTTTAATCAATTCATTGGTACACACATAAGCCTGGATCTCGTAATTAAAGATAAAACAAACAACATAATTTACATATTTGCTATTTGTTTATTGTTATTATTATATTGTATACATGTACATATCTCCTGATTATTACCATTAAATTAAAATTTATATCATTATTAAAGTGTTATTTAAACCATTGGCAAGCATGAGTGAACATGTCGTGTGCCACTACCATTCTTATAAAATAATATCTTATTGCTCCATCAATTTCAAAGTAATTATTTTTTATTTATATATATAAGTATATAACCTCCATGGGTGGCTCTTTATCTATCTAACAATATATTCTTTGATACTAGTATTAAATTACCAATTATTCAATGGGTTTCCCTAATTAAAAGTAAGGATAGGACCCGCTTATTTGGTTATTATATTTAATAAAAAGGTCCTGAGAGATAACCTTAATAAATTATATTTTGTGTAAAATACATGGACTATACTATTTAATTATTATCTTCTTAATCTTAATATATATAAAAATCCAAAGTGGGATAAAAGTTATTGTATGATATTACACGCTTGTCGCACTTTGTGGACTTTTCATGGCACTTTTATTAATATTTATATTTTTATTTTGAAATTGTATTTATGGGCCAAAATATTTTGTCTATAAACTCTTCTTTAACTTTTCTATATGTTAGTGTCTTTTTCCTTCCTACAAGTTCTTTTCATATTCTTCAACCCTCACTTTTTCTCCTCATGTAATCACATTCATCTTTTTGTCATAATAAGTAAAACATTTAAAACACTATATTTGTTAGTTGTTGATACAACAAGAACAATATTTAATCCCGTTCAAAAACAGTGAATGAGAAGGTAAAATATAAACAATCATACATCTACCTAAGGTAGAGAGACTGTTATTAGAGAGACATCCAATAATTTTTTTATTTGTTGATACGTATTAAACTAATATTAATTAATTGTTGTAATGATAAATGGAATTTTGTTTAAATCTTCATATTATACAAAGGTTGTAAAATTATTTATAATCTGAAATCTTAAACCCTTATAAAGCATTTCTATCTACACCCTTAAATTTTATAAATCTCATATCGGAAATGTATATTCTATCATTTATTAAGTCACTATTTATGACAATTCTGTATATTTACTACTCAATCAATTTAATTAAGATGAAAAGTATTTATGTGATATTCCTATAAATAAACCAATTATTATTATACTCATTAGTAAGTTTAACGAATTTATGTTAAATTGTTAAGAAAACCTACCATAAAGAAAATATAGTTAATTTTATCATATCATTTGTTGATATATATATATATATATATATATATATATATATATGGATGGTAACATCTTATATATATATAATAAAACTTTAGTTTCAAAAATCTTTATATTATAAAAGCTTTTCAATTTTTTGCTTACTCTTCATCACATTAAAATATTTATCGACTATTATGACTATCATTGATTAACCAATATCCTCTATAATAAACTGTCATTTCCTGCTGCATAGCTGGGGTTTTATACTAGTTACTATAAATTCATATATGCTTATTCCAGATGTAATTTTTATAAATTATTTTAATTAAATTATTAAGTTAATTCATGATTTTAATTGTTAAGCTTTCAAACGGGCAATGAAGACTATCCTATGTAACTTGAGTGGAACACAAATTTTAACCCAATATATAGTTATTGATAAATATAATTAAGGTTGTTAAGATCGGGATCTTACCCAATATCGTTTTCATCATTGCAATATTGAGATCGTAACGTATGATTGATATCGTAAAATCCTACTTTAATAAATAATTTATATAAAGAATAATTCATATGTACATTTATAATAAAATTAAAATGATCCTACGATCTTGTTAGCGATCTTTCATCCTATGAAAATTACGATCCAACATGATTTTGTAAAGAATGATCGTACGATCATACAATTAAGATCGCGACCTTGGTAATCTTGTATATAACAAAAAAAAATATATGCACATTAAATATATTTACCAGAGTGTTATACATGAGTGCATTAAAATACGTAAATGTTGGTGTATGTATTAAAAAGTTATATACGTGTTTTTTAAATTCAAATCAATTAACAAATTGAAAGTGAAATGCAAATTGAGTTAGGAGACAAAAGAGTACCAAAACACATGACGTATAAATTAAAACCATTATATAATTGGATCTATCCATATATTTGTAATTTATAAAGCGATAAAAACAGTGTTAACTATTTTAAAACAATTAATCAATTTCACATGTTTGGTTTTTGGTAGAGACCCAATATTGCATCATATCATCAACTAATACTTTAAATTATATATCAAATCATTATTTTTTATTCCAAATCTTAACCCAGTCGTAGCTATTTAAAATGGAGTAGAATTTAAAACTACCCCACTTGACTGGTTTTTTAATCTTAACTGATAATAATAAAGGCATTACTTTTGATATTCTAACTTAAGATATGGGATGTATAAGCATTTTGAAATCATCTTTTCAAACGTATTTTTATTTAATATTTTAATCATCATTCTTTATGATATAATAATTAATAATAAAATGTATAACATAGTTTATTATATTGCCGAATAAACTAAGAGTGGTTTGTTTCTAAACGTAACTTCCAAAGTCTCAAGAATATAAAATTTAACATGGAAGAAAATATATATTAATCAAATTAACTTTAATACACATACATACACAATAATATACTACAGTAGTAATTTGTAGTTGGAAAATATTTAATTTGACGTTGAAAAGTCAAATAGCAAAGAAAATATTACCTTTTGACTTTTGTTGTCTTGAATGTATAATAAAAGTTAGTTCTAAAAATAAACATGCTTGTTATCTTTATATATTATACGAACTAATTTGCAATCCGATCAGCATTCTATACTCTTTTTTAGAATGGCAAATCCATTCTACACGTAGGATATGCACAACATTTTAAGTCGTCTTCATCAATAAAAAAAAAAATTAAAATTATATTTTCAATAATGCGAACATATTATATTCATATTTATCTTAATTTAAATATATTTTTTGATTGAAGCGTCATAAAAATATAATGAAGTGTTATAAAACACCGCCTAGTTGTAATAAAAAGGAATATTTGATTATTTAATTAGAATGATTTATGAACGACCCTACCACTAAGAGTTAACAATATTAAAGATTAAAGTATAATAAAATGAAAATTTTAGTAATAATTTAATAACGAATGAATCACTTATAATAAATTGCTTGCCAGATATGCTTGTCAACTAAATTATGCATGAGTATCCCAAAGTATTCCTTAGATTGCTCCTTTCGAGTATTTTAAAAACATACAAATGAAAATAACCAGTATTTATTTATTTAATTATTTATTTGTCCGATTTGTTTATTGCAATATGGTCATAGTTTAGGCATCGAGTCGTCAAATGCTCTAATTTTGTAGTGGTTAAATATTATATTAGGTGATAGGGAAGCGACAAATTCCCATTAACATATTCAACAAATAGTAGAATAATGTTTGGAATTTGGTTAAATAAATTAGATTATTATTTAATTAAGACTCAAAGTTTAACTTTTAATTTAAAATATCTTCTGTAATTACGAATTGTATTATTTTTGCCATTGTCAAATGAGACTTTTCGATTCGAAGAGCATCCCTCTTTTATGGCGGACCTAATGCATCACCTGGGGAGAAAACATTTTTGAGGTTCTCTTATAGCTTCGAATAACTATAGAAGTATTATAATCTTTTTTCGCATTATTTTTAATGTTTTGGTTCATAAAGTGGAGATAGTCTTAGATCATATCAAAAGGTACCAAATTCGATGTTAATGATCTACTTCAACTAATTTACTAAATTTGATGTAATTTTTGATAGATAAATGATATTTACGGAATTACAGTATTAAAAACCTTTAAAAATATATATCATGCTTAAATTTTTCTCTATAATCAAAAAATCAAAACTAATACATTACATAGAATAGGAAAATTTCAGTAAATAACATACAATTTTTATGTAAATTAATTTTAAATATTGAATAGATAAGAAAAATTCAGAGTAGATAAATGCACACATCTTCTCTTATTGACAGAATTAAGGTTGTCATCATCAATAATTTAAATAATGAATAGATAAGAAAATTTTAGAGAAAATTTTTTATTATATATTAAATTTTATTGGATACATTGATCGTTGTTACATTTATATAAATAATTTTAATTATATATATATATATATATATATTGAAAACACATTTATGATGTCATCATTTTAATTAAGTTTCAATTTGTAATTTATTTTCAAGTTTAGAAAATTTTAAAATAAGATCCATAACTTATTATAAATAATTTTGTTTATCAACTACACTTATGTATAAAAAAATATAATTCATCAATTAAAACATTATCTTAATCGATATGTGATGTTTCTATTTTTAATTCACCGAATAAAAATAAAATTACTTGAAAAGATTAATATAAACTTAAACAATTGATTTTCTCACTAACTTGGTTTTAAAAAACATATTTTTTATCTTTTACTTGTATAAATTCATATACATAAAGTAATATTATCATGAACCCAACTAATACTAAATATACATATTAACTTACACACTATTATTGGAAACAAAATACGCATAATAAATACGAATTTTCATGTTAAAAATTAACGATCCTTATGTATACATAGGTTTTAAGCCTGGTGGTTATATATAAAATTGTATATTATATTATTATTGAATTGTGTATATTAAAACAATTAAAGAATAATTTTAGTGTAAAGATTAAGTTCAACACATTGGACCAAATTATTTTTAGTCCAAGCATATATATTCTCTACAAAAAAATTTTGAACGACATAAATTTTATTAACAAACAAAAAGACCATCTAAAAATTATTTTTTGATTGGTTATTATATTTAGCAAAAGATTTTGAATTTCGCGTGTACTATTTCTCCATCAAGACATCTTGAAAGTGAATTACCCCGTATATCATAGTGAAAACGAACATTTATTTTTGCAATAGTTGAAAATACAAATAAATAATTTAATGGAGGACACCAGTGGCAGATACAGGATTTAGAGTAAACCGTAGCAATAATATCTCAATTTTTCAAAACCCGTAACACAAACAAAGAATACGACTAAAAATGCTATTTTTCAAAGAAAATTACATTTCGTATTGCGAATGGACCAGTATCAACTGTTACCCCTACTTTCTACATGACTCTGCCCCTGGAGGGCACAGTAAGAAGTAAATTTAGTGAACGAGATATATAGTAAATTTGGTGAGTGAGGTTTCTAATTGTAACATGATCGCTATGATAATGTGTGGATCGTAGAAGCAGAATTGGGTCGTAATGTCAGTTTAAATAAATAGGTATGATGTAGCTTGGATACGTGAATGCATGTTTATTACTCTATATTGAGACTCTGTTACAAACTTATATATAACAGGCACAAAAACTTTGAACTTTAACAATACATAATTACATATACATTTGAATCAACAGGCACAAAAACTATGTGAGAATCCTAGCTACACCTCCCATCAATTGGACGAATAAACCATGAGAGCAATGTCTTTGACCAAATCATCACTTAACTCAATTAACTCAATACATATGTATGAATGTATCTCAATTGTACACATGATGGGTGGATAAAAGTATCATAAAACCAACTCCCATGTGTACAAAAAAACACGTTCATGTGACATTATAATATTTTTGTAAGCACTTCGTTGGATTTAATTACTAGTAAAAAGATTATTCTTATTTATTATGAATGTATAAGTATAGGTATTATGGTAAAGGGTTGATAACCGGCTACCCGCCCGATCTATAATTGGCTGCATATTCATAAAGTAGTGCATACATGACTCACTCGGTTTTTGTTGTTGGTACATCGTGTGTGTCAGTCACTTGATCATGCTTTACAATAGTCGTAAATGTTCATATTCTATACTTAGTGAAAATTAAAAGTGTATAGCGACACTTGCTTAGTGTCGTAATGGTTGGCTAAGCTTAGTGTCACAAGGATCAAATAATAAATAGCCAGTTACCACTTTTTGTATAGACTATATACTGGCGAATAGAAAGAGAGTTGTGCAAGCTTGTGTTGTAACTTATGTAAAAGCCTTATACGAAATCTTATATATATATATATATATATATATATATATATATATAACAAAATATCATTGAGCAATTTGAACATTTCGATGGGTTCCTCCCTTAAAATCTAACGGATTATATTAAATTATCATAATTACACTTTCCTCCCCTCAATCATCAACATATTAATTAAAATAGGTATTAATTAAAAAAACAAATACTATTTAATTATTCAATTTATTACTGATAATAAATAGATTGGGAATTAATTTTTTTTAAAAAAAACCTAAAAATAAGTGATACATGATGCTACCATATCCGTAAAAAAAAAGCCCCAATCAAATATATTAATTATTAGTTTATTACTCCCAATCTTTTTAACCATTTATGTTATTAATATCAAAAATTACGTCTATCACCACCCTAAAACCCTACTTCCGTCCTTCACTCTCCTCTTTCTTCATCTTCATCATCATCAAGTAATCAATGGGTCAAGAAACAAGATTTCAACGAAAAGAAAGTTAGCAAAAGCCGTCGATGATGATGCCGCAAAACTAAATGAGTACATCGTATGCAATTCAAGGTTTAATTTTTAATTTCATTACGCTAAAATGATAATTTCTTAGACTCCACCTCAATCATAGGTTATGAAGTTGTTATTGACATATTAACTTTGAATTATAGATCATAACTCATTTAGTTCAAATTTATATCTTAACTATTTTATCTAAAAATTATATAACTCATTTAATTCAAATTTATATCTTAACTATTTTATCTTAAAAGTATAATTTTACAAAATTAAATGTTGAAATTCGCACTGTCGCGGATCCTTCACCTAGTTCAATATATAACATAAGCTTTGGATATAGATACATTACGTGTTTGTGTTTTCATTTACGTTCAATCAATTAGTTATACGGATTATAATTATTTATAATTCGATTTGATTCTGTGTTACAAGGATCTACGATTGTTATTATGGGAGTGCCAAGTGAGATACACGTTTCCATGGTTAACTCACTTGTGATGTAGTTATGCAAATAACTACCAATGCATTTATCGATTTCATTTTTATGTAAACATATCTATAACTTAGCAGATCGCAGGTGTCGATCGAGATAGAACTATTTAAATTGAGTACTGAACTACTGATGTCTACTTTACTACGATTACTAGCTACACAACTGTATCTTTATATATGATCGTGAAATTAGCATGAATATATCTTCTATCGCAGCCAGCTTTCCGCTTCACATTTGCCCAGTCGGTAATAGAAAAAAATTATAAAATCAATGACAAGTACATATTACATTGATAAATATATATCTTGCACTACTAGGAGTTACGCTATCAAATAATACCAGTTTTATTATTTTAAAAAGACAATGACAATGATTACTAGATATTAAGATTGATGTAATTTTGTGCTATAAAAAATTGTCGACACATATTTATTCATCATTAAACAAACAAGTATTTTAAGAGGACTCGAGTGTCACAATTATTAACATTAACATTTTCTTTTAAAAAACAAATATATATATTTTCTCATTCACCTTTGGTACCAGTACTCATTTCACACCTCCAAACACCAGACGACAAGAATTTCGCAACGTGTCAATAATGTTAGATGACACATCAGATATTACGATGCATGTAATGAACCGACTCGCGGTAAGCGCGTGAAAAGTAAAGTACAGTTAGGTAATTAAAAGTTACTTTATGTAGGAAAGCCTGAGTTGTAAATCTTGACCCGTTACGCGAGTGGGCAAGTAGCTTAAATAAAATATTGGCCCCACTGACACGTCATTTTAGCTGCAGACGTACAGACTTTGAACGTCACAATAAGCTCAAAATACTTAAGATTAAATTAATACGAGTAATATTTTGGTTGGTTTTTTGAATTTATTTAATTACTAAATTAACAAAAAATGAAATAATTTGTAGATCGGCAATTTGTATGGGACCCAGTTAATTGTTTCTCGGTAGTTCCGTGACTGTGACTCCAGACTCTCTTATCAACACCCCTAGGCGCCATTATTTTCTCCACCGTCGGATCTGTTACATCGTACGGTTCATATTTGGCACGGTGATCCAGGCCCTACCGAACACTAAAGTAAATCTGAACCGTTCTTTCTTATACTTTTCAACACTCGGAACAACAAGACAGCCATGGATTTGTGGTGGGCCTACATGAATTGTTTATTAGCTACAATTTATTTAACCCATTGCATTGAGTATATTATACTCCGTATATTATATTTTAATTATTTTTTTATTATATTAATAAATAATGGGAAGCTGAAACAAGTAATGAATTTTTGACCGGCTATATTGGTATTTTATGCGGTCACCTAGATTCCATGCGATCGGCATCTATTGCCTTTTCCCAAAGTTTTTTCCTTTTTCTAAAAAAAACCGGGAATAGCCGGTGGATGATATCAAACTGACGTGTCTCTTATATTTAATTGTTCGCTTAACTGTGCCAATAATCCAACTTTTTATATATAGTGGTTAAAGCTGGCAAAATAGACGGGTTAAGTAGGTATGAGCTATAGATTAAAATGGGTACGGGTTTAAACGGACTCGGGTTTAATCGGGCTTGAATCTAAACGAACTCGGGTCATAACGGACTATTTAAAAATTTCATAAAAAAAATATTGTAATTCACTAAGATATATATCTCTTACAAAATAAGTTATACATTTTTAACTATATAATATAAAAATATAGCATGATGGCTAGTCATTTAAGTTCATTTATGATTTGAGTTTTACCCAATTAAGCTCGTTCCTAAAATTTATCTAGTTCATAAGAACCCAAACTTTATGTCATTATACCCAGAATTATCCAGATGTGAAGCAAATTGGCAGAATTTGACAGCATTAATAGTGGTCCATGAGTTAATGGTACTTTATAGATTATGTTATGTTATTCTTTCCATCCATATAAAATATTGCATTTTAATTACATTATATTTAAATGTTTTTGTTACATGTTAAAATTCATCTAAAAAACCAATAATTTTATTAAATAATAAATTTTGAAATTAATATATAGCTTTTGCTTACGTGCCACTGTTGCACACGTTAAAATGGATTTAATTAAGTTCAAATTTTCTTAAATACTAAAATTTGTAATTAATATACACATAAAAAGAAAAATATTAGATTGAATTAATGAGTATTAAATATAATTGTTAATATTTAAGAAAATTTCGAAATCATTAAATACACTTTAACGTGTAGCAAAACCCATAATATATGTATATAAAATCGTAAATATAATAATGAATTAATGAGTATTAAATGTAATTGTAAATATTTAGGAAAAAATTTTGATTTCATTATCATGTGCCACATGGGTATAGCAAAATCTTATTTATATTTGTAAAAGTTGGCATAGTAAGCAAAGGGCCTTTTGCGTAGCGGTATGTGAGGAGCATTTCAACCTAATAGTTGTGGGTTTAAACTAGGGGTAAGCATGGTACGAAACCGGTACCGAACCATACCGAATCGGTTGGTACCTTCTATTTGTTTGACCTAAAGTGAGTACCGAATATCAGACCATTTAAAACGGTACGGTACCAATACCGGTACAGTACCATACCGGTAAAAGTGGTACGATACCGTTTTGGTATTAAAAAATAGTAGAATTATAATTAAACCTATTTATGTATTTTGTTCTAGGTAATATTCAAATAAGATAAATATTAATGAATCTCAAATAGATAAACACATCAAGTGTAGATGGATATTGACAAAGAAAAACAAATATATATAATGACATTATTGTATAGTGGTAAGTGATTTGGTAATGACATAAGTCACGATCATTACCTTTATATTAACAAGTGATACGAATGGAATCTAATACAACTAGGGTGCTAAAAACGTGATTGTTTATGTAGCAAAGAGTACTAGATAGATTTCTATGAATTTACAACTATATTCATACGTGAAAGTTTAACTCTATTTTATGTTTCTTGATTACCCTAAAAAAATCAGTAGTATATTCATAGACATGTCATATGATTATATAAATGAGAGTTCAAGTATATCTTTTTAAAATATATATAAATAAGCTACGTACCTATAACAAAGAAAAACGTGTAAATTTCGGATATGATACTAAAGTGGGAAAAGTGGTAAGATATCAGTACCGAACTGGTGGTAACCTGTTACCTTTTTTACCTTAAAGTGACTACAAAACACTGGCCGATTAAAACATTACGCTAGTGGTTTGGTAATTTAAGGGTGGACTCCTATCAACTAAAACGATGACTTTAACAATGCATAACTTTTATAATTATTTACTAAATAGATCTTCACCAATGAAACACCTTAAAGATTTGAACCATTTTTTTCTTGATTATCCTAAAAATTGATAAAAACAAATATTGTTAATGATTGACTCCTATCAACTAAAATGATGACTTTAACAATGCATAACTTTTGTAGATTTTCACCAATGAAACACCTAAAATTTTGAACCATATTTTTTACTTATTATAACATCATTACAATGATGTTTAATAGTTTAATAACATAAATAATATATTAATTTGTTTCACTTTGATTCATATATATAAAAAAAACAAAATCACATGTATATGATGGGTACTCGTCGGGTACCCTGTCTACCCGTCGGGTATACATTAAAGGCTCCAGCGCTCAAAATCTCTGTCCCATTTTACACATAGTCTACCAGTTTAGGGTGGGCATACCCACCGAATAAGGTCACCGGGTAAGGGTTACCCACCGGGTACACTTGTAACATCCTCCTTGAGAGTCTGGTGATTTCCAACTTTTAAATTAATATTTAAATGTGTTGGAAATATTTTAATATCATTTGTTTGATTGTGAAAAGTAGGTAAAAGAGACTTAGAAATTATTGTGACTAGTAAATTATTAATTATTTTGAATTGTTATAGATGACTGTAAAATAAATATTATTCTCGCAAATGGTTTTTAGGTTCCAGATAATAGGTCAATAAGGGAAATAAAATTATACCACTTAATATGTGGAGTCGATTTGTGAGCCGACCTTCAAACCCATATGTTTTCAAGTCTTCTTCATTTTTATTTGGAAAACTCTCAAAATCAAAGAAATCAAAGAGAACTCTAAGCAAATACAATCGATCATGTCGTGATTTTGAGTTAACATCAGATTACATAAACTCAGTATCATCCTTTCACCATCATCTTCATCAAAAGTAAGTTTGGTTCTTAGAGTTTAAGAATGGATTTTATGAGTTATTGAGTTATAATTGAAATTGAAGCTATATTTTGATGTTATAATGGTTAGTTGAAGTATTTTAAACCATAAAAATTGAGTTTTTGGAGTTATAGTGAAAATTGATTCAAAAATCTGGTAACATAAGTGAAATTCGCAAAACTCAGTCGTCTTGCGAAGCGAGTTGAGTTCTCGCGAAGCGAACTGAGTTATTGGGAAGCGAGTTGAGAGGTGCGAACTGAAACGTTACGCTGCGAATCGAGTTTCTGCGAACCGAGTCGCTGCGATGCGAGTTGAATCAGTATGCGAACCGAGATTACTGCGAACCCAAATTTTGAAATGTTTGTTTTGCAAATTTTGAAAATGCGCAAATCTTTTCGGGGTAGCGAGTAAGTGACAATTTTCAATTAACTCGGATTGGGTTGAAATTTACATGGTAACTCAGAAACGACGCAATGATTAAAGCACTTAACCAAGAGCCTAGGCGGTTTTAGGGCTTTCGGGGTCGTTTAAGGGCCCAAAATGGCATTTTCAATTTTTTAACATCGTTTCGGGACTTTCCGATTACATTTCAGATTGGACTTTTATTTTCTTAGACCATAGGGTTTACCTGCTTGCATTAATATGTTATAATGATAATTATAATTTGATAATTGGTAAATAGTTAGATAAGTTGTATTGTTATAACTTGATATAATTACAACTTGGTAATTGTTTGTCATTTCAATACTAAGTATTGCAATATGATTTGGATTAACCAGTTATAAGTGATACTATAACGTGGTGATTATTTGTAGCCTGCTATTATTAAATTTAAATGAGTTATATGCTATGGACTATTTACCAACTCATTATTTAATTATATTCTTAGATCAGCAGAAGACTCAGTAATATTAGACTTCTGAGTGGACGACTGAGGTATCGGTGAGTAGATCTATAGACCTCAGTGTAATTTAGTTGTAAAAGGTTTGGTTACAACGGGTAAATGTATTATTATTGATTTAGTTGTCATGATTATTATGGTTTAATAATAATGTTGTTGATAGACTGTTAGTCTGATAAGATACCATGATGAATCATGTGAATACGTGATCACTTGATGTATTGCTTTGGTGCATTGTTGATTCAGAGGCCAGCATTGGGTTGGGCTTGGGTTTGCTATTGTTTGGACTACACAAGTGTAACACCCGGTCAAAAAGGTCAATTTTCGCGCTCAATTTTTACTTCAATTAATCGTACGTAGTATGCAATTATAACAAAGTATTCGAAAACTTTATATATATATATAATATATATATATATATATATATATATATTATATAATGCAAGATGATTATTTCATAATCACTAGGAAAACAAATCTAATAGAACGCAAAATATCGCATCCGAATTTCGGTGACAAAAAAATTATAAATAATGTTTTATTATATAGATTTCACATTATACATGTGTGGAAAAATATTAAACATTCGA